>VWZF01003890.1:1536994-1579517 GCA_013396755.1 Sclerurus mexicanus | reverse complement strand
TCCCAGGATCTTGCCCTTGATTGAAGTGGAAGAGGAATATTGAGACAGCACTGCTCAGCAGCAGCCAAAACACTGGTGTGTTATCAACACCCTTCTAGCTACCAATGCAAAGTACAGCACTGTGAGGGCTGCAGTGAGGAAAAGAACTCAGTCTCAGCTAGACCAAAAACACATGAGTATTGCTTAGGTAGTCTATTTCCTGCTTATTAAAAAACACTTCCTACAAGAGGTGAGGGAATTTTTGTTTGTTTGTTTTTATCAGATGGGTGCTATATGAACTAGCCCTGTATTCTTCCACTGTAGGTGTTGAGCAACCTGGAAGGTGTCCCTGCTCATGACTGGAGGGTTGAAACTAGATGATCTTTAGGGTTCCTTCCAAGCCATTATGTGATTTTATGATTCTATGCTATTGTGACAACACATTTTAGGCAGAAATGGTTGGGCTAAATCCTTGACATATAATACACTCTTACAGGATTACAGACCTTCCAGGTTTCAAAAGGTCATGAAAATCATGTAACACATCTTTCTTAACTTGACTAAAATAATAAGTTTTAAGTATAAAAATATACTTTCCATAAAAGAGTATGTAAAAGAATTTCATTTGTTACAACTCTTGATTACATGTATCTACTTATCTCTGTAACTGATATTTTGAGCATTGGATACTCAGGCTGTCTTGAAGGTGCTAGTCATAGCCATATTCTAGCTTTAGCTTGCTGAAATTTTCCTGCAGTTTAGTTTCATTTACTTATGGCACTGTTCCATGTTCTCACACAATATTTTAGGAGTTGAACAACTCACTGATTTATGGGTAAAATGGATGTCTTATTCCAGCAAAAGAGTTTGTCTTTGTGGATAGTCATCATACAAACTTTGAAGATGTATCTTCTCTTCTGGCTTTTCTCCTTAGGTGATCTGATGCTTGCAAGGCCTTGTGCCTTGTTGCCACTCGTAAAGGATGAATAATGATTCTTTTCTATAATGTGACACATTTTGCGATATGCATATCAATAATACATTTAAAGAGAGTTATCTTGCTTCCAGGTGATTCTCATGTTCAAAATAAATAACTTTACTCTTTTATCTGTAAAGGAATTTAGGATCCAAGGATCAATGGCAGTGAAATGATTTACCTTTTCACAGAATATGAAATTCTTCCACTCAATTACCAACAATCAAACAAACAAAGGTTAGACCAGCAGAATTTAATAACCAACCTGGAATTTTGCCAGAACTGAGACTGATATGTCTGTGTCTGACTTCATTATTGCTAGCAGCAAATAAGTAGGATCTTTAGTTGGAAGTCTGAGCAAAAGACAATAGTTCTGGCTGCAGAACAGTAGCAAGAGTCAGAGCTAACTGAGAAGAGTTTATGTGCCACTACAAGATCACCCTATAAAATAACAGATATTTCATCCAAGTACTGACCTTGTTTTATCCTATTATATTAGTTTAGACAGGAAAGACAAATCCAAAGCTTTCAGATAAAAACTGGATACCAGAGTAAGACTCTACAAACTGTAGCAGTGCTAAGTTCCATCAAGACTCTAACAAACAGGTTTGTGACTGACAAGATAGGCTTATGAAGTTTGTAAATTTGAAGTTAAGTAGTTAAGAAAAGGTCTTCTGCTGAAGGGTTCTAGAAACTTTGTATAACTCAATATGACGGAAACAGAGAGACAGTGAGATTGATTTTTAGAAGATAGGGTCACCTTTTTAATTTTGCCCTTTGATTTAACATCAGTGAAATAAAGTAAAAAGGAATAGGAATACTCTTTTTTCTGTCTTCATCTGTGTGTACAGTAATCACTGACCTAAAAAACCCTACATCAACATAATGCTGTAGGGGAAGCTTCAAGCAACTTCTCCATCACTATGCAAATTTCATCAATACATCTGTTCAGAAAAGCTCATTTATAGAATTGACATGATTGATAAGATACTAAAATTACATTTATAATAACAAATTTATTTCTCACCTTTGTTGAAATGCAAGTCTGCCAGCATCTATGCGTTCATTGCCACAAGACTACTGAAGCCAGTATTTTTAGCTCATTTTATTTGCTGGATATCCAACTGTGGCATGTGCTAGTAATGCAGGATGGAATGAATTTCATTGCTATTTAGAGCAGCACATTGATGACAGGTTTAGGTATTTGAAACATTATCTTTTTTTAATTGTAAAGTGTTTTCCTCAGTGTAATAGGGGAAAAATATAGGGGAAAATAGGGGAACAATAAGGGGAAAATAATTTTTGAAACTGCAGTGGTCTCTCATCTGTCATGTGCTCTACAAAGTCAGGGTTTGGTTTCTTTTTCTAAATAAAGAATGAGAGATTTGGGTTGGCTCGATATAGTTCTGGGAGAATGGACTCTTCTGGATACATACAACACACTTCAACTGCTTCATGGAAAGATTGAGAGATTGCTCTGTTATATATTTTTTGTTGATTCTACATAGTAGAGCCATAGCACAGTAAAGACTAGAGAAATTAATTCAACACAGCTACAGTGCAACAAGAGGCATAAAAAATAGCCACTTACTTACTCATGTCTTGTGTTACATTTGATAGCATTATCCTTGCTAGGACAGCTTTACTTTAGAACACTCCTTTGACATTATTTCACCAGAACAGTATGCTCTCTTTCTGTCACCATAATCCTTTATGTTTTCAGAATAACCAGTTCTTGCCTTCTACTCTGCCACAAAACAGTAGTGTAGAATAAAGTAGTTCCTGTTCCACTCATTTACTTAATTAGAAGCTCCTATTGAGGTGCTTTTCATACCCAAGTGAGTGGTGTAGAGGCTGGAAACTGTACTGATTTTCTTGTATGGGTACAATGTGAAGCTTCATAAAAGCTTTACAGAAGAATAATAGGTATGTGCAAATTCCATCAAGGAGGACTTCTGTTCACTTGTAAACATGTACCACAATATCTGATATCATTACTCTTATTTTTGAATACAGGTTTCAGATTCAGAATATGTACCTCGTTTCTCTCCTGCCTTTGGACTTGACTTCCTACAAACTCTGAGGCTGTACTTGTAGTTAGAACTATGTGTTTTTAAATACTTTGGTGGTATAGGAGTGCATAAGAGGATCCACCACACCATTATTTTTATGACACAGGTTAACTATGAAGTTCATACTGGTTTTAAATGGAAAACAGCAGTATGCTCTCAAGTTCCAAGCCTGGAAGATTTTTCAAATTATCAAGACTTAATAAGTCACAGGCAGGTGACCAGAACAACCACAACTAGATGACTGAAATGTAAAGAGTAAATTTATTTCATCACCTGCTAACCTGAGGATCCCAAAGCATTGCCCAGGGGGAAAAACACAAGTGGGAACACTGGCACCATTCAGGTCTGTCCATGCCAGCAGATGGTGGGCCTTTTGTTTGCACCCTTTACCACCATGCTGGGATCTCCTCTGTGCTTCTTAACATCTCTGAGCTTATATCTCTCTCCCAACAGAGAGCTCAAGCACATCCATGAGAGTACCTCTAAGTCTCTGTAAACACCTCTGTTATTTCTACACAGAAATTCTACTTCTCAAAACAGACAGAGGATAAACAACAGTAGGCAAAACATCTGGTTTCCCACAGTTATTCTCCAGGCCTTGGCATTCACAGATGCAAGATCATTTGAGCAAATCTATGCCTTCCTTGCCAATCTTCCTCTTTTAACCCTTTCCTACCAACATCATGTAAATGATCCTTCTATGAGAGTCTTTGATCATTATAGTTCTGGGTCACTTGGAATTGAAATAGAAGATTCTGTAAGTCAGCTGAGGAAGCTAGGTTTTGCTCTTCCTTCTTCCCCATAAGTATGTACAAAAATGCTGAAAGACTGACAGGAGGTCTGAAGTAGTTATGTGCTGCTATGAGAAGGCAGGACCGTTCCAAGCATCCCTGCATGGACAAGCTCAGGACAGATTTCACTCTGTCCTTGTGTCCCTGCTAGTGCTAATTCTGGAACTGGCAAAACAGGAGGGTAGACTGAGAATGCAGGAGACATCTTTTCCTGTATCATGAGCTCTCCCCTCACCCTTACTAGGTACAAGAGTCCTTTCTGAAGCACTGCTGCATGTGTTGCAAGTTCAAGTTGAAGCTCCTGGTTTGGCAAGCAACAAGTTCCAGCTTGCTATGAGGTTATGTAGGTACAAACTCAAATTATAATATATATGGATTAAAAAAACAAATTGCGGAATTCCTTCAGTGTATTTTCATGATTAAGTTGAAAACAGTCTGGGAACACTCTGCACATTCCATACCTATTCCTCCTGTCACAAGTAGTTTTCATCTCTCTTCTTTCATGAACCAAACTAGCTCCTTCACTTTCTTCTAACAACACTCTTGAGGCTTTCTGCCCTACTGCTGTTGTTACACAGCCTAAAGCGACTTCCGAAGCCTTGGTTACACTGAACTGCAGCTTTCACCGGCCTTCCTTCATGTGACATAATACCCTTGCCAACTGGAAGGCCTCTCTGAACTTGCTTATTAGTGCTTTTAGCAAAAACAAGAGAAGAATTCTGCAAATAGAAGATGCCAGAAGGGTGGTGTTAGTAGTGGTGAGTTATCATGTCTCTGTCTGTGGGCACTACCATTTAGTTTTCCACATCATACAAAGTCACATTTAGATAGACAGCATTTTCCATTATCCTTTCACTTAATCACTGACATCTGTCATGTCCTTAAAAATATACTTTCTTGAAGTCCTCCTGCCAAAATCTCAACCTTAGCTTTGCATTAAAAGTAGCACCTGATTAGTTGCCTACCTATACAAATTATCCCAGGGTACATTATTGACAGAAAGTTAATATTATTAGCTTCTGTTCCTCTTTCTCTAACAGTTTTTACTTTCTCTATAACTTTTCATATATTTCTTCAAAAAGTTCCAAATTGTTCTTTTTTTTTTTTTTTAAATTTAACTAGGAATAATTTCCCCAAGAAACACACTCTATTGATCTTGCATAAATGCCACTCCTTTCAGTATGTCCTACTGGCACTACAGGGTCATACCCTGTACCAAAACAACTCAAAGTTTTGAAATAGAATCTTAGGGGGAAAAAAGGATGAAAAAACCCAACCCAGAGATTATAGAATCATAGGCTAATTTTAAGTGGATAAACAAATGCCTCTATACCTTGATTCATTTTCTAGTTAGCAAAGATATTATTCTAATTAAAACTTATTTACTTTGTTTATTACTGACTGTCTATGAACTAACTCTGAGCGCATTATGATTTTCAAAAATGCAACATTGAATAACAGAGATCTCCCCTTCCCCAAAAACCATTTTCACTATAAGCAGACAAAAATCTGCAACAGCTTTTATTCTGGCTTTTGAATAATTCACAAAACAAAAAATGTCAACAATAGAAGTATATGGACAAGCTATCAGTTTCCCTAACAGAGAAATATTATCTGGAAAGAATGGATTAATTTGATTAGCAATTCCAACCTATCTAAATTAGGTTACTGAAAGCATATCTATAGAAATTCATTTCCGTAAATCAAATTATTTTTATGAGAGGCATACATAAATATGTAAGTTAGAACCTTCTATTAGATCTAGGCATG
This sequence comes from Sclerurus mexicanus, assembly GCA_013396755.1. Lineage (NCBI taxonomy): Eukaryota > Metazoa > Chordata > Aves > Passeriformes > Furnariidae > Sclerurus > Sclerurus mexicanus. The sequence continues at coordinate 1,573,929 of VWZF01003890.1, read as the reverse complement.
GTACTTGAATCCTTCACAATGACCATATCTAAGAGCATTTAACACAATCTGTGACTTAGGGCAAATGCTGAATGCCTTGACTTTTCAAAATGAAGAACACTGGGTCACACTATCATTCTTCAATGAATGTGATATTATAGATGTAACGTATAAATGTTTTCTACTGCAATAACCTAAGCAAAGTACCCTCAGTTTTCAAAGTAGAGTACGCTCTGTTTTCTATCGTCTTTCTGTAGCCTCCCAAAAACAAAGTCTTAAACCACTGGAGGTTTTAAACATCTTGCATACTTGATCTTTTTAATATAAAATTAAGCTATGATCATGAAGTAGCTTCCTGGTGGAGTTTGCCTCTTCCAGCTGTGAGAGGATTATAATGATGTCTTAAACATACTTCCATATATTCCATGCCTCCTCAAAAGAAATTTTCCCTAGTCTCCTGTGTTCAGAGAAAAGAAAATAGCGGTCTTACAGTTATTTTCACATCACCATCTTTTATTATGTTCACCCATATGCAAAAGCAAAGAAGAAATTTCATAACAGGAACGCCAATACTGGCAAGCTGTTTCTCTAGTTTTTACAAGACTGCTCCCTATTTTTGATGGCTGTGGCTAAAATTCAGTTATAATATCTTCCTTTTTAAATGGCAAATCAAGTAGATAACATAACCCACTGTTCAAGCACATGAATAAATCAGGTGATAGTAGATCTCATGTTACAAGACTTGCTCCTACCTCCCCACCCCCTCACCCCCAAGAGAACTATAGCCTAACTGTAAAAGATTTGTAATAATGAATGCTGTAACCTTTAGTCAGTTTTCATGTTGGTTTTAATATTACATTCCAGTAATAACTAGAGTTCTTGTGATACGTTCTCTACAAAAGCGCTTCTCTGACTCAGAACTGTTCTGTATTACAGCATGTAAGTAGTACAAGCTGGCACTTGTAACACAGCATGTGTCCATTCCCAGCAGCCCTCCAGCTGGCTGGCCCACAGCAACAGTGGGTTTAATGGCCCACATAAAAAAATTAACTAAGTTTTATTTTCCTTTTCTTTCCTGAAGCACAGACAGTACAACAATACAGAGGTTATATTTTATTCACATTAGTGCATGTAGTCAAAGAAAAGGGACAGTACTTTATTTACTTCTTATTTTTCACCCTTTGTCTTTTGAAATTGTGGATTATTTCCACTTGAATTCAGCTATCTAGTTGCAACAACTACTTAGGAATTTAGCGAAGGTCCTTTCCTGTTCCGTAGTGAACAGGAGTTGTGCACAGATACCCATTTTTTGCATCTACATGTTCACAGTTATGCCTAGTTTGGATGTCTCTGAGTTTAGATGCTGAACCTGTAACTGGAACCCTGACCAGATCCTTATCTGGACTCTCTTTATTTTTTGAGACATATAGTGAGTCAGTCATTGAATATAAAGCTCACAGCTAAAATAACAAACTATGCTCTGAAACTGCCTGTTTCCCTTCACTGGTGAGAAAGGTTGATTAACATATAAATATATTCTGAATGTAGAAAAAAAAGGATCAGAGCTGAATCCCACAGCATAATCTCTGTGTAGTCCTTCTAAACACCAATAGCAGTACAATAATGGTAAATTATTGTTATTACTGAAATGTAAGAGTATATTCCTAAGGTATGAAGTTTTCACACAATTCTGTCACAGACTCTTTTGGCAAAAAAGCTAATGAGATTGGCAAAATGTTGCGGCTTATGTGTATTACAAGTCTAAATGAGAAAATCCTCATTATTATTTATATATCAGCTTTTACTGCTGTAGGAAGAAGAAAAGGTAGTAATTTACACTGAGAAGATCTGAAACTGATCTTCTTTTTTTCCATATAACCAAACTTAACCTGAATTTTTTGTTGCTGTTACAGTAGCAGGATATGCCACACTTCAAAGAACAAGTCTAGTGCTGGCTGTTTCTATTTTCTTGATGAAAATGAAGAAAGAGCATTTTCGGGGGAAGCTTAGAAGTAAAGAGCAGAAAGAAGAGAAAAGCAGTGGTCTGCTCTTTTCCACCCGGCAACCTCAGGACCCACAGCTGGACCCTGCAGAGGGCAAAGGCAGCAGAGCCCTGCAGGAAGCAGCAGAATGCTCCACCTGTGACTCAGCAGCACAGTTTTGTTCAAAGAAAAGTTTCTTTCCCTTGTAAAGGAAGCGACAGGAACAGGAATTCCTTCGGAGAGCTGGGAAGAGGCGTAACAAAGGTTAGGAGACCTGATGCCAAAATTAAGAGACTATGTTAAATTTTAGGCACATGGAAATTTGTCCATGATATCCTTCCTGAGCAGTCAGTGTAATCTCTGGGTGGTGTCTTGTAGCTTTTATGAGTAAATAGCACAGACAGAGAGACTACGTGATGGAGTTACATCAACACTGGCATGACTAATTCAGGACTCACCTGTAGAAGTTCTCTCATTATGAGATTTATATTTCAGACTCTTAACTAGTTAATATCTGCTAGAATTATTAGAGTATCTTCATCTAACAGAAAAAAAAAATATTCATTGCAAATCTCTGTTAATGCTTTAAAACACCTGAGTTTTTCTAACCAAATTTTATTTTCTGGATATTTGATATCTCAGATGTTCATCCTGTAATTCGATGTTGTGGGACTCTACAGACTGATATTATTCTGGGAAAAAAACAAGACCAGAAAACCAAGCACACATAAACACACTAAAAGAATCTCTTACATTAAGGAAAAGTATTATTTCTTTCCTATTTGTTGTTAAAAGGGGTGATTTGGCATTGGAAAATAAAATCCAGTTCTATTTTGAGGAAAAGTGACCTTTTCAGTTAATAAATTACTTGCTTACCCTAACTGTTAGTTTCTACTTTCAGATTGTCAGAAAATAGTTAAAAAATGTAGTGTAAATGTGATAATTTAATCCTTAACTATGTGGAGTAGCTGAAACTGGATCATGCTCAAAGTAACAATAAAGTATAATAAAGATAACATCTGATTGGTAAGATTAGCATGCTTGAAAAGATAAGAACGTGTTACAGAAGATTCCTGAATGCCTGAATTCCTATTTTGGTTTCTAGAAACTTGAAAAGTGCAGTACCACACATACAGGAAACTTCTGCATTGTTTTGGTAGTTACCTCCTTGTTTAATTCTCATAAGAAGTTCACATGTACAACTATAAGGAGATAAAAAATATTTTATGGAAGTTGAGATTAAAAGCAATTTGTTCTAGAAGATGACCTAGGCTGAGTGAATTATCCTTGGATAATTGAGATATACTGATTAAGAGGCAGTAATTTTTAAAACTAATTTGTAATTCTTCCATCATCATTATCTTAAATACTGACGTTTCACTGATTTCTGAACTTCCTTCTGCTTAATTTGTGGTATAAAACTGATTTATCAATAAAGTTTTCTAACTCTCAGGCCAAAAGAAGTCTAACCAGTTTAAGAAGTTTTTTCATGTGATGTTTTGGTTGGTTTTGTCTGTGTGCATGTGTGTTCTTTTTCTATAGTTTGGGGTTTTTTTATGAGTTGGTTGGCCCGTCAGTTTTTTGTTTGGTTTGGTTTTGGGTTTTTTTTTCCCTACACACACATTAGCTACTCAGAACTCAGTTCCAACATCTAATCACAGAATCACTGCATTTTCTGAGTTAGAAGGAACGCACAAGGATCATTGAGTCCAATTCTTAAGTGAATGGACCATACAAGGATCAAAGGACAACCTTGGTGTTACTAGCACTATGCTCTAACCACCTAATTCTCATTACATGCTGATTTCAATGGCTCTCTTCCATCTGTCTCTTAGAGTTACTGCCTGTCCTGAAAGAAGATAAAATTGCCTTCCCAGACTTTGAGAAACTGCTGTGAGTGACCGATGTGCCTGAGGGCTGGCTGAGCTTGGAGCGCCAGGCTGGAGCGAGGACTTCCCTGCCCCTCCTAACTCTGCATCTTCACCCCGACGTCGGGGGTGTCCATTTGGCTTTCCCTTCACCCCCGTGTGCCTCTGAAGGTTGTTGCATTTCCCTGAGCGCACCATGGCATGGCAGGCTGGAGCCTCTGCTGACTCCGGCTGTCCTAGCAGTGCAGGGAGCACCAACCTCTCAGGTCCTGCTCTGACTTCAGAGGAGCAGCCTCAACTTCTTCTTCAAGCTGCTTGTGGGAAGGCTGTCGTGGAATATGTTATGTTAAAAAGCACCTTTAAAATAAAACTTGCTATTTACCGTATTACTATAAACTTGGATCATTAAAGCTAGAGATTCCCAGGGCTGGATACCACCAGGTTGATTGGCTAATTTAACATATATATGCAGACTGTAGGTACTGAGAAGATATGCATTAAAAATGTGGACTGCGGCAGTACTGAGAAGCTCATGGTATCCATTGAGTTCTGTACATATTCCACCAGCTATGGGATGTGCTCCCTCTCTCCTTGATCACAGACTGTAAAACTCTGAAAAACTGTCAAGGCAGAAAATTGCCAGCAGCAAATAATGCTCAAACACTCAGCTAGTACCAACAACATCAGCAGTCAGATTAAATGCTATTAGGACTGAGTTTGAGAAGATGCAAGGAAGAATTGCAAAAAGCCTACAATAACATGAGGAAAACACCACAGTGGTTTCTGTATGTTCATGTGATCTTAAGAAAAGTATAGGTTTAAAACCAAATAAAAAGCACACCTTGAAAAACAGACATAAAGTTGCAAAATTAAGAGAACTAAAAGGACTATAAACAGAAGGAAAACCTAAGACCATTTAGTAAAACCACTATTTCTGCTTGGAATTGAAATAGCATGTTGCCTTACAAGCTGAAAATGCTTATAACATTATGTAGACTTGAAGTACATGAAAGTACTCCAGTCTTAGTCCTCTAAAAATATGTCTTTGAAAGCTAGTAGAGATCGCACCTGTGAAATTATGTTAACTGTAAAGAGACAGATCTTAAAATAAAAATTATTTCCCCTTCTTAATTCATCTCTCAATGTGTTATACAACCACCAACTGCTATGTATCCTCCAAAAGGTTTTTTTTGTGTGTGAAATACAGATTGCTTTCTGCTCTCAGTGGGTTTTGGTTTTTTGAGGGAGATGGGATGAGGAGAGAAAGAAAATTGTTCTTGGATTCTTTTATTAGTTCTTTCTGGGTTTTTCTTTTTTTTTTTTTTTTTTAAATGCTCTCATTGACATAACATATTATGAAGCATTGTGCTGTGAAGTGTAACATCAGCTTGTATCAGTCACACTGCATTACTTTACATGCCTAGCCTAATGTGTCATTGCACAGTAACAGCAGAAACATCCCACACAGCTGAAAGCAGCAATAGATTGCACATGAAAGTACTGCAAAATCATTTCTGTACCCAGATATATTGCTACCATAAACATCTTCCCAATTCTGAAAGGTAACACCACTCATGCTCAATTTCCCTAGGACAGCAGGAGGTCATCCGCAATACAAATGCCATAAGAAAAGAGACCATCAATAAAATTCTAGCAAAAGGAAGGGTGTCTTGTGGCTGGTTTAGAACTATCTACATTTTGAAAAGGAACTTTATACTGTTCGTACAATCCTCTGTCAGTCAAATATATTGAGGAAAAAGTTCTGCTTTCATGGATAACTTCATGCTTTGCTTTGAAACCTTATATTAATGTAGAAAGAATTATTCTTTTTCTGTAAATCTGTAGCTATAAGGAGACTATTTTTGGACTGACTAACCCTCTGTTCTGCTCCTCCTGTCCTCAAAAGCTGAAACAGAGTTTATTTTTAGTTACATTTTTACATCCTTACTCTAGAAAAAGAATTTCATTTAACCCTTTTGTAAATGTTTTCAGATGAGCTGCAGTATTTTACCTTGGTATCATTCTACAGATAGTCAAGTTCAGAGGCAATACTCTACTTTTGAATGTCAATACAAGAGTAAACAAAATAAGTTTTTAAAACAAAGGTAAGTTATTGTCTTTTAGGTCTGTGGTGTTCTGATTTGACATTGGTTCACTGATTAAAACATTTAATGATAGTCTGCGACCTAAGCAATGAAATGCTGTCTAAAACTCAAAGTTAAAAACATCAGACATTCAGGTAAGGGAAAATTTTTCAAAGTTTCAATTATGTCCTTCAATAAGTAAAAAAGTTATCAGATGTCAAGATTTCTGTTTTATAATAAGTGAGGTCTAAACATTGTTTTTTGAAATGTTTTTCAATAATCCAATTAAAGCATTGAGTCATGTTTTATTTTTTTCTGTACAAGCTATTGTTGCTTGTTTGTATTTAATAGTAGTCTTCTTATGTACATCTATTAATTTAAATTAGTAATGAGGGTTAAAAATGTATTTAGGCCCGTTAAGTGTTGCTGTGATTGAATGCCTTGTGTATCCTGACTAAAACAAGAATGATCTTGAAAGAAAGCAAGAGGACCTGATAGTTGAACAAGAGCTGAAAGACAATAAGACCTTTTCCAGTGCATGTGGTCAGTACAGCATTTAAAGATTCATTCCTGCTCGTAGCAGATTTAAACAGAAGTAAAATAAGAATTTTTACAATATCTAAGAAATTTCAAAGTACAGGTATACTCCAGCTCTTAACAGGAAGAAAATCTTTTCCATTATTTCAGAGAGAAATAAAACATACCAAAGCAAGCAGTGAAAAATGGCTATGGGGTCAGCACTATGTACTGTAGATCACAATTGATCTCTGATATATCATTTTGCCTACTGACAAGTTATGTGGACATATATGTTAGGCTATACATATGCTTTGAAACTAGAATAAGCATGTGTGCCATAAACACATGCCACCAGTAATCCTGAGGTTAATTACATTTACCATTCACACTACTCAACAACCCACACTTGCAACTAACTATGAGGAGAGCACCACCTGAACTCGCAAGAGAAGAGTCTTAGTTTAGTTTTCATGGAGCCTTACTAGGAAGTTAAGAATTGCCTTTATTTCAGGGGAAAATGAAATTTGGTTTCATTCAGAGTATTTCAAAAGTGTCAGATGACAGTTTGACATTACTATTGATTTTGCCTGAGATTATTTCTTCACAGGGAATGAAATGAAAAATTTCAATATAATAATTTAAAAATTGTGCATTTCTAAAATTTGTTTTCTCCACCTCTTTACATAAAACCCTTTACTAGCTTTTATTGACAAATGCATCTCTTTCTGTCTTTATTAGAGATAAAATAGGCTCTATTTAACTTTTTTTTTTTAAAAAACATCCTGCCAAGTTGATCCTCGTGAAACCTTTATATTTTGAAATAGAGAGCTGTAATAATGCATGATGTATGAAGATATAAAAATGCATCATTAAGCACTGACAAACATATCCATCTATACAAAATGAATGGAGATAATTGTGGTGAAAAATGCCAAACAGAGAGCATTTAACAATTTGTATGTACCAAAAGTATATATAGGATAATTTGCAAAGAAATGTAACTTATGTTTTCTACCTATATTATTTTATTTCACTGGAAACTAAAACTAATCTTTGTTTAAGTGAACATTTCAAGTGTGTACCTCTTTAAGTATTTTGACGAGATAAAAGTGATATTTTTCAAATGTAATTCCATAGACACTGGTAGCTTGCTGAATAGCAACTTTGCTGATTATTACAGTACTCTTAGGATTTGGCTCTATTGCAGTAATTTAACATCACTTACATATATAAACTTGTATGATCTTGAGCACTTGCATTCTAGATGCTGATTCTGAGAACATGGGTGATGTGGTTTTTTTTTAATATTTGTCATTTATTTTTCCATTTTTCATGGAAATAAAATTATGGTTGCAGAAACTGGAAATTTTAACTAGGGAATTCTGTGATTAAAACAAGAATTGAGGTCGTGGCTGTCTTGGAAATATAGTTTGTAATTTCTTCTGGTACTTCAGCTGTCTCTGTTCAAGTCACTACTGCTCCTGTAATTGGGTACTTCTATATGCACTAATTAACAAGCGAGCTCACTGCTGTTGCCAGCCCAAGCACGCAGCGTTGCAGGCTCACCTTCTGCATGAGTGGAAGAGATATTAGGCTGTTTGTTAGTTCACCAGGGCAGCCCTGGCATTGCTGTCACACGCTGCAGCATTTGATTATAACCAAAAGTCACTGTGCCTCTGTGTGCATGACAGCATCGTGTCATACAGCTCATAGCATACAGATGCTTTTCAGCCCTCATTAAAATATAAAAATATTTTTTAAAACCTATACATGCACTTTTCTCCATTTTGTTTGCAGTTAATTAACTATAGATAATAACCAGTCCTGGTGGGTAGAACGGGTACACCTGGAGTTTTAATTTGTCAGTTTTTCCAGAGCTTGAGATTAGTCCCTTCACAGAGGCAAAACAACGCAAATGAACTATTTTATTTGAGAATTTATTTGACCTCTTTGCTAATTAGTGCATATGAAAATGTCAGTTTACCCAGGGGCAGCAGTAACCCAACTAACAGTTGCTGAATTACCAGAAAATGTTTCTGTATTTTTATTCTGGTATTTCATTTTTAGTAAATTGTGGTTTAGAATATTTTTTACTACATTTTTATTCTTCATTCATTATTTCAGAATTAGTTGCTTGCTGTATTCATTCTATTAATAGTTCATAAAGAAAGTTATTCCAACCAATGTGTCAGTTACTGTGATCATAAACAACCATAAGGGTGTTCATTGAAAACAGAATGATTTCTTTGATAGAGGAATACTCTGCTGTCCTGAAAATATGTTCTGTAGATGTTTGACAGCAATTTTCCAGAAAACGAAGGTATTTTTCCTCTAAAAATTATGTAATAGAAAGATGATGCACTCAGGGTCTTAAAAATATGTGAAATTTTAATGTCTAGAAAAAATATATTGTACTATAAGATCTTTCTCATTTGTATTACAATAGCTTTGCTCAAAAAAAGTGAGACTTCTACAGCATATTGCAGAATAAATAAAAGAAGGCCTTTACTGAACAGACAGAGGTAAGGTGTTTCATTCTTTTCTGTTAGGATTGGTGTAAAATGTAAATAACATTATTTGGAAATTTTAAAATATACTATAGCCTTCTGTATCTGTAGGAGTTATTTTAGCATAAACATTAAATTCAGGAAGTTTCATGCATCAGGGGGAAGAATGGAAAGTACCGTGATAGCAACAACTATTGCAGTAGATTTTTAACTGGTGATGATGAAACTGCAATGACAGACAAGTGACTGAAGTGCTACTGAAGTACTTTCAATCAAGGCCTGTGAGTGATGCCACTAATAGCTGTTCCTCTCCTCAGGACAGAGAAATGCACTGTGTGACCTGTAAAAGTATTTTTTCAATTATTTACTATGAAAGATGGAGAGAAATCCTTCTGAAAATAAAATATTAATTCAACATCATTAGCATGTTATGGCATAACACATGCCTCAGAGGTATATGGCTTTCTCAGATATTCACACATTAATTTTATTCAATTGCATGGCAATTTTTTTTTCACTGATTACTTCCTCAAATCATTAACATTGATGCTGTTCAATTATCTGAGTCATATTTCATTTTAAACTCATACATGAATGTTAGACATTTTACTATGAACTTCAAAGGGGTTTTTATTGGTCTGGGTTTTGTTTTTTTAAATCAGTTGTACAAAACTAATTTCCTATACTTCTACATTCCCAAATCAGGTACTTCTTGTTTCATCTCCTTTCTGTTGCTTGCCCAATGGTAAATATTCTCTCCTCAATTTCAACACTGAATTCTGTAACTTTTAAAAATGAGAATTTCAATGTCATTAGGAAATAAAAAAGAGTTAGAAAAGTGAGGGGGATGCACTATTCAGGATTTACATCAGCTAGCAGATGAATTACCTTTGCTCAGTTGATATCATGTATTTTATTCTTGATTAAATAGTCTAAGTAAAAATATACCCACATAGAAGAAATGTATAATACTTGATTTGGTTTTCTCTTCCTTTTGACACCCATTAGGTCAGATGGCACACCACTACTATTTTGCAAGAGAACTTTCAGAAATTGTATGGATTCTTTACTTTGAGGTTCCAACTAAATGCATTGCCTAGAGTTTTTAAATTAAACATGAATCTTGGGAGAATAGTATTGGCTCAGTATATGATAGAAATAAGGTTTACTGGTGACATTTCAAGAGTAACTACCTTCTTTTGTTCCAGTCCGTGTGCAAATACAGAATATAACCACTTCTGACATGAACATCCTTTAGACAACAAAATTTGGTTAAAGAGAAGGACATGCCTAAAATAATGTATGAAGTTAGGCATTTAGCTGAGCACTCTAAGTCTTCAACTGAATGACTTAATCCCACCTTAATCTCACCTACCTTTCCTTGCAGGGAAATGAAATAAACTTTTTTTCAGATTTCAGAAATCAGTTTATTGAATCCTTTGGGGTTTTATTTTTTGTTGGTTTTTTTTTTCTTTTGTGTGCTTTTTTTTGTGTTTTTTGTTTGTTTTTGTTTTTTGGGGTGTTTTATGTCCTTCCTATGTGTCTAACCAGATTAACGAAGAGAGAAATAGACATGTAACAGTTACAGGTATGATATGCACATAAGCCTCGCATTTAATGTTTTGTTTTGCTTTTTCTCTTCAAGGTGTTTTCCTAGCACTTCTCTATTATATTATATATGTGATTTGAACTTTTTTTATTCTAAGTCTGTCCAAATCTAAACATGAAAAGCTGAGCACAGCTTTCACTAACTTCAAGAGCAATTTCAGCCATTTATGACTGGATTTTAACTGATGCCACTGCTGTTTCTACAAAAAAAAGAAGAGCAGTATGTAATTATCTAAGTGTATAAGACAACACACAGAGAGAAATCAACAATGCGGTTCTCTAATTTCTTCTGAAGGCATTGCAGTCTGTCTTGTTTTATCCTATCTACAGGCCTTGTCCTTCGGAGGAAGACAAGATTGTCTTCCATCAAATAAAATCAGTCTTTTCTGACAACAGTGGTTTTAAATATGTTAGTGGTTAAGCTATCATAACTTACAGAATTGTTTCAGAAGAAGACCTATGCTTAAGCAAAATGGAACTTTCCACACACCTGTCTAAAAACAATTTTCCCAACATGAAGAATGAGGTTGTCACTTACTAATTAAACAATGGGCACTTATGTCAAAGTGTGGCAAACTTCAGGGGTCCTGAAACCACATAAATAAACATCAAAAAGCAATTAAATTCATAAGAAATTGGTCAAACTAGAGCATGCTTTCATAAGAAGGTGTTCAATTAGTCTTATTCATTGCAGTATCATAAAAAAATTTAATTACTGTTTCACAAAATTAGATGGTAGCATGAATACATGAATTGCATAAAAAGAGTACAATCAAATTGAATTTCTAAGAATCTCTGAGAATTTTTTGTTGCTTTATAATGCTGGTAAGCAGATATTCTGTGACTATTTACATTCAATGAGAAAAAAAAATTAAGAAAGTCTGTTGAAATATTAATGTTGTGGCTTCTATGTATTTTCCTTTTCCTTCAAAAGAGAAAGTTCTGTCAGATTGTGTATTGAAAGGTGTTTACTCACCATTGAACAACACCATCAAAAAAGGTACAGAAAAAAATTGATGAGTTTTATATGGTTTCATCACACTAGTCATCCCAGATAAGTGCTCTGATTGAAGCTTGGAAAGCTTCCCTTGTAAATATTTCCTACATGTGCTCTAGGAAATGTCTGTAACCTTAGCTGTGTTTCATACTGACTCTGGAAGAGGCAACAGCAGATTTGAGAATACTTTTTTATTCCAATTAAGTTTTTATTCTTTATCTCTTGTATCTATGGTTAATGCCAACAGTGGCACTCACTGAGATCATGGGTTCTCTCAGGAACCTGACATGGTGCTATTATTACTCTGGCAGGCTGCCACCCTCAGTAACTATTTCACCATTTTAAATAACATTGATGTGCATTGTATATTTTGAACATATTTATGCTCTCTGGATAGGTTTCATTAATTTGAAGGTCCCACATTCTGTTTTCAATGACAGTATTTAGGTTTGTATTATGTCTATCTTGTAAAATAAGCAAATATTGATAAAAACATATGGCAATCTTTTTAGGAATCCAGATCCCAGCTCTGTCTGTGTAGTCACATAGAAAATGAACACTCAAAAGACAAAATTTTGTTTGAAAAACATTCCAAAACTAATAAATATCTAACAGTTATTAGTACTCACAAGCTTTATGCATGCAAGATAGCAATCAATTTCAATACCCTCTTAACTATGACTGTTCAAGTTATTGAACAAAAATAAGAGTTGAAGTTTTATAGATTTTTTTAAAAATTAATTATAAAACTATCTACCGAAGTGAAGAAACAACATTTTCTAGCTTTAGTAAATCTATCTTAAATACCTTGCAGAAGGTTCTCTAGTGAATTACTTCATTCATTCTAGCCTGCTTTCCACATTAACAATTTCTTAAGCCTTTGCAGAATAACTGCAGAAATGGAACAATGCGTAAGACCTAATTGATTTCTGGGCACAACAAAAAAAAAACAAAAAACATGACTGCAGTGAATTTGAACAGCCACATTAGAAAAACCTACACCTACATCACCTTATTTACAGGTATAGCTATTATTTCAGACCCAACCTCTGCTAACCTCTGAGGGGGCACAGACCCAAACATCACTCTGAGGTATCTGGAAATTCTCCATTATGAATATAAAACACCTATACCTGATTCCAAACAAAATTTACAGTGAAAAATACTGAAAACAGGAAAAATTTTGATTCAGGTCCTGGCATCAATTTCTACTGATAAAACTCATATATAAATCAGAATGAATTATGTACAATGCATACAGATAGAAAATACAAATTTGAAAATAGACTATTAAAATAATTCTGCTTTAGACTGAGCACCTGATGCCTAAAAATCCTGCAAAAGACTTTCAAGACAACATTAGTGTAGATAGATAGATGATGATGATGATGAAGATAGATAGATAGATAGATAGATAGATAGATAGATAGATAGATAGATAGATAGATAGATAGATAGATAGATAGATAGTAGTTCCTTTAATAGAAGCTTCTAGGTGCACATTAAAAGCATGCACACAGACCTCGGCCAAATGTTACAGCTATTATAACTTTCAGTAATTAACATACCTGATATCTCTAGCCAACCCATGGTACCAATTTCCCCTGGTGCCCACGCTCAGAACTCCTCTGAACTGCCCCTTGGAGCCCCTCCAAGGGCTCTGAGCTTACTCTCTTGTTTTGACTACAAGCTATATTATTGTCTCGGTTTGAGTTCTTGCAGGTGTTCTTCAAAACAACCTGTCCTTGACAATGTGATAATAAAGTTTAAAAATGTGTGAAAAAAATGCTTAGTGATGTCTAAATACCACCTAAAATGTGAGAAACCTAGGGAAACGTATTCAACATATATAACTCTGTAAAAATCTACAAAATACACAGTAAAATCCTTAGGCATCACACCTAACAAGAATGTTACATTTTCATGTATTGAAACTGTATGTCACTTTTGACAAGTCAAAAACAAGCATAGCCAGTTACTCCTAAAAAAGTTCACAAAACACAACTGTCTTCTTTACACCAAGATTCATCTCTTGACACAGGTGAACGTGACCAAGAGTAGTCGGCATAGGTTCATTAAAGATAAATCATGCTTGAACAACCTGCTCCCCACAAGCTTTCAAAGATAATCGTGAACAGCCTCACTATGGTGTCTGCCAGCTCCCAGCACTCATGGATTAATCCCATCACAGCCCACAGACTTGTGGATGTGAAGTCTGTCTAGGTGTTCTCTATCCCAAACTTCCTCGACCAAGGAAAATTCTTCCTTCCAACATTCCTTAACCTAAGTCCTAGAGCCTCATTTATCAGAACGATACATAGAGCTCATGCATATATGCAGCGGGACCAGCAGAGGGCAGCAAATACGATTAAGGGGCTGGAGCATCTGTCTGATAAAGGTTTATATATAAATATATCTTCTATATTCATATGTCTTATACATACAGATGTAAGATATATACACTTATAGATCTTATATATAATATAAATAAATTATAGTAAATATATATTATATTTCATATAATATAGAGAGAGAGAGACATCTATACAATTATATATCTTATAAAGTTTGAGAGAGCTGGGCTTAATCAGACTCGAGAAGAGATGACTGAGAGAGGACCTCATCAATGTCTGTAAGTACACTGTCTATACTTACAGTGTCTGTAAGGGGGTGGGGGTGANACACAGTAAAATCCTTAGGCATCACACCTAACAAGAATGTTACATTTTCATGTATTGAAACTGTATGTCACTTTTGACAAGTCAAAAACAAGCATAGCCAGTTACTCCTAAAAAAGTTCACAAAACACAACTGTCTTCTTTACACCAAGATTCATCTCTTGACACAGGTGAACGTGACCAAGAGTAGTCGGCATAGGTTCATTAAAGATAAATCATGCTTGAACAACCTGCTCCCCACAAGCTTTCAAAGATAATCGTGAACAGCCTCACTATGGTGTCTGCCAGCTCCCAGCACTCATGGATTAATCCCATCACAGCCCACAGACTTGTGGATGTGAAGTCTGTCTAGGTGTTCTCTATCCCAAACTTCCTCGACCAAGGAAAATTCTTCCTTCCAACATTCCTTAACCTAAGTCCTAGAGCCTCATTTATCAGAACGATACATAGAGCTCATGCATATATGCAGCGGGACCAGCAGAGGGCAGCAAATACGATTAAGGGGCTGGAGCATCTGTCTGATAAAGGTTTATATATAAATATATCTTCTATATTCATATGTCTTATACATACAGATGTAAGATATATACACTTATATATCTTATATATAATATAAATAAATTATAGTAAATATATATTATATTTCATATAATATAGAGAGAGAGAGACATCTATACAATTATATATCTTATAAAGTTTGAGAGAGCTGGGCTTAATCAGACTCGAGAAGAGATGACTGAGAGAGGACCTCATCAATGTCTGTAAGTACACTGTCTATACTTACAGTGTCTGTAAGGGGGTGGGGGTGACAAGAGGATGGATTTAGGCTCTTCTCAGTCATGCCAGGCAATAGGACAAGAGGCAATGGGCAGAAACTGATGAACAGGATATGAGGCAGAAATATGAGGCCACTTGCATATGAGGCAGAAATTCTTTGCTGTGTGGGTGACCAAGCACTGGGATGGATTGCCCGGAAAGGTTGTGTAGTCTCCCTCGTTGGAGTTATGCAAGAGCCACCTGGACACAATGTGCTCTAAGTGTGACCGTGCTTGAACAGGGAGGAGGGACCAGATGACCTGTTGGTTCCTTTCAACCATTCTGCAGTTCTTTGATTACAAGGCCTTTAGCAAAGAACTGGGAATGCTGGCAGTTCACTACAACCATCTGTGCTGTCGTCTTGAGGACACAGTTACTGGTGGCCTGACTATCAGGAGAGTCAGGAGAAGGGTGAACATGACACCATGCAAAGACAGTGAATGCTAGCACCTGGCCTGACCACAGTAAATTTTTGATGTGTTTTAACTGACTTCTAAGATTTTAAGTTAGACCAACAATTACATTTGATTTCCTTTATGAAATGTACTCCCTAGTAGCCTGTACAAAGATAAAATTTTTCATATTTTTAAAAATTATCAGGAAATATTTTCTTTTTTAAAAAGTTGTCGCATCAGTTAATACAGTGGAGTAGGATTTTGTTTTATTGCCTAGAGGGGTGGCCATGATACAAAAAAGGGAAATGCTCTTTCATGCATAGTTACTTTCATTGAGAATCAAAGTTTAATTTAGGATTATTACCTAGTAATATATATTTCAAATCAATTGGTTGCACCTCATGCTTATGACAGACTTAAAACTTATTATAGACTACAAATTTACGTACTGAGAAGAAAAGACGTTTTGTCTATATCATACATGAAGGGCAAGGTAGAACCAGTGATTNAAGTCCTAGAGCCTCATTTATCAGAACGATACATAGAGCTCATGCATATATGCAGCGGGACCAGCAGAGGGCAGCAAATACGATTAAGGGGCTGGAGCATCTGTCTGATAAAGGTTTATATATAAATATATCTTCTATATTCATATGTCTTATACATACAGATGTAAGATATATACACTTATAGATCTTATATATAATATAAATAAATTATAGTAAATATATATTATATTTCATATAATATAGAGAGAGAGAGACATCTATACAATTATATATCTTATAAAGTTTGAGAGAGCTGGGCTTAATCAGACTCGAGAAGAGATGACTGAGAGAGGACCTCATCAATGTCTGTAAGTACACTGTCTATACTTACAGTGTCTGTAAGGGGGTGGGGGTGACAAGAGGATGGATTTAGGCTCTTCTCAGTCATGCCAGGCAATAGGACAAGAGGCAATGGGCAGAAACTGATGAACAGGATATGAGGCAGAAATATGAGGCCACTTGCATATGAGGCAGAAATTCTTTGCTGTGTGGGTGACCAAGCACTGGGATGGATTGCCCGGAAAGGTTGTGTAGTCTCCCTCGTTGGAGTTATGCAAGAGCCACCTGGACACAATGTGCTCTAAGTGTGACCGTGCTTGAACAGGGAGGAGGGACCAGATGACCTGTTGGTTCCTTTCAACCATTCTGCAGTTCTTTGATTACAAGGCCTTTAGCAAAGAACTGGGAATGCTGGCAGTTCACTACAACCATCTGTGCTGTCGTCTTGAGGACACAGTTACTGGTGGCCTGACTATCAGGAGAGTCAGGAGAAGGGTGAACATGACACCATGCAAAGACAGTGAATGCTAGCACCTGGCCTGACCACAGTAAATTTTTGATGTGTTTTAACTGACTTCTAAGATTTTAAGTTAGACCAACAATTACATTTGATTTCCTTTATGAAATGTACTCCCTAGTAGCCTGTACAAAGATAAAATTTTTCATATTTTTAAAAATTATCAGGAAATATTTTCTTTTTTAAAAAGTTGTCGCATCAGTTAATACAGTGGAGTAGGATTTTGTTTTATTGCCTAGAGGGGTGGCCATGATACAAAAAAGGGAAATGCTCTTTCATGCATAGTTACTTTCATTGAGAATCAAAGTTTAATTTAGGATTATTACCTAGTAATATATATTTCAAATCAATTGGTTGCACCTCATGCTTATGACAGACTTAAAACTTATTATAGACTACAAATTTACGTACTGAGAAGAAAAGACGTTTTGTCTATATCATACATGAAGGGCAAGGTAGAACCAGTGATTAAACTTAGAATTGTCTATTTTCTGGACCATTGCCCCAATCACCAGATCATCCTTCTATGTTCAATTTTGGATAATAAAGAAATGATATGATATGGATTTTTCAAGCTTCATTTCCAATGACTTGTCTGTAACCAGCATGCAATTTTATAGAGTTTGTCTCTTAGGCAACATTCTTTATCTCAATTTGTTTTGAAGTTATTAGGCCTTCCGTATGCTCTGAGTACCTTTTTTTTTTTTTAACTGTTACAGATTATTTAGAATCTCATCAGCAGTGAATAGACACATTCATTTGTCCACGATGTACTTCCTTTCTCATTGGCTGTGCAAGTGGTCAAAATCAAAATATTTCAAATCCACTTATTCAAATGCAAAATTGACTTTCAATGATGAACAACAGCATTGGATACAAAACCCAATCAGATGAACATTTTTGCCAATGAACCAATTAAATAAAATACTTGTAGAAAGTGGACCACCAATTTTTTTTGTAACACTTTTAGGTATTCACATGTGCATAATCATTAAGTTTTATGGATGTAAGGTCCTCCTAGACATTTACTTTCAAAGCAGCTGTGTGTAGTAGTCAAATCAATGTGTAGTAACACAACCCCATACTGCCAAAACACAACAAAGTAAGTACTGCCTGTACATTATGTACTTTATGTAAGTATTGCTAGACATTATGGAAAGCTCAAAGTGTGAACAGAATTACTCCTTTCCCACATATCACAAACATTTCATGCAGTAACTCAATTCAGTAACTCAATTTCTCCATAACTTCATTTTGTATGCAAATTCCCAAATTCCTCAAAATGCATAGTCAGTCAGCAGTGATTGGGAAAAGCAATTTAATTATTGTCAGCGAGTGTCACATTTGAAATGTTTCAGGGTGATTATGTCAGATTTTGAAATTCCCTTTCACGTCAAGAATTATAAAAAAAATCACATGCTATGAATATAATAAAACCCACTCTCCATCAGAACTGCTTTCACGGTCTAATCTGTCTCATCAGCTCTAGATATCTGACATGATGTATCAGTCAAAATCTTCAGACTATTTGAGACATAATTCAAGTAACCTTTCAAAACAGAAACAAAAAGCACATCAGTTCTCAAGTCTGTAGGCACTGCTGGTTTGTGCAAGCTTGACGATTACTTTACTATGATGCCATTCCCTGTAGGATATATTAATTACTATAAAAGTATGTAACTGCAAAATATTTACTGTATAAAAAATAAAATGCATACATCGATACCAAATGTCTTAAATCACAAGTATACATACATATTTATAGACTCATTGATATCATCCCTTTAAACTTCTTTCAGCTGCCATGACTCAGACCATAATGAACAATCTTTTTGTCTACTTTTAATAGTGTTTATATATTCAGTAATATGAGATATTATAGCCTATCCAAAAAAATACTCTTTTTTAGCATGTTCTTTTTGAAGTACTCTGCCACTAATCTCAAGAGAGTTTTTTTCTCTAATGTCAAGGCTATCTGCACAAAAGAAATATAGCAAGAAAAGTAAAAAAAAAAATAAAATAAAATGCTGTCTCTGACAGATAATTTTTAGTCCATCCATTTGCATTTAGCCCAATTGTTTTATTGAAGATATGCATAAATTCATCATAATAAATCATTTCTGCAAAACTGTAATTTTTCCCAGTTAAAGGTTATCCATTGATAGCTAGAGAGGAATAGTAACAGATTATCTCATTTCATCTTCAGAAATGTAATAAGGAAATTTATATGAACGTCTTGGTTTATCACTGATGGGATAATTTGAAGAACTCTGCAAACACTTAAGAATCAATCTAATCAGTTTTGAGCAATGAATACTTTGAAATTACATGCAAGTTAATCCCTTGGCTATAAGAGATGTCATTTATGCTTATGAAGTAATCCATTTTATTTCAAGATTATTTTGCCTGTGTTTCTAATACAAATAAAAATATAAATATAAATAAAAACCTGCATCGATATTTATCTTGAGGCTTGGTTTTGTTTAAAGTATAATATTAAAGCTCTTCAGATGGATTAACCATCAGTTATTTACAAAATGTTTCAATTAAACTTTTTCTATTATGAATTACTATTCATATTTAGCTTCAAAACACATTGGTTCAGTAGTGGTGTGATCGATATCAATTATACAAAGATAATTAAAGCTGATTTTCAATTATAAAAAGGGCAAGACTTTTCAGTTTTTAAATACAATCCTGTTGCATAGTTAATGGCAATAGCAAGGTTTTCTACTTTATCCTGCCTTTTGAATATTCTCATATTTTCATTTTGCTAAAGAATGAAACTAAAAGACTATGTAAACTTGTTGAATTAAACTCTAATTTACTGCTGCTGTACTGAGCTTAAGCTGAAGACATAAAATATCCCGCTGAGATGTTGTCTGAAAAGGAAGGAAGGAACTCAGTCTGACTCTGTAGAATTCTGTGATATTTGACTGGGAAAATCTTTGCTTGAAACTTCAAGACTTGTGCTATTGTTTAATTCAGAATACTTTGTGGTTTAGTGCACTTTAAGAGTAGATTCTGGATATATCAGATCCTAGTCAATTTAAAGTTTACTCTCATTTAGCTTCATGTCCAGATGACTGCGTATAACATCTCATCCTCATCTTTCCTCTTCTCACTAAGAGTTTTGAATGCAGAAGAACCTTCAAATAAGTTCTTATATGGGCTTTCCAAAAATGCTACAAAACCAGTGAAGAATTCTTTTGGTCAAGAAAATCAGAGAGTAATGAAGAGCTAAGAAGGTGCCTATTGGAGAGGCATCGCTGTGTTAAATCAGGAAACACCTTCAGTCTTTGTAAGTTCAATTTTTAACATCAGTCAATATGAAATTGCATTTTCATGTCCTTTGCTTTGTAAAAGTAACTCATCTCTGACTAGTGTTATTACTAATTTTATCACTATTAAAGTAAATAGGTCTTTTTTTGATTTTTTTTCTGACAATCACTTCAATTAATTTTTCTCGTTAGCAGAGTAATCTGTATGGAACACAGCATATCGGAAGCAACAAGGTGATTTTACAAAGTAAGATATACCTTTTCACTGTCTTGTTTATCACACTACATTGAGCAAATACCCTCATTAAATTACCAGTTATGACAATGTTTTTCTCTTAAATGAGGATAATTAATTTAGTACCCACCAAAGTGCCTACAAAATTCAAAGGATATCAAGAAAAAATAAATAAATTCCAGTACCTGCTTTAGGGACACTGTCTAGCACCAAAGAGTAGAAAAATTATCTTTTTACAGCTTTAACATAATGTACAAATAGATCTACGTTGGGAATATTATATTTCCAGTGACAACATAGTAAACACTGACAACCTGCATCCCAGTCCCAGCTCATTCATAGGCCCAAACAGTCTGCTACTTGATCAAAAGTCTGTAAACGGAACTGATCTGCAAGTGAAAATTCAGCTCTGAACAGTTTAAACATGATAAGTCCAGCTTTATTCCTGCTATACTGCTAGAAGAAACCTGTAATAAGCCTTATAAACTGGATGCAACAACCTTATAGATTCTGAGGATTCCCTTATATTGGGCAGGAAAGCAAAACATGAATGATTTCTATTCTCTGAACTCTTTGAAACTCTTCAACTCTTGACAGCCTTCTTTGAGAGAATGTAAGAGATAAACCCAGTAAATACATATTCTGTGGAATTAATTTTTTTCTCTAAGAAAGAAAGAAGGACACGTCTAAGTATCCATATAAACCTATATCATCTTCATTTTTCTTTATCTCAGTAAAATGAGTTTTGTCTAATGAGAGACTAGCACAGAGAAAATGAAAACCCCACCCCTGACAAATGAGACTGGTAGAAAAATGAACAAAAGTATTCTCACTTTGAGAATCAACAGGTCCATATAGGAGGAGATAGGCTCTTCCTTTTTCAGTAGTGGAATTGATTACCTTAATGCAGACTGAGTAGGGAATTACTTGCTCAAAGTTCAGCTTAGAGGTACCGTGAATCCCTTTTCACAGCTAAAGTGACTTTAAAGGACAAGATCACTCAACTTCTGACCTAAAGTGGCCTTCGAGAGCTCTCTGCGGTTGCTGGTTTTTTGTAGTCTCATATTGCATCTACACAATTATGGTATTTTCTTCAAGAAAGAACGTTGTTTCAATGTTTTATCAGAGTTAAACTAGCAGCAGTAGCTTTTATTAGTAGAATCATAACAATAATCACATCTGTAGATTCCTCCTTGTAGCAGTTATAAATTCAGTGTCACCTGGACTACGGTTTAACGATTGGACCTTGCCACCATTTTCAATGTTTTCTCACTCATGTCCTTAGCTCATAAATTCAAAACACAACAAATGCATCTTTCAAAAAAATTAATTATTCCTGTATGGTAAATGTCTAAATGAGGGATAAGCTTTATTCTTTGAGACCCTGAACAGCTGCTTTGCTTTATGCTTTGCAACTAGTGAGTACATGATAGATATATTTCCCGATATTATATTTCTATTCCCATATACTTGTAAAATATTGTCCAAAAATCTACATGTATTTGTCTCTCATAAAAAAGAAGAAAACACTTTTACCAAAAGCTGAAAGGAATAAGCTCTATTGCAGCAAAAGCTTTCTGAAGAGCAAACAGCTCAGTCCTCAATTCTCTGTTCCCTTAACCAGAGCACTCTCCTTCTCACTATTCCCAAAAGACTGAATTTGTCTATTGCATCTCTAATAAAAGGTAGCACAGAAGCAAAACTCATATCACTGAAACAAGTGCAGGTGGGTTTTCTTCAGCTCATCCCTGCAACAGGAACTGATAATGGCCTTATTGTACTATTGAGGGTTAAAGGTTATTTGAAATATGAGATTGTTTCAAAGAACAACAATGAAAACAAAAACTGTTAGAAATACGTAATGAAAAAATCCTGTTGGATCTTTGGTAACAATTGCTTTATAATGATCCATTTTTTGTTAACTGCTACATTATTTTGCTCATAAATATCCATTTTACTATCTTCTTTTGTTAAATTAATTTCAATATATTTAAGCAATATTATAATTTCTTATTCACTAAATTTTGTCACTTTTCTTAGTGGAAATACAGAGTGAAAAATTCAACCATTTCTAGAAGGAGCTTTTCAACTTTTAAAGACTGAGTTTGATGAAAACATTGGAAATTAAATCTCCAGAATAAAAAAGAGTTGTCTTTACTTATGCCAGCAAACACATTGACACAAACTGGTGAAATATCAGAATCGTCTTGAAGTCTTGGCAAGCATTTCTGAGATCAGTGAAATTGTAAAAGCTGCTTTCCTGGGGTTGGTTTTTGTTTCTTCTCCTCTTCCTTTACTCTTGTCATTTCATTATAACTTACATGAATTCTTAATCTTCACATGTACACAGTACACTTAAAATTTTAATAGTTCAAAACTTAGATAATTACTTAAAGAAAAAGTGGAAATATTACCAGTGTAATAGGGGTTGCGTTTTTAAAGACTAACTACTCTGAAGCTTTTTATTTTTCTGACACGTCATTTTTTCTTTAATCAGTCACAAAACAATACATAGTAGACCTCCCTACAAAGCAGAAATAATGCTTCATCTTCTCAGGGGCTGGAAATGGTATTGCTTCCAATGAAGATGAGCAGGGTTGACTGTACAGTATCAGAGATTCATAATTACTTCTGTCATCAGCATTCATGACACAGAGGTTATGTTTCAGCTGCAAGTCCTAATATTCCTATATTTTTAACACAATTTGGGATATTTTTGCAAGTAGCATAATTAATCAAAAATCCCTATCTCTAAGTCATTCTTTAATGATATATTGGAAGAGTCATGTAATTTCCCTAAGTGACACAGCTAAATGCTACAAACATACAGAGTGTGAAAAAGTGTTATGTGGAATGTCAGTTCCCACACACAGGTGTTTGACCTCATTTATATTCTTCTTCCGTTTAACACAGATAAAGCACATCTGGCAGTTAATATTTTGTGTGTGAAAGTCTTGCTGAGCCTCATCACAGCCAAGTGTGTCCAATTTTCTCTCCCTGCATGAAACATGAAGTAACATTGGGCATCAAAATTTATCACAATTTTTTTCAGCTCATGAGAGCTTATCCTTTTTCAACCACTGCTGTGTTTGAAATACAAGTGCTTTAAACAACACAGTAGACAGGTGTTTCAAAGTTATTGCCAGCACTGAAAGTGAACATCTTTTCCTCAAAAACTAAACTAAAATGTTTAGTTTTTCCTCCTGTGTGACCACAGAAACCACTTCAAATTGGTAAATACCTCCTAGGGACATACAGAACCCCATTTCTGTGGATCATGGGAGCAACACCATCCTTGCCCTAGTTGACCTTGCAACCCATCCAGAAGATAAAACCAGAAAGTCCATGAGACTGAAACAAGCATTTTGAGTCAGGAAATCCTTCACTATGTTTTGGAACATAACAAGAAATTATTTAAGCCAAATGGAAAAGTTTTAAGTGCATTGTGCAGGAATATAATGAAGGCAAATATATTCATAAAAGAAAGTGCTGGATAATCTGCAATAAGGTTTTTGATAAGCTTTTCTTCTTAAAAAAAAAATTAGGTGAGGAAAAAAAAGTCAGTTTTTCTTGCTATTTCAAAATCTCCACCTACCACTTACTTTTATGAGATTCCAAAAGTCTACACAGTACACAAATTTTATATACAGTCATTGTGGTTTAACCCCCACAGGCAGCTCAGCACCACACAGCCACTTGTCCATTCTCAGTGGGATGGCGAAAAGAATTGGAAGGGTAAACGGGAGAAAAACTGTTGGTTCAAGCTCAAGTAGTTTAAAAGGAAAGTAAAAGCTGTGCATTCAAGTAAAGCAAGAAATTCATTCACTAATTTCCATCAAGAGTCAGACGTTAGCCATTTCCAGGAAATCACATAACCTTTGGAAATAAAAATATTATTATATACAAATGTGAACGAACTCAAAGTGATTCCTCAAATAGGGCAAGGTTAAAATGAACAGAATTGTGCCTGCTTTTAGAAGAAGGGAAGAAAGAAGAAAGCATAGATTCATGTTTTAATTCATACAATTTAACTGGGAATATAAGAAACTAGTCATTTGAATTGCTATAAAGGGCAGAAGGGAACGTTGTTAATGTCAAAATTGCTTAGATACATAGCCCTACTTAAATCAATACGAATTAAGCTTCTAAAAACAGTATTTGTAATCTGGGCCTATGGTGCTTGTACATCAGAATAATCAGGAGAGATTTAGTATGCATGGTTTGTTTCCCTGAAGGTTGAGCAAGAGCTGTGGTCAGCCAGCATTAAAAATGACTCAAGATGAATGGATAAATAAGTTTTCCAGATTTGAGCTTCTATTGCAGGTTTAGGCATCTGCACATAAGGGCAACCCTTCTGTACTAATCAGTGATCCTCACCTATTCCAATGGCAACAGGCTTCCTGTGGGATTTATTGTTTTATAGCATTGCCATCTGTGCTGGTGTCATGTTGTGGATAGATCTGAAAGCATAGATAGAAATTATGGTGACACTAATTTTTACAGGAAATATTGCCTGGCTAATAGCATTTGGCCATGCTCTCATTCTTTCACAGCTTTAACTGCTCTAAAAATCCAGGAATACCCATCACACTAACAAAAAGTGACTTTATGGTGTGGTCATAGACACTGAATTCTCTCAAAGATAGGAAAGGCAAGAACTGTTAAAGAACAAAGGCTTTTCTTAATTGTGGGCAGTTTGTAGTTGGGTTTTGGGGTGGTGGGGTTTTTTGTTTGCTTGTTTTCCTTGGTATTTTGTTACCTATTTATTAAGTAATCCATTTGGGATTGGAGGGGATGATAACCCCTCCAATAAGATACAGTGATTTTGACATCTTACATGAATAAAGTGCAATTTCAGAATCAGTTTGCACACTTCCACATAGTTTAATTTGTTCTTTGCTTAGTCTGTGCTCTCTAATGTTGAGTACAAGGTATCAATAGCTTATCATTAACCAATCACTTCAAATTCCCGGAACATCATAGTAAAAGAAGCTAAATAACACCTATTTTGTAATTTCATGTTTTTGCATGAAATTGATTTCAACTGTAATGGCATTTTCAGAGAGACACAGTGTTTCATTGAGATTTCCATGAGGGATCAGTGTGCTTTGTGATAGTTCCAATTTGATATACAAATGAAGATAGAAAAAAGAGAAAGAAAAGGAACACTGAAAAGAACAGAGTATAATTCTCAGAGCAGAAAGTAAAACTGTAAGAAGTTAAAAGAGTCAGAACTTGAAAGAAGATTTCTGGAGGACTGGGGCTGGGGGGCAAAAGGACATAAAGCAGTCTATAAAGGAAGACAGATCTTTCCAAAGGAACACCAGAAAGTTATATATAAATCCTAGAGAAGCTAAGAATGGAAATTAAAAATAATAGTGAAAACACCACTACAGAAAATTATGGTCTGGGTAGCACTATATACTCACCAGACAGTTCACAACATCAGGAACTAACAATTTTCTGTATTGTAAACATTGAATCTTCCCTTTTGTGTGTTTGTGGGTTTTTTTTTAAACTGCTCCAATCCTCAGAGTGCACCTTACTATCCAACAATCTGAAGACATTGAAGCAGGGGGAGAATGTGGTAAAGCACAGATGTTCTAGGTTTCTTAACTACTCCAAATGACTTTGAAATCATAAAGCCATAGCTGTACTGAAGGCAAAGAGATAAAGCTTTCTTTGCTTCTGCAAAGCCATCTGCCATACCCCAGTTTGCGGAACCATTCCAGGTGGTGCACAACCTGGCTCTGTCCAGTTGGATACACAAACGAGATGTTTATGCTACAAGGGATTTTCAAGATTCTTTAGAGATAACCGTTCGGCTGGCATGTTCTGCCTCATTGGTGTTGGAGCAAAGGCCAAGGTCACCACAGCAGAGTCTCTGTCTTCCCAAGCACTGCTGCTTAGGGTTGTATTCAATTTTACTTTAACATGGATTCATCTGCAGTTTGCAAGATGAACCTACACTTTACAACTTTACAATGAAGAATTATTAGATATACTGTTCTCATCTTCACCCAAAAGCTAGGAAAACCGTAGTAAGACTATTCTACTTACTTGAAAATATCTCAAGTGTTCAACAGTCAAATACAAAAAGCCCCCATGACAAACTGTGATGGACACTCAAACAATCAGATTGCTGGTTGAAACACTGAGTGGGAGAGAGAAAGGAAAAAGGGAAGCCTTTCATGGAAAAATAGCTGAAACAAGGCATGTGACTTAATCTTAGAACTCAGACACTATGATCAATATTGTCTTCAATGAAAAATGTAGCCTGCTAATATTGGTGTGATTTGGGGCAGCTCTATAAGAGAGTTGCCTATGACAGGAAGTCTAATACTATTAACTATTAATGAGACTAAATTATGGAGTGTTCTGAATTGTTGTTATTTTGTTACAGTGGAACAAAAACTGAGCTATTTCTAGAATTAATAATTATAATGCAGAATGTCAAACAACATGTAAAACCAACAAAAGACATGAAACAACAGGAAAGTAAATCACAAGAGAAGCCTGAAGAAATCAGAAGGGAGAGAGGGGAAAAAAATCATTTTTCTCCAAGCAATAAGTCTCAGTTCTGATGCTGACAAATAGTATTTAGATCAGTACTTTTTTTTTTCTTGTATACAGTGCCAATGCATGGAAGTAACATTCATTCGGAGTTTTAGCATTTAGAAACAAAAAATGAGAGAGAATACAATGATTTGTAATAATAGTAGGCCCTTCAAATGATTACGTTAATAATGGCAATAATTCATTTAGAGATTACTTGCTCTGAAAAAAAATTCACGAAAATCTTTATAGACATTTGGATCTGAGTCTTTATAAGCTTTAGACTAATTCTGAGTGGTAGAACTATTTATGCCTGGTGTCAAGCACTTTTTCTGAAGTAAGCATCTGGGTCAGAACCTGACTCTAGATTCTCTGCTCCCTCTAAAACAACAGAAGCTTTCAAGAGGCTTGAAACGGCTGACACCCCTCTTGGACCATGGAGTATTGACAATATCCTTATGCACAGTGTGGAACCAACCTGGATTTGATTTTGGATTTCCAGAGTTTGCTACTGAGTTAATAGACTGAGTACAAAATTTACAACTATTGTTGTTGTTCTCTTTCAAGTGATTTATAAGACTACAGCGGGCAGAACCCGGTGCCAGTGTTAGATTAATCTCTTTTCTGATATCTAAAGGCCATATCGATTGGTAAGACTGACTGCAAATTTCCCAAATAAAATCTTGAAGAAATATATCACATACTGTAAGACCTTTCAAGGCCACATCTTCGAATGAAAGTTTGCCCACAAGGACATCAGATTTTACTGTCACTTTGTACTTCGACAGTTCTTTCCCATCTTCCATATTTTTTTTGAGACTTCACATATAAAAATCACCAAGGATATCTGTTAGCATGCAACAAGTAATAGCAACTGCAATCACTACCATTTTTCATTGCATTACTCTTTGCAAATGTGATTGTTAACTTCTATACACAAATAAATAATGGCAGTCTGAAAGCCTAACATGCACTGCTTCCATTTATGGAAGCAAAACACATTCTTGAGTAAACTGTGTTATTCCGAGCGTTATTGCACTAAATGCAAAATAGTCTAAGGAATTATACAAGAAAAATTATAGCCAAACAATTTTTTCAGTCAGGTACCAGACTTAACTGAAGTTCTAAGAGTTAATTTCTGAAAATTTTTGCCTTTGCTTAAATAGTGTAATTCTAAATTGAATCACAACATATATCCCTTTTCATGAACTCTAAAATGCATTGGACATAACTCTCAAACACTGCCAGCTGTACCAAACAGACTGCGATTTAGCATGTTTAGGTAGGCAGACATTAAGTGTTTAAATTAGCTAGTACCAGTATAGATTTTTTTTCAATTTAAGAGACTAAAACCAACAAAACTATTTTGTGACCTTATAGCAAGGTCCCATGTAAAATATTTACAGAAGTAAAATTTAAAGACATTATCACACACCTAATAAAAATCTGAACACAAATATTTGTTTAAAAATATACCTGAAATAGATAGGCACAACTGCCACAATTTTGTCATTAGAACAAATCATTTTGCACACATCTCAATGCCTTCTTTTGTTTTTCCTTCTTGAATTACTGCTACTACCTTTCACATATCACACACCTATTTAGATATCCAAACATTCCTCTGGATTTCTGCTTTTGTTATTTTGCCAAATTTTGACTATTCTATAATCCTGTATTACAGGGTTGTAGGTTACATGGCCATGGTAGAGACATGGTGGAACAGCTCAGCACCACATAGCTCTGCCATGGATGGATACCAGTTCTTTGGGACAGACACTGTGAGAGTGAGGAGGTGGAGTTGCCCTGAACACAGAAGAGCAGCAGGGAAAGTCACAATCTCTGTTTAGGGACAGACAATGAGACAGCCTTGGCTGCAAAAAGGACTTAGACAGCAAGTTTAACATGAGCCAGAAATGTGTCCCTGTGACAAAGAAAGTCAGCAGAAAGTCATCTGGGGATGAATTAGGCAGAGCATCAGGATTGGAGAGAGATGATCCTTCCCCACTTCTCAGTCCTGGTGACATACATTAGCCATGCTGTGTCCAGTGCTGTGCTCCCCAGGCCAACAGAGACAAGGACATACCAGAGGAGTCATGATATTGGTATGGAGAAAGAGCCAGATTCTTCTCAGTGATTCCCAGACACAGGACAAGAGGCACTGGGCACAAACTGGAGTTCCAGAAATTCAATTTAAACATTAGAAAAAAAATGTATTCCTGTGAGGGTGGTAAAACATCTGCACAGGTTGCCCATAGAGGTTTTAGAGTCTATGTCCTTGGGGGTATTGAAAAGCCACTGGGGCACAGCCCTGGACAAACTGCTCTATGTGTCCTTCTTTGGGCACAGGGATTGGACTAGACAGTTTCTAGACATCCCTTCCTAGCTCAATGGTTTTGAGATTCTACGGTATTTAGTTCAGACAGACAGCCACAGAACAAATCTTGAATACTACAATTGTAAACAGTCTAAGGACCTCAGTAAGTTTCAGATTTCAATTTACATGTTGTACTGCATCATCTGTACTCAATTTGAGTGGTTGTCAAACAGAAAGATATGTCAGTGCTCTTTAAACAATGTGTGCAAGCAGCTCAGCCTTAAAAATTATGTCAAGAACTTGTTATAAAATTAAAGGACATGTTGTTGTTGTGCTTTTTAACAATGCAGAATGACTAATATGCAGGAAAGGGCATGGAAGCTGAATGGCAGCTGCCTCCTTCCAAGTCAGCTTTCATGATAAGTTGGGTTTAATATACTATTAAGTAGAAGAACTTTTAAATTTAAATTAACATGCTTTTAGAGGCAACTTTTTCTGACTTTTCTTCAGACTGAAGTGAATGAAGCTCTTATAGTTATCAACAAAACTAAAAGAGCTTGAGGAGTCTTTATATTCAGGTGCAGAGGAGTTAGATTAAGGAGCACTTGTGTCTTGATATGAGCAAACACAATATATATTTTGTTTGCTATAACAGTGTTCTGTATTTTTTTTTGCTATTTCTCCCCTCTTTCCTGCTACATTTTCCTTTCTTCCGGACTCATACAGACATCTTACTATAGGTTGCAACACCATAACTATGCTCAACTATCTAATTTTATCTGTGATAGAGATAAATCATAGAATAATTTAGATTGGAAAACACCTCTAAGATCATTAAGTAAAACTGTAAAGCTAACAATGCCAAGTGCACCACTAAGCATGTCCCTAAGCACCACATCTAAACACCCTTTAAATACCTCCAGGGATGGTGGTTTTCTCCGTTTTGAATGTACAGGTCAGCTGTGCACTAATAATCATCTTAAAGTCAGATTATCAGTAACAGTTAGGCAACCTTTCATGACAGTTGGAGAGAAGAATACTTTCATATGAAGATTGATTCCTATCCAAAAACTAGTGTCCATAATAAATAAAATCAATCACTTTTCAGAAGTGCTTTTCTCTATTGCCTATGAAAGCAAACTACAACTATTTTCCACATTCAACACACTACTTTCTAGCCAGTGTCAGTCAAAGTGAATCCTGTCTGCACTCTCTAATCCAAGTACTTTCTTAAAAGATATCTAGATTAAAGTATCTAGATTAAACCCTAACTCAATATTCAAAATTAAATATTACTCGTTATTTCAAATTATAGCCTTTTAGATATGGTCACATAGGAACTTTTGCAGAAGTATTGAAAGGTGTATTTTAGAATTTTTGTGGTCTGCAAGTGTTAGACTATATTTCAGAATCCACAGAAGTCTGGAAAATAAATTGTGGCAGAAATTTAAGGAATGCAGATGCATGGGAACAAGGGCCAGCTGGATGAGCTGGATAGCTACGTTCTCAAATTAATGACTATGTGGATCTTAAGTATGACATTTGGGGCCCTTGAAATGGGGAGGGGGAAAAGAACCAACTCCACCAAGCACAACACCCCTCCCCCCAAAAACAAACAAACAAACAAACAAACCAACCAAAAAATCAACCAAACCAAAAAACACTTTGGAAAAAAAACTTTTATTTCCATCAGATACAATCAGGCCAATTCACAGATAATCAGTAATTTGGAGACGATAAGACAGCTAAAAAGGCTCGATCCTTTGAAAATTAGAATAAAAGATGCAAACTAAAGGAATAATAACAGACAAAATGCATTCCAGTTGGAAAACTTTAAGGTGTCACTCTGAAAACACCTTCTGGTTTTTTTCTTGCAAAGGACTAAAGGAAAAACTGCCAGGTCCGCAGGTAAAATACTCAAGGAAGGTCCAGCAGTGAGTTATGGATAGTAATTCAGATAGAAAGGAAATAACAAGAATTTATTCCTTTTATGCCACTGAACCTTAAATGTGGGTATTAGTCAAAAAAGCATTTTATGCATTCACTTCAGTATAAATCCAGTTTTAATCCCTAGTAATGGGGGGTGACTTTTTATAATTCTGAAGAGCTATATCATAACCAAAAAAGTCTGTGATCTTTCAAGGCATCGATACCAATCACCATAATACTGAAATTTTATTCTATATCTTATATTTAATAATTATGACATGGATACATGTACTTGGGTGCTGCTGAAAATTGAAGCATCTTTAATGAATACAAATTGCCTAATACCTTAATCAAGTACACTAAAGATATGTAAACATACAACACTTTTCTTACTAGAGGATAGCTGTACTTACAAATATTAGGTACCCAAACATTCATTTAATCCTAGAAAACACCAGAGTTATGAAACAACATACAGTGTCTCAGAAAAAGGAGGGGATGTGTCTCAGGGCTTATCCAGCTCAGGATACCTGACTAAAATATGTATGGAGCCTGCTGCACTATGGCACAGAACTGAATTCTAGAAGATCCATGGGACAAATTCACATATGAACACAGTAAATAGGCTTTTAAAGGTGGTATGTTTTTATTTAAAATTACCTATTTCCTCCTTTATCTTTCTACACTTTCCCAAGAATAATTATCCCAGTCACTCATTCAGTTGCTTTTCAAGCTGCAAAAGTTTAAACTGCTAAAAGAAATACATAATCGCTAGGGGACAAATCCCTCATTGGAATCCCACTGTTAATTTGTACTTGTAACTCGGTTGCTTTTTTAAAAAAATATTTTAGCAATCAACATTTTTAGTATTCCACAACATTTTGTTTTGAAACATTTTCATGTAAGCAGAAAAAAAAATAAAGTAGCTATTATACCAATTACTGAATCTTAACTCTCCAATACATGAACTCTTTTTCCTTCTATACACAGTTTGGCTTTCATTGTTTGCTACTGTTTTCCTTTAAAATACCTCAGTCTCACAAATGCTGCAACATAAATCTTCCTGTTTAATACAGAAATCATGAATGTACTTTAACCACATGGGTTAACTATGGGTTGGCAGTAGCAGAGAAGACTTAACACAGACCTAGCCTATGTGATAGGATGTTAGTTACTTCATAAACCTTGACTCAGGGTGAGCCAATTCTACATATTTTGTGCTCATATTTTATGACTTGTTGGTTGAGTACTAAATATGGTACCAATGGGAATTCATAATCGGGCAAAATAATTGTCTGTCATGCTTGTGGGGGAAAATTCGCCTTTAAAAGTTTATTTTCTTATCTTCTACAATCTAAGGCAAAACATTTTTGATCCAGGTGGACAGATTATGCATGTTTTCAGACATGTTCTTTTAAAAAAGATATGGTAGGTATATAAGTAACACATGCTGAAAATACACCATTTGGCAGTCTTTTTTCCCCTCTTTTTTGTCTTTTCCTCTCTTCTAGAACAAGTAATTTGTGAGACAGAATGTATCTTCTATCTGCCTCAACACACAGTGAGCTCTTTTCTATAGAACATGGTAGAACAGGGAATTGATGAGAATAAAAGAGCACATTGGCATAGTTTAAACATCAGCAGACAGATAGATAGATAGATAGATAGACAGATAGGCAGACAGATAGGCAGGTAGATGTAATTAGCTGTACGTTTTCAATTACTTTTCAGGGGAATAAAGAAATCATTGAATAAATGTATCTTGACAAGTTAAATAAATAAGAAAAATTGTCTAAATATTTGTCAACCATACTCATATATTCATATATTCTAGTCTTTTCACAGCTGGAAGAGCTAAATAGATTACATATATCACCATGACAAAGATGAGGTATAGCAACCTGAAAAATAATGTCAGCTTGCATTAATAAGTCAGAAGAGGGATGTTCCCACGTGACTGAGTTCCCAGTGAAACCATTAAGCTCTGTTGAAAAATTCAGTTCATAGAACTTGTAATTCTGAGTTAAATTTTCAATAAAGTATAAAAACAAAGCAAAAGAAAACTCCAACCTCTCACAAACAGTGCAAGTAAGCTTATCAATGATGGTCGCAAAAGTCTCAGTTTCAAAAGCAAACAAATAAATACAATTAGGGCACTGCATAGTACCAAGGTGTATATTTTCCATAAACAATGTAGGCATCTATATTTGTACTTTTTCCAGAAAGTAAAATGTTTTTTCTCAAATAGGAAAGTATTTCTTCTTAAATCTGTTACATGAAATATAAGATTTCTAGACTGCCAAAACTGAAACAAGAGGTTCTAGTATGATTTATTTCTAAATTGTGATGTAAAACCAAGAGCTGTAATATTCTTTAGGAAAATTATTTCTTTTTCATGGCATACCAGATCGATGTTTGTTCTAGGAGTTGTTAGATTTTGTGGATGGGATTGCAAGTCATGAAAGACAAATTATACTGCCTAGACAATAAAAAAAAGAAACCACTTGTTGGGGGCTTTTTTCTGCTAGAATAAAACAGATATTCTATGACAACTAAAGAGATTTTTGAGGCAAGACCACAAAACTTAGTACACTTTCTCCAGTATTATCTCAATAATTAATAAAAAATATTGTAAAGTAATTGGAACCATTTCTCCTTTTTTTTGGCAATGCTTGTCCATTAAAATTTTCCCCACTTTTTTTTTGCATACTTTAATCTTAGAACCAAGCCAGCTTAAGGACCCATTCTGAAACATTCTGAAACACTGTAAATAAGCAGTTTGATGTTCAGTTTCAAGTAGGCTGCCAGCAATGAATTGACACAGTAAGTCTAAGCCTTGACAGCTAAACATAGAAAAGTAATACTTATGAAATATTTAAGATCCTCAAACAGTTGCAAAACTATACTGTCACATCTCCAAAGGATACAACATTCAGATTGAAAAATAGCATTGCTATCTTCAATTCTATTCTTTTTCTACCAGGACCCATCACATTTTTTCTTATTTGTTCAACAGGTGAAATTAGTCATCCATCTTTTCTGATTCTTCCAGCTAGCAACGTTTAGCCTAGTTCAGTATAAATAAGAGCCTACTAGAAAACAGAAGGGAAATATCATACACTTTATCATCCTTATCCATCCCTCCCTGGTATTTCTTTGCATCATCTACTCAGCACTAGAACCCCTCAACATAGGTTCCTCGGGTACCCTTTGCTTCATCCAGTGATCAAACATTCATTGTTTTTCCCAATTTCACATTTGACTTCATTCCAGAGCCCCAGTAAATTTTTTTCCAAAGTTTATGACTGGCCTTTCAGGCATTTGGGGCCCACCACTCTACTCCAGCCCTGTGACCCATTGCTCTGGGTCTTGCTGCTGATTGTTAACACAAGACTGTCTGTCATGAGAGCATGAGTGTTCCTGCCAGGGCAGTCATTGGAACATCTTGCCAAGCGGGAGCAGAGTACTTTCTTGTGCCCTTCTGTCCCATGCTGTGGAAAACCACAGCACCATTGGCAGAGGAATTTTATGATATAAGTTCTTCAAAAGCACTGCTGAAGAGTTTGAATTTTATTAGCAATTTCAAGAAAAGTAGTCAGTGATTTGAATGCAGTAAACACTCTCGATAGCCCTGTGCTGTTGCCCACCACAATCAATGTCAGTGCATCTAGAACGGAACAGTCTATTAAAATCATTGAAAAATATTTTTGTGCCTGAGCCAACTCTGATTTTCTTTGCGAGCAGCTGGGTTGTTTGCGGTTTGTTTTTTGTGTTTTCCTGGCTTTAGTAATGTTTTTAATTTTTAATTAAAAGATACTTCTTTGAAAAAATTAGAAAGGGAAACTCTTGATAAAACAATTCATTGAAAAAAAATCTTCCACAAAATAATAATGAAAATAATTATGCAGACTTCATAATAGGCAATAACAGAAAATAAACTAAACCTTGTGTCACACTAACAATTTGTATGATGACATTGTCTTTTTCTCCTGGCCCATCCTTTTCTTTATGATGTTATAACTCTTCACACACTATAAACCTGTTTTCCTCCATTGAAAAAAAAGCCAAAATAAAAAAAAATAAAACAAAACAAACAAACAAAAAAAAAACAAAACCCAAACCGAACCAAAACCCAAACAAAACAAAAACAACAAAACAAAATAAAATCCCCCACAAATCCCTAAGCTCTCAATCCCAAAACAAAACTGAGACAAAAAATCTGCCATAAATTAGACTAGAAGTCAAGTTGGCTCAGGATTTTTCCTCTGATAGCCTCCAAAAACCTTATGGTGAAGAACAGGATGATACTTTGAGAACTCTCTCATCCTTCATCTAATTCCAAACTGAGCTTTATATTTGTCTGTCTGGCATGCCCAGAGAATACTTTATCCAGCCTTCTTTTGAAGTCCATGCAAATTTCCCATCCACAACAAACTTTGACAAGGAGTTTTACAATTGTGATCTGTTGCATGAGAAATAGTTTCCTTGCTTCTTTTGAATCTGTGTCCTGTTACCCTAATTTGATTTCTCAAGATCTCTTTTGCACAGAAGAGGTGATTAGCTTTTCCCTAACCATCCTCTAGAACCTAATTTTGTGCTCCATTTCACTTTTAGTTTATTTCCCCCTCATTTATTTCTGAACATCGTTCTTTGCACAAAGGTTGTTCCAAGGCTTTTTTTCCATCCTTGTTGTGCTTCTCGGAAAAGTTTTCCATTTCATTGCTTCCATTTTGAGATGAGGGAGGGAAACTGTATAGAAGGGACTAAATTCTTATTTTCCTTTTTTTTATATATTTCTAAAAACTCTTGCTTTCAATTTTTTTCCCCAATAACTACTGAACTTTATATTTTTTTGTAAATTAAACTATATCAGCTTCCTGAGAGCTTTAGCTGGAGTAGTAATGGTCTGCTGCGCAGTCATGGCCAGACACGCCTCTTAATATTTTCTGTTATTTGGGTTGAAATCAATGCTTTTTAAATACACGGTCCCTGTATTTCCTAAACTTTTTCATCTTTTCTTGATCTTCTCTCATCTTTACTGTTCATGTATTTCCTTGCCTTTTCTTACAGTGAGCTGAAAGAACACCAGCCAACTACTGTCTGGCATATAAAATGAACACAAACTATTTACTCTGTTCTTAATAAAATACAGATATAAATTCAAGTTTTTATCTTTCTTAATCCTCCATAATATAAGCATCTACTGACTTTCAATACGGTTTGCAAAAGTACTAAGGGTATTTTGGATGAACTGCCTGGATTTGTGCAAGCGGCATTGCAAGAAACTGAATATACATCAACCACTTGTGAAAGAAAGTGAAGAGCTCACAATAGCAGCCAGAAGCAGCAATAAAAGCATGAAATCCCATGGCTAAGAAGTGCTATTTCTATTTTTATGTACCAAAAGAAGTCATTCATTTGACAATTGTGTATGCTCCCATGGGCTGCAAAATCCTGTGAATGCCTCCATGACTATGGAAGAGATGTGAATGCACATTGGCAAATGTGCTAAACAAGGAATACACCATCCAATGTGCTGAAGAAAGTTTCATGTGTGAGCGGGTCTGAATAAGTGACCAAAAACTCCATCCCTTAACAGAACTGAGCTGAGACCAGTAAGGTAGTTCAGATGCTGTTTCTTAGACATCTTGTTGTAAAGAGACTTCTATCTTTAGATGTTGTTTTTGTAGACATCTTATGCAAAACATATCCCAGTTCTGTCAGGATTCAGCTAGCAACTAGATGACCTCAAGCCTTCCAAACTTCTGGCATAAACACATATTTCATGCAAATGCAGTCTATAACTGTCAGTAATACAGACTCATGTAAGGAAAAAAAAAA
>VWZF01003890.1:1480328-1536920 GCA_013396755.1 Sclerurus mexicanus | reverse complement strand
AAAAAAAAAAAAAAAAAAAGGAACTATGGCTAAAACCACTACAGTGTCAAAAAGTACATGAAAACCATCACACTCTACTTGTGGAGAAAAACACTTAAAGGTAATAGGCAGTCTCTATTAGCTTAAAGTTGGGATAGGAAATGATTTTCTTCATAGTGCCTTGTATGGTGCTATGTTTTTCATCTGTGACCAAAGTAGTGTTGATAACACAGGGGTGTTTTATAAAAGGCCCTTTTTATGGAAACATTTATAATAAAAAAGCAAGCCAAGTGCTACTGGTTTTAGCCATCTCATTTATATATGAACTGCTGTACTGATTTAGGCAGTCATAAATTTAGTTTTCATCACAGTAGCTTGTATGTGTCTAAGTTTTGGATTTGTGACCAAGTAGTGTTGATAATGCAGGAACATTTCAGCTATTGCTGAGCAGGGTTTTCAAAAAGTCAAGGACTTTTCTGCTTCTCGCACTGCTTCACCAGCAAGGAGGCTGCAAGAAGCTGGGAGGGGATGTGCCAGAACAGTTGACCCCAACTGATGAAAGGGATATGCCACACCATATAACATTTTTGCTCAGCAATAAAAGCCGGGGAAAGCAGGAAGGGGGATATTCAGAGTTAAGGTGTATGTTTTCTCAAATAACCATTAACACGTGATAGAACCCAGCTTTCCTGGGCTGTTCATGACTGGACACCTCCTTGTCCATGGGAAGTAGTGCATTAATTGGATGTGTGGCTTTTGCTTTCCGTATTAAACTGTCTTTATCTCAACCCACAGTTTTTCTAGCTTTTACTCTTCTGATTCTCTGTCTCATCCCAATTTTGGAGAGTGAGCAAGAAGCTGTGTGGGGCATAGCTGCCTGCTGGGATTAAACCATAATAGAAGTCTTAGTATTTTTCATTAACTTATCTCACATTTTAAAGCAATGAAAATACATAAATTAGCTAAAATATTCAGATTTTAAGAATCCATGTAAAATTATGAATACTGCATAATATGAATAATAAGTAGATAATTTTAAAAATTAAAATTAACAAATACTGGAAGTGTACAAGC
Source organism: Sclerurus mexicanus (assembly GCA_013396755.1). Lineage (NCBI taxonomy): Eukaryota > Metazoa > Chordata > Aves > Passeriformes > Furnariidae > Sclerurus > Sclerurus mexicanus. Next base: position 1,535,867 of record VWZF01003890.1, on the reverse strand, counting down.
TCAAATTAAAATCAAACTAAAAGATTTGGTTTATATCCAGTTTCAGGAGAATAGAAAACTTTTCAAAATACTTGGATTTTTTAATTTAATGATTTCTCATAAAAACCTCCAGATTCCTAGAGTTCTCTTTTGGTTAAAAAAAAAAAATACCCACTCCCAGTGTTTTTAGAGTAATTTATCATATTCATCGTATCAAAGATTTCTGGGAAAACATTCAAGTCCCTCTACACACAAGATCCCCTCATGGACTCACCAAGTCAACAATGTATACAGAAAGTAATTGTGCCAGCAAGATAATATTCAATACCTCCTGAGCTATGCTGGCCCTCTTTTCTATAACTATTCTTGTCCGGCCAGACTCTATTATTAAACACACAGTTTAGCTGGAATAGATCAGGACAAACTCACTCTGTGATCATTCAGAGACTAAACTTATTTCCAGAAAGAGGGAGAACTATTTCAACCTTTCAATTATTTCAACCTTTCAACCTCTTTTTTTTTTTAAATATGTATTTCATTTCCATAACATGAGTCCTAGATATGGCTGCAAACATAACCAATAGATGAAAATCATTATTTTTCCAAAAAATATTTTCCAGCTGCAAAGGATCACACTATTAAATATCACAAGACACTATAAAGACTACAAATAATTTCAAAGTTCTTTTAGTGATTCAAACTTTTCTGCATTTTTGAGAATCATTATGCTGTAAAAAAGAAGCATCAATCCTCACTCCAGACTCCCTACCGTCCAGAGATAGTCTACACCACCAGCAGGAGCAAATTAAGACTGACATTGTTTGTTAGTTTAGGAAAATACAGCAAACTGCTATTGCCATTATGTTTTTCCTCCAACAATCCTTGCTGAAAAGACATTCAGGGCAAGAATGAGATGAAAAAAGAGAGAACGTTGTACTGACCAGGACTAAATTTAGGTTCCCATGTCTCAGTTAATTCCTCTTGTTTTTTAATCATCTCTTCTGCCTTGAGAAAAGTAGATACTGTTCCTTCCCACTGAGGTCACTAGTAGTTTTACATATATAGCACTTAGCCCCTAGAGATCATTACTTAATTAAGGTACAAAATAAAAGTGCTGTAATGGGGTTCATTAATCCAAGCAATGAGAGTAGGTCAGTGTTAAAACTAACACAGAAATAACAATGGATTTTGTATCATGTCAGTACAGCATGCTTAAACCTCAGGGAAGAACTGTCATGGTCTACTTGTCCAACTGCGAAAGCTGACCTCCTCAAGCTATGTTTTGAATAACTGTCACAGGAGAGCAAAAGCTTCTTCTTCAGAGCCTCAGGCTCCCAGACTGTTTAGTCTATCATGATGGTAAAAACTCTGAGGAGGTATTTTCTATGTGCAACACATTTTTAAAATTATGCCTACATGATTTTGCATAAATATATTTCCATTTTTATCTTGGTGTCAGCAAAACACATTGCTGAATCACGTATTTCAAACAAAACTTTTACTATCTGAAGGGAAAAAAAAAAACAAACCACAAAGATATGACCTACATAAAGGCAATTATGTTTTATGTTTGATATTAAAAATTGGATGCCCCATCCCTGAAAATGCTTAAAGACAGGTTGGATGGGGCTTTGAGCAGCCTGGTCTCATAGAGGTTGTCCCTGGCCGTGGCAGGGGAGTTGAAACTGCTTGGTCTTTAAGGTCCATTTTAAGCCAAACCATTCTACGATCCTGTGATTCTAATTTATGATATATATATATATAATTTAAATTACTATAGATTTATTTGAAAATGATTTAGTAACTTTCAAATAATCCTTTTATATCAAGCCATTTATAAAACACTTATCTTCAGTAATGGAGAAATGTTGAAAATATTCCATTATCTAACATGATATTGGATTGAATACCCATTTCAAGGCCAGCATTTTGGTTCACAGGGTAAATTAAAAATATATATTTCATGATTAAGAGGGAAATGAACTGATCTATACACAAAAGCCTAAGAGATTGGATTCTTTCTAGAAATGCAGGAAACCCAGAAGAAGCAAGATCTGAAGCTGTTGCTTTGCCTCTCAGTGTTTTGGTTTGCAACCAGCATCAGAACTGCCTTCCAACGCACGAAGCCAGTGGCTCCTCCTTCTGGCCTTCTCATGTTTCTGTCCTTTAGACAACAATCAGGCAGAGAGAGAAAAGGTTCAGCTGATACACTCAGTGTTCATTTCACAGAACAGGGCAGAACACAAATTTGGTAGCTTTTGAAAGCTGAGAATTGAAATAAACAAATGACAATTAATAAAATCAGAGCATATTACTTTACAGTGAATCAATCATTTTCTGCTTCCCAGGGAGCATTTGCATCCTTTTTCTCTTAATAATCATTACCATACCTTTCAGTAAAAAACAATAATGCTCTGAGGAAAACATTCAACATTTAAGTAAATAATCAAAATTAACAAGTGTATAATCTTCAGTGTTCTGCCTGCTCTAAACAGTCATTGACATATTTTCATAAGCATAGTCATTAACCAAGGCATGAATCATACTTGTTCAAATGATCCTGGAAATGGTCAAGGCATGTTAGAAAGGGCTCTCCGAGCGAAAGGAACAGCAACCCAACAATAGGTTTGACTTTGCTATATAACCAGGTAAAGCATGAAAGTATACCAAGTGTACATAACATAGGCCAGAAGGTAGGATAAATACATGGAAAAGCAATATAACTGAAAAGTAAACAGACTCTACATAAAAAAAAAAAAAAAAAAAAAAACAAAAAAACAAAACAAAAAAAAACCCTTGTAGTGAGGAGTTACNAACAAACAAAAAAAAAACCTTGAAGTGATGAGTTACCAAGCCAAAAAAAAAACCAAAACCAAGAAAAAAACAAAATGAAAACAAAAAACCCAAACAAAAAATAACAACAAAAAATCCCAACAAAGAAAAAACTGTCAAAGATTGATAGACAACACAAAACCATTTGCTTTTGCAGAACTGCTTTGATTTTATTCTTAATCAATAAATCACTGAGCTAGTGGGATGTTTATAAAAACCAAAGTGTCAGATTCTGGGACAGAAAATATCTCAATAGTTATGAAAAGTAAGAAATGAGAGATAAAAAGAGTTAAGGCAGAAAAAGCATCAAACTTGATACACTCATTAATATCTACAGATCTTTTAATTGCAGGAAGAGATTTTGAATTTACTACTTATACCTGCAATGTAGCAAAAGACAGAAAAGTCAGAAAATTTTAAACTGCATAGATACACATGTAGATTCAGATAATTAATGTAATAGAAAGAAAGCAAATTGGAGTTTTAGAGTAAGGCATGAAGATTCTGTTAGTCCAAACCTACACTCCACAGGCTAGTCAACTCTCATTTAATTAGTTCCTTTCACTAGATGATCTGAAACTATAAGATATGAAAAACTGAATGGACAACTCTTTCAGCACATTCAGAGTCATTCAGGAAACAAACTGAAACATTTGTTGATGATACAAAACTGGGGAAGTGTCTGATACACCTGAAGTCTGTTCTGCCATAGGCTGGAGAGTTGGGTGGAGTGAAACCTGCTGAGGTTCAACAAGGACAAGTGTAGGGTCCTGTACATGGGGAGAGATAACACTGCGTACCACTACAGGTTAGGGGCTGGCCTATACTATGAGAGAGCAGTTGTGCTGAGAAGGACACTGGAACTCTGCGGGTTGACAGGTTGACTATGCACTGGCAATGTGTCCTTGTGGCCAGGAGGGCCAGTGATATCCTGGAGTGCATTGGAAAGAGTGTGGCCAGCAGGTCAAGGGAGGAGATCTGATCGCTCTGCTTGGTCCTAGTGTGGCCACATCTGGATTGCTGTGTCCAGTTCTGGGTTCCTCAATACAAGAAAGACAAGGAGAGATTGGAGAGGCCAACAGAGGGCCACAAAGGGGATTAAGGGACAGGAGCATCTCTCTTATGAGGAGAGACTGCAGGAGCTGGGCCTCTTTAGTCAAGAGAAGACTGAAAGGGGATCTCATTAACACACAAATACCTCAAACCTGAGTGTCAAGAGCATGGTGCCAGAATCTTTTCAGTGGTGCTCACCAACAGGGAGCTAATGGTTTATAGTACCTTATTTTCCTGTCCTCTTTGTTGTGATAAAAGATGGAAAAAATCTAGAGTGGCGGAAAAAAGGAAAAGTCTGTATGACTTAGTTTTAGTAATTTACCCTTTTCTTTTTCAATTTCAAGTGTCTTTTTGCTTCAAATTTCTTTTGATAGTGTGACAAATCACATAAAACTGAAACAATTGCTAAATACATCAAGAATGTCTTCTCTTATAACCAGGAGAATCCTTGTTTTAGAACTCAAATTTTGACAGCAGAAAAGCTGAGAAAATTACTGAGAAACTTCAGTCACTCAGTACCATCAAATCCTGGAGGTTACACTAAATTTTGTGCAAGAGATTTCCAGTTTTCCTTTGGATTTTTATATGTAGGTAATTCTGTGCCTTTCCCTATGCCCAGCTGGATGTAGGCAGCTTCTGAATGGAAGGTACTCAGTTGCACTGATATGGTACCAAGGTACAGTGTTTCTCTTTCTGACGGGCAGAATACATCATCACATTCAATACCTCACTGATGTTACCATGTAAATTCAAGCTGGCTTGTGTGTAATTAGCTTAGAGACTCTGCAAAGTATATTAATACTTGTTTTCACCTACAGAATAATGAATTTTTTCAACTGTTTGCACTGATCTTCATATTTCTTGCATATAATCCTTAGAGTGCTATAAATCAGATTTTTATCAAGAGCAAAATTTACTTTCCTCCAGTTTGAGTGGAGACTCACAGTGCTATAGTGAGTTGTTAAGACTGACTGCATGGGTGAGACCATGATTGGCCCCCCATTGGTAATTTCAAAATCAAGAACTTCCATCCCATGCCCTCTTCCTTCCCTTGACCTCCCAAAAAAAGTTATTCTTGTTTGGAAAAAGCTATCTCCCCTGACCTCTATCATTATTTTTTATGTCAGAATCTATCAACATCCATCCTTTCTATAAGAAGGATAGAAAGATCATCTATCTTTTTCCTAGCCTGATGACATTCAAAACAAATGTTCTAGGATCTTCTTAATCCACTGCTTGTTCACGTCTCAGAAATGAACCATAAATTTTATTATTTGAAAACAACATGAATTTAAGAGATACAATACAAGTGGTCAGTTTAGTCCAACAGAATACTCCATTAGTTTGGGGGGGGGAGGGGGTGGTGTTGGTTTGGTTTGGTTGTTTTTAAATAAAAAACCTGCAGGGTAATGTGTGGTCTACAGACAGCTAATATTCATTTACAGGACTGAAATACCAACAAAAAGAATTTCACCCTTTGTTATGTTTCCACTTATTGTTAATGAAAATGCATTCTTTCACTATGAAGTTTGAAACTATTAATAAAAGAAAAAGTAAAAAACACTTTAGCATTGATAAAGTCATAATATTGACAAAAGGAGAGTAATAGGGTTAGATGAAATTTATTAAGCTTTAACAGACTTCTGAATAGGTTTCACAAGGCTATAATATTCACTGAAACTCAAGAAAAAAATGAATTATTTTTATATAGTTACAATAAATATTATTCAGTGCAAAGATAGTGATGAGTAGAAAAAAATTATTAGGAATTTATTTTTGCCAACATTCACTAACAGCAAATGCACAAAGAAAAATAAATACAAAAGAGCACGAGTAAAGAAATACAATCATATCTTGATGAACTATTTAAAAGTATGTCAGCCATCAGTTCAGACAATTAAACATACAAAACAGCAAAAAAACTTCACCAAGCCTCAATACAAAACTAAAAACCAGATAAAATCTATTACTCTACAAATATCTTGTCTGGAAGAATGATTTAAAAACCTGAAAAAGGTTCAACTGTTAAAGCACAAAAATGCTGATAAATCAAATGCAACCTTTCCTTCAGACAAGGTCAAGAAATCTTAAAGCATTCTTTTACCCCCCTCTGTTCATAATGTTGCTCCCATAGCAGTGACGAAGTATCTTATCTAAACACCTTGTAAACACCTAGAAAGCCAAAAAAAAAAAAAATCAAGCAACCAACCAAATAATAAGAACAAAACAACACCAAACACCAACTCAAAAAAGACCCCAACAGGCTCCAGAAAGTAAAAAATTCCATTGCATTTCTTATTATGTTACTATTACCAAAATCGATCAATTGAACAAACAAATCTGTAAATGAAAAACAGAAGTTGTTTTTCTCTGGAATCACTAATACTTAAGTCCATTCAAATTCAATTTAACCACACTGCAAGGCTTTGTTCAGTGTTTATTACACTACTGAAATAGTTTTATAAAGCTACTACCAACATGCATAGCTGTTCTTTAGACTGTATATCATGTTTAAACAGTATATGCTTAAACAAAGACAATATTTTTGAATTAGTAGATAAACTAGAAATGAACTAGTTGAATGGCATGATGAGTGGGGCTACTTCCAGAACTCTATTCAGGAAATAAAAGTTTTATCCTTTTTCTCCTAAAGCTGCTTTCAGTGCTCAAAAAGTCTCTGACTTACCTCATCATTGTGAGGGCATGATGAAAAGAAACAAAAAATAATAAGTTCGAAAAGCTAATTTATTGCAAAAACCTGTTAGCTATATTTGTTACATGAGAAAATAGCTCAGCATGGATTGCTTTATTACTTAAATGCTAGGATTTTAATTACCTGAGATTCAGTCCCTAATAAAGCATTCACGCTGCTTTGCGTGGGTGAGAAAATAATTACAACAGGCACAGGAAAAATTCTGTCTGAATACTACTTGAATTTAGTTTAGTGCAGAAGTGTTCTTTAAAAACATCATTGATCCTGAAAATAAGTGAACAGTGCAGGATGTGAAATATTAACAGTACCAAGCTTTTTCAATAAACTCTCAATCTTTTTTTCCTATAATGTTGAAGAAATTAATGGATCTCAAGTATATGTATGTTCCAATTTTCTAAACAGAGGAGTGCAGAGTGTTTGCAGCTGAGTTACACAGGAATTATTTTAATTTGCATAATCTCAATCAGCCTTGCTTTTATAATCTAATGACTATGTCATGGATGGTTTCATTTCATTGTAATTATGTCAATAATTTAAAATTAAGACCCAGCAAGGACAATGATGATTACAAGAAAACATGAGGATATCTCTCTAGCGTTGACTTATTCTCATAATAATTGTCTATGACATTGACTGTTACGAGATCAAATTATGATCTCAATTTTGCATATTTCCACCAAGTTCAGAATGTAGATTTATTTCAGTCACTCCTTTACAATCTTCTAACCAGAAAAGAAAACAGACAACACAGCTACATCTAGAATAATTTCTGAAAGTAACCAGCTTAAATCAAAGTGTGGAAAAGAGGATAGGACAGCAGTGATGTTGGAGTGTGACTTAAGCAGCAGGTTGGTACTGATCTGGGCTATACCCCAAAAAAGACTCAAAGTATGTCCTGTCCTCACATATGTGTGCCTGAGAACTTAGATGCCCTGTTATGTCTCCTCATTGAGAAAGTTCATGTTGCTTATGTTACAGGTTGTACCATAATCAGTGCAAACAAACAAACTAAGGATGAGTGTGCAATTATTCACTTGCCAAGCTCACCAGGTGAATACCTTGGCCATTGCACAGAACCCACCCAAGTGTTAGGGCTAAGCACTGTGACTTTACCTAGCAAAGAAATGTTTGCTTTTAGTCTTTCTCAGATGTGTTCCCAAGACAAACAAAATTGTACTATCACAAAAAATAAATGCTAACATTAAGTTGCTTAAGTCAGGAGCAACAACTAAAGGACCTCATGGTGAATACCTGTGGTTTTTACTGCACTGAGAGGTGCAGAGGCCATATGGTCCCTTTGTATATATTTGCAGTCAAAATCAGGTTGGTGCCCAAAATGGAAAAAAAATAACATGAAAGGTCATATTGAATAAAAACACATTTGTGTCATACAGTGTCAAAATCATAGCCCAAACCCAGGAAACGTCAAGTCAAATCAAGTCATAGGATGTCTCCAATGCAAGGTCCTGTATCTGATTGTGCCTCATATGGGACATTTCACATTTACAAGTAGCTGTGTATGAAAACTTGTATAATACATACTCTATAAGGGACACACAACAATCTTGTCACCACTGCCTACTTTGTATATCCTATACTCATCAGCCTTCCAAACTTATGGTAAAATCAACAGTTAATAAGATAACAAATTTTTTATATTGTGACCAGGAATTGTAAATTTTTCCCTACTCCTGAACTGCTTTCAACTATGCTCTTCTGTGTTGGAAGACAACTATTTCATTTGAATCCCTTTAACTGAGCAGAAAATCCTGTTAAGTGTCTGTTGTAACTGAACTTTGTGTATTGCATTCATCTCATACAAATGTAATTATTTATAAATTGAGTGCCCACTGTAAATTAGGCAAATAGTGAAAAAAATACTGAAATTCCTCAGTTCTTTGATTTTTCATAGCCTAATGTTCTTTATGGTAAGTTAGCCTTATGAAGATTCTTATCCTTTCCACAATTATTGTCTAAAACACAAGTTTTTGTTGGTTAAGATCAGTGAAGATGATTCTTATGCCTACAGCATCTCTTTGCACCAATATTTTATTCAGGATTAAAAAGGAAAATTTTCAAGATGACATAGACATTTGGAACAACAACAGACATATGGAAATAATTCTATGAAAATAAGTGTAATTAAGCATAGCAGTTCAATTTTCCTAGTAAATCCCCCAAAATGAGGATTTCTGTACAGCAGAGATAAATCTAAGTAAGCATGCAATGGGAAATCTCTTAAATGAATTTGTTTACCTGTTTGTTTTTTGTCACTAGAACATGATGGCTTATTAAGAACTGTCACTTTTTACTAAACTTATTTCTAGTGTTAAATACTGGATGCACATAATTTCCAGAAGTCTTACTTTAAAAGGTAATTATAGGAAACTGGCCCTGAGAGAGGTTATTTGCACAGACGAGACCACCACAGGCACTTCTGGACAGTCTATGTTTATTGTCAAGGTCACAGTGACCTTACTGCCTCAGAGCAGTGTCTTTCCATATAGTTTTGTGATGGGTTACCGATGTGTTACTCCTCAAGTAAGGGCACAAAACTGGAGAACTGCAGGGATGACTAAAGCCCTGGTGACAACACCTACAGATTTCAGGGATACCTCTCTATTTCTTTCCTAACAGTAGTTACAGCAGTCTCTTACACTAAAATGAAGAGACACTTCCTAAATAAGTTATGGCTATTGCCTGTACAGTGAACAGAGGTCATACATTTCTGGCATTGCACATAACAAATGGTTGGAAAAATTGAGACACTCTGAGCAATATTTTTAAAGTTTAAGTACAGCTTGTCTTAGTGCTCTGTTTAAAAGATGTAGCCTGCCTTTGTGCAGGGTATATATAAGGTTTAGTCAGTTACACGGAGCTTGTCATTGCAATGCTAAGCATAGACAGAATATTTCAGAGTAGCTGCTTGTTGGACAGACCTAACTCATGCTCACCTCTGCTAATAGGACTGTGTGGGATGAGGTCATGGTCTCAGCATATCTGATGCGACATGAAAACATATTGCTCCCTGGTGCAATCAGAAGATACAGCATCCATTCTCACTCTGCAATAACTTAGCAACAGCAGGATGTGCTCGCATGACCGAAACGTGCAATTAACTCCCACTTCACAAGGTTTACAGCTCAGAAACTCTGCTACCTGTGGCTTCTTTCAAATGTCACAGTATGATTTCTAAGTGATTTGAGCAACTGATTTGCTATGCAGACCTACATGCTTTTTGGCCTTTTTTTTTTTTTTAATAGAAGGCATTTCAATAAGGTTAATCAACTCGCACTGTATGAGTAGCTGCCACAGATAAATTGGATTTTTTTTTTTTTAATAGATAGGTTGAATAATTTTTTCTTTTTTTTTTTTGTTAAGAGTCTTCATTATCTCAGGTCATTACCTGGTTTTACATCCTACTTTAAGAGCACAATCACACCCATCCTCGAAGGTAAAATTGCTTATTATCCCATACTGTTTGTAAGTTGTTACATTTTTTCACATGACAGGCGAAAGGACAAACAAACCATGGAGCGACAAAACTAGATGAACTCACCTCACAGAAAGTATGAAAATAGTCTTTATACAGCATCAGCCATCCATAGTCAGGCTGATCCCCATAGTCTATCTGCCAAATGTAGTCCCATACATCCCTGAAGCAAGCCAGTCTTTGGCTATGTCCACAATACTGTGCTATTCTTAGCCAGATTACTCATGTGCCTAACAGAGGCCAAAGACAACTCCTAAACTTCTCATGACTCATACAAAAACCAGGAAGGACTTTTAGCATGACAAATTAAGTGTTTCTCAGTTTTGAGCACAAGAGGAAAGATGAAGATTCACGATAGGTTCAACTCTGAGTTTTCATGAGGGGAGAAATGCTGCACTAACAAAACTGTTGAGAACAACTAACAGCAAACACAGAAATAAAAAATATTAGTCCTTACTTATTCTAATGCAAGATGAATGGGTAAACATTTTTTTGTGCCAGAGAAGACACATTTTACAACAGAGTTTGTGAAACAATAAAATTTATGCGGATGGTAAAGAAACACAATAACTAATTGTGAAAAATCAGTCATAAGCAAGAGTGAGATAAATATACTTACATTCAAATTGTTATTTACAAATAGCAAAGTATTTTAACTGCCAAAGCATGTAACAGCATGAAGATGGTTTTGAACTCTGTAAAAAGAAAGATATGAATGACAAACCAGTGACTCCTATAGCAGGTGAAGTGAAAACCATTTGTTCTATATGTCTGGAGCCCAAAAGAAATATACAATATCAATATGAGGAATTTAATTATACAAGAAAACAAAGATTTGATTTGATCTCAAAATGGCCCAGACACACTTTGGATTTGCTTCTTCATCTATGAAAATGCTGAGAATTTTCTTATCATGCTGTATTTGTGTACAAGGATACTTTACAATTAATTTCAGATTTATGTAAAAGCTATGTCTTGTATTGATTTTAATGAGCCCTGTATGCAAAAACAATATAGACAGCTTTCTGCATTTTAGGAGCACATAGAGGCAACTGCTTTTGTTCGTGTCATCAGAACAGTGACAGAAACTTCTCTTGTGCTGGGATTACTCAGGAATGAGCGGCTGCAACCACTAAAGCAGTACTTTTGTAGTCCACAAAACCTGTTGTCAGCACATGCCCCTTAAACCTTGGCCCATCCACCACCTCCAAGTCCACAAAGCTGTCTGCTTGCAGAAATGAGCAGGCTCCAAGGACTTCACAAACACATTTGCCTGTCTCAAACGCTGTTAAGACCACAGAAGGACTTTGCCATAGGACAAGCACAGAAAGGAGGGACAGGATGGCGCTAAGTCCAGGCCTGATGGAGACAAGATCTAGTTAGCTCATCCTGGATATGGCATCCGGACAAAAATTACCACTGTGCCAAACTGTAAAGAAGCAACTACTCATATGCCTGTCACTTGTCAAACAAATATCACCTCAAGTTATGGGTGACATGGCATCTGTGATCACCAACATACGCTGAAGGCCTGGCCTTGAACGTGACATGAAACTTGAACTGTAAGTTAAGTCACCACAGTGGGAACGTGGGATAAGATAAAGGTGGTACAGTTGTATGAGTGTTATCTCAGACCTAGGGTGAGGTTAGCAAAGTTAGGGGAGTAGAATGCATCACTGAAAATGGACAGAAAGAACGCAGAATTTATGGGCCAACTCAACAACTGTGCTAAATCAGCTCTGACTGAGTAAAAGATAATTCCAGCAGGGGAAGGATCATGACTACTGACTCACAAACCAGCAACTCAAGAAATCCAAGAACTCAAAAGAAAAGACTGAGCACGCATTAGAGAATATGTATTAGACAACTATGTGGCCAAATAGCATTTATTCCCTTTGTTTGTTAAAATGCATAAATAGTGAAAATTTTAATGACCTTGGGACCCCCACCATGAAAAACCCCAGGGTGAAGAACGACAAAAAAGATGCCACTGGATGCATGGGTGGTGACTACCTTTTACTTGATCTCTCTCTCACTGCCCCTCTTTCCTCTCTTTTCTATTTCTTTCTATCTCTCTACCTCAAATTCATTGCTTAATAAAATCTGTATCATTGATTTCAACAAATGGTCTCATTTGCACCTTAATTAGCATGGAATTGATATCAATATAGCTATTAAACAAGACCAGCCTCAGTAGTGAACTCTGGGGAACACCACTCATGATTGGGCTCCAGCTGAATGGAACTCCATTGACCACCACCACCCTCTGCACCTGGCCATCCAGCCAGTTTTTAGCCCAGCAATGAGTGCACATGTCCAAGCTGCTGGCTGACAGCTTCTCCAGGATAATGCTGGGGGAAACCAGGTTGAAAGCTTTACTGAAATCCATCTAGAAAACATCCACAGCCTTTCCCCCATCCACTAAGTGGGCCACCGTGTCAGAGACTGAGATCAGATGATGCCCCATATTCTTCCTTGACATCAAGGTCAGAGTAAAAAGGCTATAGTTCCCCAAATCTTCCTTCCAGCTTGTTATGTAGATGAGCATCACATTTGCTAGCTTCATAGAGTATGCTGAGTTAGAAGGGACCCACAAGGATCATCAAGTCCAGCTCCTGGACCGCCACAGGACCATTCCCAAGCGTCACACCACGTACCTGAGATTGTCATCCAAATATTTCTTGAAGTCTGTCTGGCTTGATGCTGTGACCACTGCTTTGGGGAGCCTATTTTAGTGCCCAACCACCAAAAGGTGAAGAACCTTTTCCTGATACCTAACTTAAACCTTTCCTAACAGAGCTTCATGCCTTTAGCTTGAGTCCTATCACTGGTCATGAAACTGAAGAGATCACCACCTGCCCCTTGCCTTTCTTTCACAAGGATGTTGAAGTTAGTGATGAGGTCTTCCTTCAGTCTCCTCTTCTTCAGGCTGAACAGACCAAGTGTCATCAGCTGCTCCTCATACAGCTTCCCCTCAAGGCCCTCCACCATCTTCGTTGCCCTCCTTTTGACACACTCTAACAGCTTAATAGCTTTGTTATATTGTGGCACCCCAAACTGGGCACAGTATTTCAGATGAGGCCACAGAAGTGCAGAACAGACTGGGACAATTCCCTCCCTCGACCGGCTGGTGATGCTCCCAGGATACGGTTGGTCCTCCTGGCTGCCAGGGCACTGATGTCTAATGTTCAACTTGGTATCAACCAAGTCAGGTTTCCAAGTCAACTTGGCATCAACCCCCAGGTCCCTTTCCATAGTGCTGCTCTCCAGCCTCTCATTCTGTACACACAACCAGGGTTGCCCCATCCCAGATGCAGAAACTGGCACTTTCCCTTGTTAAACTTCATATGGTTGGTGATTCCCCATCTCTCTAATTTGTCCAGGTTTCTCTGCGGGGCCTCTCTGCCTTCGAGGGAGTCAACAGCTCCTCACACTCTACTGTTGTCAGCAAACTTACTATCCTTTCCAGTCCTGTGTCAAAGTCATTAATGAAGATGTTGAAGAGAACTGGGCTGACAATGGAGTCCTGCAGAACCCCATTAGTGATCAGATGCCAGCCTGATGTTACCCCATTCACTATAATTCTTTGTGCCTGAACCATGACCAACTGTTCAGTCATCATGCAACATGGTTATCCAGCTGTGTGCTGGACATTTTGTCCAGAAGGATACTTCTGAAAGACAGTATTAAAAACCTCTCTGAAGTCCAAAAAGGTTGAGATGGAAACAATTTTGCTGTTTTCATATAGGTAAGAGCTATTTTCCCCTTGCTTTCTGTTTTGGCAGAAAATTATGTTTCTGATTCCAGGAGAATGGATACAGCAGCAAAGACAGCACCAAATATTTTGATAAGATTTGCACTCTTGTAAAATAGATATTTGTGTGAGTGTGTCATTTATATCTACTCCACAGGACAATTCTATCTATTCCTTTTTTTCCACCCAACCAGTTAGTCTGCAGTAACAAATGCAAATTCAGAGTGAGTCAGGAAATTGGCCAGAGGTGCAACTACAATAATGATTTCAGAGCAGACATATCCAGAGGACATCCTGTCAGGTCATCCTGAGCTCAAATGAGAGTCCCACACAGGTGAGTGCATGTAGCCAACACCATCTACTAACTCCAATTTTTAATAAGCCTACCTAATGAAAACATTATGTCTTTAAAAAGTAATTTGCAGAGTTTGCCAGCTGCCATGGTTTTAGTCCTGAGTGAATCTGTTAAATACATCCAATGATATTAGCGTAATTGCTAGCAATAACTGTAGCGCCTTTCCTGCAAAAGCTGCAAAAGAAGAAAACTTTTAGGTATTTGAACAGCCTTCTCACCTCTGCTGGGTCAAGTTATTCACATTGGTCAGTAATACTAGTACTAAGATGCATGTCTCTCCAAGATTATAGTCCATATATCTGAGCATGAGGATACAGGACTTTTTACAATTTATATGTAGCATCATAAAAACGTAATTATTGCCTAAGTCAGTTTTTACTTTTCTACCATAATATTCCATATTTGAATCCCAGTTACCAAATTTTAAATAGCAAAATACAATCCATATTACCTACTTAAACAACTGCATTTTTTAAATTGAAAAATGAAATTGAAATAAGTATTTATTTTATTGACAAATGAAGGGGGAAAAAAGGAAAGAAAAAATTTTACCTACTACTTAATTTTCTATGAAACTGTAATGTATAAAACATGAGCTGTCATTTCTGTGCTGGGGCTGGCTGACAAAGGAAAAGATAGCTGTTCCAGTGTCACAGAGTAACCCTGCATCTTTAACATCCAATTTTTTAATATATTAATTTAAAGAAAAAAAAAATCTATCTTCACATTAGGAAGGCACTTTCACACATAGGGTAAGAAATTAAAATAAATGCTAATAGATCTTTATTTGTGTTGCTACCTTGAATCCACTTGTGACCTTCAGTAAATTTTCTTCCTGAAGATCAATTTCTTCATGCCATGAAACAAACCAACAACATTAATTTTACTTTATACTGTTCCTGTTATCCACTGAAATCACCTGAAGTGAACTAAAGCCCTCAAAAAGCATAATGACCATTATGTTTTCTTATTAGCATCAGATAAAGCAGTAGTTGAAAGCACATCATGCATAGTTCATAATTCACTATCAGTTAATTATAAATCTCATAAATATCTTCTTCCCTAAGAAATAAAGACTCATTAAGCCCTCTGTAACTCATGCAGTCTATTAGCATGTAAAACATAAATTGAAAAAGATAAAAACTGCCAAGTAAACTATAGAATTTTTTTAAGCCTAACTTATAGGGAAATTCAGTTACTGCAAAGGAAATTATTTTTTCCTAAAAAAACTTATTCTGATTACAGAATTGTGTTAACTCAGATAATGGGGGAAAAAAACCTCAACAAACAAACAAAAAACAAAACCAGAAGAGCAATCTCTCTGATATTACAAGAAATTACTCCTATTATATTTCCTGTATTCTATTCTTCGTTGTACAATTTATATTCTAGTTTTGTGTTAAAGAACATTGTTGGTTTGTTTGATTTCGTTTGGGTTTTTTACTCCCCTGGACTTTCTCATGGTTTTCAAGGTCTTTCAGCTGGTCTAATACTTGAATTTTTTGTGATCATAACTAAGAATGAGCACAGATGAAGACAGTTTATTTACACAGAGTAATTTTTACAAAGAATATAACCTTTTCCATGTGTTTTAAATTATCTACCATTTCATACCATTGTTGTTAGTAAAAACATGAATTCTGTCTTTGCCTAAAGCAGACTAAAATCAACAAAAAGAGTTTCTGCTTTTAAATCACACCCAGAGCCATGTTCTATTTGAACTGGGTATGTCTTTATAACATACACCATAGATTATAATTCTGCACCAGCTACGCAGGGGAATGTTTGTGAAACCAAGTTACTGCCCATGATCGATCTTGTTGGAATTATTTCTACACTATCACAGTTCAGAAATATACATGCACACACATGTACAAGCACACACACACTTAAATAAAAATGGTTTATAGTCAGTGTGTATACTTTCTTATCTGACAATGCCTCAATTTTAGTACACCAAGCCCTGAGTCTATAGACTGAAACTAGTTTAGAATGAAAGAGAGTATCAATAACTCACATTTGGTATCTTATATAATTTTTTTAAAATTACCAATTCTCACAAAATTAACAAATATTTTTCATTCAAAAAATGTGAAATATTGCTTCTCAGCTCTGAAATTAAGGCAGTGGGTTTTTTTTACAGCAATAGCCCTAAAATTTTAACATATTTTTATAAAAATCTTTTGATGTCTCCTCAATTACAGAACAAAAGCAAAACAACGTAATTGAAAAATGTTATTTTCCTAACTAACACCCTTCCAATCCAGTGGAAGATTCAATTTATGTAAACACATTGAGAAGGAATGTTTATGTATTTCCCAAAACTGTCCTTTAAAAGAATAATAAGAATTTTATACTTCAGTTTTACTTTTTATGATAAACTTGATCTTACAGTTTCTATAACAAATATTTTCATGGAATAGAAAGTGTCTGTTCTTATGAAATAGACTTGATAATTTATTTTTAGGATTTAATTTTTTTATGATTTCAAAGAATTGCTTAAATCACAATTAAAAGATTTTGTCATCCTAATGAAATAACAGATAAGAGCAGATTAACTTCACATGTCAAAGAAGATGGAGAAATATGTATTCTGTAAAAATAATTTCCTGTAAGAGTCAGCCTGTACGTTGTATGTGGCATATGCAGAGAAGACCTGACTTCTTTCCAGCACGTGCCTTTGTACACACACACTTGCAGTTTCTCACTGCAACTCTTCTGTTACACGGTGAGCAAAGTCAAATTCTGGAAACACCATCCAAGTCATTTTATTTACAACTGACCCATAGGGTGTTTAACCAAATAGGTTCAGTTGTCATTGTTGACTTGTCAAATAAAGGGAGGCTTATTTGGTGAAGTAAGTTGACTTTGCCAAAAGCAAGATCAGAGAATGGACATCAGATAGGGGTTCATTGTTTCTTTATAAATAGCACTGACATTCATAAAAGTAGATTCTAAACAGCATTATTTTATAAACTATTTAAGCAAAAGCAATATATTATCCAATCTTCTGACATAGAATCCGGTCCAAATCACAGAATCCATAAGGTTGGAAGGTACCACAGACGATCATCTGTTTTGACCTCCCTGATCAAGAGAGCTGCCCTAGAACATATTGCACAGGATTGGGTCTTGAATATCTCCAGGGAGGAAGAATTCACAACCTCTCTGGGCAACCTGTTTCAGTGTGCAGTCACTACACAGTGAAGTTCTTATCATGTTTAGGTGGAACTTCCTGTGCATCACGAAGAACCTAGCTCCATCCTTGATATCCTCCCTTCAGACACTTACAGGCATTATGAGGTCCCCTCAATTGCCTCTCCTCAAGACTGAACAGGCCTAGGTCCCTCAGCCTGTCCTCATCAGAAAGATGCTCCAGTCACTTAACATTCTTTGCTGTCCTTCACTGGACTGTCTCCAAGAAATCCACATTTCCTGTATGAGGAGCCCAGAGCCAAACAGAGTACTCCAGATGCAGCCTCACAAGAGCTGAGTAGAGGGGCAGGATCACTTCCCTGAGCCTCCTGGCAATGGTCTTCCTCATGCACCCAAGGATACCATTGGCCTTCCTGGCCACAAGGGCACACTGCTGGTTCATGGACAGATTGCTGTCATCATCACTTTTCCAGAGACTGAGGTGAGGTTAATTGGCTAATAGTTCCCTGACACTTTCTTCTTCCCCTTTTTGAAAACCAGGATGACATTTGCTTTCTTCCAGTCCTCAGGCACCGCTCCTGATCACCACAACCTTTTAGATAATCATAAACATGCTCACTATAGTGTCTGCCAGCTCTCAGCACTCATGGATTAATCCCATCACAGCCCACAGACTTGTGGATGTGAAGTCTGTCTAGGTGTTCTCTATCCCAACCCTCCTCGACCAAGGAAAATTCTTCCTCCAACATTCCTTAACCTAAGTCCTAGAGCCTCATTTATCAGTGTTGCAATCATTAGGTCTAGAAGGAACTATCAAGTTGTGTTTCCTTGCCTTCAGCACTAGCAGCAATGACAGCACAACAGTGAACCAACTGAAATGAAATAAGGAGTGCTTGTGAGTTAGGAGAAACATTCCTTTAAACTAAAAATTGGTTTAAAGGATCAATGATGTCTCCAATTTCACAATGGAACTTATGAAAAAGAAAATTGGTAGGTTAAAGTCATGTTAATGCTGCAGTGAAAATTCAACTTTGTTGTTTGTGATGTGTTACTACGTTTATATTCATCCTATTTAACTGATAAACTTCAAATTTATACTTGCAATCTACAAAAAACAAAGAAAAAAAGTCCCACCAATGGACTGACAGGGTCTTTTATCAGACTTTGTCCCTTCCAAACTGTTTTTTTTACATGTTTCCACTACCACAGTACATTGGGCAGATATCAGAATGTCCACATTGTACATTGCTCCCTCTGAGGTCAGAAACATTCTATTGTGTTTAAAAGACAGAAAACTGCTAACAGGCTTTGTTGAAAGGGGACAGTAAATGGAGGCTCATGAGAGCACCAACAAGCAGTTGTTAGCTAATAGCAACAGCGTCTTTTTAAACTGGAAGTTTCTGTCAGTTTAAAAGGAGGTATAGAAAGAACTTTGGATTCCTTAGTTCCAGGAAGAAGTTATTGCAATCAGGGACTAGACATACAAAATCAGGGACTAGATGTTTATTGTATAAAACAAAAACTGCCTTCACTTCACTGTCTCCGTAGTAACAATAAAAGGATTTTAACTCAATATTTCATATTATCCTCTTGACCAAGCATAAATTTTTACTGCTTTTTTATTTCAAAAAAAAAAGTAATAGAGTATTAGGTGAATTAATTATTTGCATGAAAAAAACTCTGAACCTGAAAAATCAATATTTGGCCACAGATGTAGCTCAGTCAGACAGTGTATATTTTAAATAATCACTGAGCTGTGAAATTAACAATTGAACCAATAAATTGGACATTATCTTCTTAGTTTCAATAATAATTCTTATAAAGCTTTATCAGTAGAAAAATTCAAAGTAGCTAAGTGTAAAAGGAAACTAAATTTCCTGTAACAACATTCAAAAACAATGGTTACCAAGGAAAACAAATAATGTTAATTTCATTTAATCTAGCAGCAATTGGCTTCTGTAGAATCGCTGAGTGTAACTTTAAGAAGAAAAAAAAATAAAAAGCAAAACAAAACAACAAAAAAAACCCCAAATCTTTCCAGTGATGGTAGAGCTTCTGCTAATAAAACTATATAAATAAATACTGTAAGCTTATCCTGGTGATAAAGGAGACACAGAGTGAAAAAAAAACAGTCATTACCAAAAATTCTTTTGCAGGTTTTTAAGAAAGGGCATACTAATTACTGTTGTTAGGTACATTATATACCTATTTTGATTAGGGGATCAATCTCTAGCATGATGGCAAGTATGTTTACAGTAGGCAAACTTTTGTTAAAAAAAAAAAACAAATCAAAACCTACAAGAAAAAAAAATATCCCAGAGCTCTTATCTGTTGTAACTATTCTCCTCTCCTACTGGAAACATCTGCAATAATGACCCTTTATACTACCACAACCCTGCTTGAGTGTAGACTCCAGAAATTATTAAAGCTATAACTCTAGTCTTTGCCCAAATATAGAAACTGCTTTTGTACCTTGTTAAGAAAAAAATGAATCTACTTAGATAGGAGTTGTCAGCTAGCAGAAAACTGACTAGCAAGGCACCAGCACAACCAGATAAAAATTTCAGTTTCTTTGTAAACTGCAGCCTTGCCAATTTTGCACCATACAAAAGCATACTGCATGACCTCATTCACACCTGAGTCACCTTCCAGTGAATGGTGCCTTACACATCAGGAACTGCAGTGGGAAAAAGTGATTCTCTCCTTCAAACACTGTAATATCTATTGGACTTTTCAGTCCCTTCAGTTTTTTTTTATCCCTTCCAGCTGCACTAGAAATTAAAAACACAGGGTTCAAAACACACCTGTGCTTGCCTATTTTTTAGACTGTGCTCATTCTGGTTACTTTTACAATCTCTCAATAGCCATGCCATTTAACTCCTGGCCAGTGGTCCCAAACATGATGCAAGAAAGTTCTCTTTCATTTATTTGCCAGATTAGGAAAACAGAAGCCAAATTGATTTCTGTTACTATAATAAAGCTCCCTTCATTAATGTCTAAAAATCTTACACTTTTATTATGGTGGGCAGTAAAAATTGGCAGTTCTTACCTTATAAAAGGTACCCTAAGTAAAACAAAGCTTTTAATCTGACCTCATCTGAACATTAGGACTATCAATGTCAGGTCACCTCACCTTGACCTTTCTTTCAATCTGTGGGACTGTCAGAACAATATCCTGTTGGCGCCTGGCTGATCTATTTCATCAAAAGACTCAACAGCATATGTTATTAGGTAACAGTATGGTCTTTTAATAGCTGCTGTCATACCATAGGAAATTCCCTTTTTATCACAACCACCTCTTTTAAGGCATTATTTTCCACTTGAAATTCTATTGAGAGACTATACTTGCCTAAGGTAATACAAGTGCATTATCTCACAGTAGCATCAAGATAAACGTATGGCATTCTTCAGAGCAATATTACTTTGCAACCAGACCATATAAACAAGAGCTGTGAGCTAATTTCTTTCAAAAGGCCATGAGCTGATGTCATCTAGGAGAAATACTGCATGGAAACAAAGTAAAGAGTTAAGTATGTTGAGTCTGAGGGAGAAGGAAACAGAAGGGCAGAGGGAAGAAAAGTATTCAAATAATAAGTTCTTCAGAGAGAGTAAAGATCAATAAATCCTGAGTAAAAACAAAAGTCTTCAGGAATAAAAATTTCATAGAAAATTTATCGTGTTAAGACCAAATGGAAAACCATAAGCAGAGATTCTCTTGGATACCATAATACAAAGGACACTCTCCATTTCTCACAACTATGCTGACTTTAGGAATAAACTGTTACTTGCCTTGGAAAAGCAAAAATAACTGTTTGCAGTCAGCCCTGAGTGCTATAAACACAGGAAGAATGAAAACATGGTGCGTGTGCACACACAATGCCACTGAAGATGAATGACTTGAGTTCTGTAATGGACCAGAGAGCCCACATTTCTCTCTCAAATCATTGCAACATCTGTGACTTTCCCAGTCAGGAGAAAAAGAGTCCTTTCACTGCTCCATCGAGGCTCTGAGTGCTCATGCAAATAACTAGAGGCCTGTGGCTTCTCTCCAGGTCACATTATGCCACCAGCTTGTCAGAATCCTCCTGCTCTTCATTTGTGCCAGTTCCAACCAACTGCAGACCTAAATTTTCTCACATATGTTCCTCTGAAGCTCCTCTTACCCCTACCACATAGCATTCATGAAGCAATGTTTTCCTTCCTTTTGTCCTGTATAAAAGCAACATCTTTCTTTCACAGAGCTTTCTGTGATGCTACAGGATAAAATATCAATTTATTCCATCCTTGATAGAAAAAAAATATTTGTTCTTGATTATGAATAAAAGAACTCTACACTTTCAGTACAGCTGAAAAAATATTCCATTTGAATGTTCTTTTATTTTCCTCAAAGAGAACATACTTACACATTTGTCTCTTCTTGAGCAAATATAAGAAAGGGAACACTGTCTTCTGAGCTACAGGTCACATTTCAGAATTGGAAAGGTCCAGAGTCTAAAGGTACTCTTCTCTGCAAATGTCTAAATGTGTCAGCCTAGAATTTCATTCTCTTTACAATTTTCCAATTTTTAAAGAATTTACTGAAAATTAGAATGTACTCAAGGCTAGAATAGAATCCCAGAAGTTAAAAAAAAAAGGGAAAAAAAAAAGATTGGAAGACATGAAAGAACACCTGACAGCCTGATAGTTAGGACAATTCCTTGTATAACGACAAAATAGATTTATTCAATGCAAAAATTTAAACCTCTAGGCCATTTAAACTTGCACCCAAAAGACAAGCCTCTCAATATATCCTGAAAACATAACAGCTATTACTGAGTTTAATAAAGAAAGATGGCCAGCATTTAAGTCTCTTATTTTTCATCTTCATATGATACAGTTCTGTGGGAAAGAAGTAATTGCTTTGTTTCCTAAAATAATCTTGTAACTGGCTACTTTCTATTTGATTTAGATTCAACATGTAAAGAATCCATTGTAGAATCAGAATGTTTTTAGTTGAAAAGGACCTTAAAGATCATCTAGTTCCCAACCTTCTGTCACAGGGAGAGACACTTTCCATGCTCAAGCCCCATCCAAATTGGCCTTCAGCACTTCCAAATATGGGGCACAGACTTTCCATCACTCTGCTTTCTGGATTAGTTGACAGAGATTTTAGTTACAAAAGATGTTATGGAAAAGGACTGTCTGATCAACAACCCTTTTTGCTTTCCAAAACTTAAAATACTTAGTGAAATACCCTAAAATACAGGCACATATCTTAAAAAAAAAACGTAAAAAATCAAGACCTAGGAAATGGAAGAATATTTACATCATTGTCTCACTGACACTTCAGCCCCTAAGAAACACATTCTCAGTGGAACTGATACAAGTGGTCATCTTGACTCTAACATGTACTAGAGTCATTTTGTATTGCTGCAAGATATCTCCCATTCTAGAGTTTTTAATCTATGTTCAGCTCTAAAATGTGACTTTCAACATACATTAATTAAAATACCTCCGAAATTACAGAATGGTATAATTTCCAATACAAATATCAGCAATTTTCACTGTAAGCCAACAATGTTAGTAATATGACCAAATAATTGATGGACAGAGGGATTTTTTAATTATTATTATTAAGATTATCCATAAAATGTTCTGGTTTTAAACTGGTTCGTAGATTAGAAAAATTTCTGAAGTTCCTGTTCTGCAGGAGAACCAATTTCAGTCATGTGTATTTGGGTGTAGGTTTTTTTTTTTGTGTGACTGTAGTTAAATTACGTCCTCAATAGAAGTTACTTATATAAACTGAAACTAATTTTAACAATGTCCATTAATTCAAATATTAGATCAAAAGTCAATTGGAAAGTTCTCACCCAAGAATTCATAAAAATGTCAGCTTATTGTAAAAAGAAAATTCAATTTTAATAAACTTTTCATTAAACAGACAGGCTTCCATTACAAGCAGAGTCTAAAGGCTTCCTTTCCAAGAACCCAGAAAAGCTCCAGAAAAATCAAAGCAGCAGAAATTCACCACTGTCCACTGGTGGAAATTAGGAATCTCTTTCAGCAAGTAATAGAGGTAAGGGCATGCAAGCATAGGACTACCACGAAAAATGTATGCTGTTACTTGCAGCAACGTTCAATTAGACAAATCAGCACAAACAAAAAAAAAAACAAGAAAGCATTAGACATACTAAATTGTTGATACCTAAAATTCAAATATGCTATTTTGCACTTCCAAGATGTTGGAGATGGAGACTGGGGTAACAGTTATCTTGCTCAAGTCATATTGGTTTGCATATACCACGAATCCAGTTTAAGACTGTAGTTGAATACAGGTCAGACAAAACCTATAAGACTTCAGAGGTACAAGTGAAATAGATTGCCAGAGGCCATAATAAAATATTTTATTTGACCTACCAATATAAATTCACTTTTAAAGTACTTACAAAAGAAGGACTAAAATCAGTTCAATAGTAGCAGTTCCAACTTGAACACTAATTTATTAAAAAGAGTAGAAATACCACCAAAAAGTCAGAGAAAAATATGCATGGTCAACTGCAGATTTTTCTTTTTAATATATAGCAGACATTCATAATCTATTTCATATGATCTTGGAAAGGTCTCTGTTCTTCCATTTAAATGTCACAAACAAACTACAAGGAGAGGAAAAAAAAAAAGACACATTTCTCAATCATAAAAGAAAATACTCCAAGAAGTTAAAATAAGAGGTGTTTTTGACATGTTGTGGCAGGTTGACCCTTAATGGACACCAGGTGCCCACCAAAAACACTATTACTCCCTTCCTCACTTAGACAGGAGAAAAAAATATAATGAAAGGTGTGTACATTGAAATATGAGCAAGGAGAGATCACTCATCAATTACTGTCACAGACAAACAGACTTCACTCCCACTTGTCTCTACCTCCACCTCTAGCAGTGCAGGGGGAAGGGAATGGGGGGCTGCTGTCAGTTCATCACATGTTGTCTCTGCTGCTGCTTCCTCCTCAGGGAAAGGACTCCTCACACTCTTCCTCTGCTCCAGTGTGGGATCCCTCCTACAGCAGAAAGTGCTCCACCAACTTTTTCCAAAGTTAGTCATTCCCTCTGGCTGCAGTTCTTCACAGAATGCTCCACTGTGGGTCCCTTCTGGGGTCACAAGTCCTGCCAGCAAACCTGCTCTGGCATAAATTCCTCTCTCTTCGTGTGTCCACACATCAAGCACCAGCTTCCTACAGTCACAGCATCCATCTGCTACAGCACAGGGTCTTCCACAGGCTGCACGTGATGCCTACTTCACCATGGACCTCCATGAGCTACAGAGGGACAGCTTGCCTCACCATGGTCTCCATTTGAAGGGGAATCTCTGCTCTGGTACCCTGGGGCATCTCCTCTCCCTTCTTTTTCACTGAACTTGATGTCTGCAGAGTTGCAGCTCTCAGATTCTGACTCCCTTCTCTGGCTGCACATGCACAGGTTTTTGGTTTTTTTCCCCTCTTCTTAAATTTGTTATCCCAGGATGTCAATCACCACTGCTGACAGTTAGCCAACAGCAGAACTTCAGTATTGATTCAGATTGATTCAGTATTGATCCGGGGACCTACCTGTCCCAGGATATATTTTCCACCACAAGAGAGACTTGAAAGCAAAACTACATTATATTTTTAAGTTGGAAGAGCTTAAACAACATCCTATGACTCCAAACTACAGCAAGAGAAAAAGATCCCTCCATGCATGTGCTATGTCCTTTCTTTCCTCCATATTTAAGAGCTTCCCTTACACTATCTGTCTTCCAGCACAGGACCCAACACTTGCCAATAGAATACTTTTTAAGCACATGAAATGGGGCTGAACAACAGAAAAACTCTGAAGAAACAAGTATAGGACATTTCTAAGGACAATAGACTGCCTGTTAAAGTCCCTAAGCTAACGTGAATAATTTCTCCTCTCAATAAAATATCAGATGTTACCTATATCATGTTACCGTGATTGCTGTACAACTATAATAATATAATAAATATGACGAGTTTTTAGCTGGGTTTTGTGCATTTTTTCATTAGGCAATGCTCTGGAATTAGAGATAATTGATTTTCATTGAACTTTTATGCATATTGTTTCAACAAAAATGTTTTGATTTCTGAAATATGATGACCACTCCTTGTTTGGTTTTGTGGGTTTTTTTTAAAGTAAAAAAATAAAAGAATCAAGTGACAGCTGTTGAGGTTTGAATTTTGAGATCTAGCTGACTGTGGCTAAACAACCTGAGTCATAAAGTAGTTATCTTTCCCTCAAGAACATAATTATTCAACACTAATGACTAAGGCAGAACTGTGAACTAGCAATGAAGTGTGGCACTTCTGCTAAAGTAATATGCAAAAAGAGGACAAAACGAGTCTTATACTCCATTATAACAATATTTGCACTTGAAAACTCCAATTTGGTGGCATTAAAATTCATGTTTGAATACCACAGGAACTAAGAATAATTACATGTTTACTTTGTTGAACATAAGATTACTCAGGCAATGAAGCTTATGAAGTATTTATCCTCTTACTGACAATCAAAGAAGCATCTTAGGCAAGGTCATTTTATGCAAGTGTGCCATATCAAAAAGAATTTTTCTATTCAAGTTCTTCTAGATTTTTGTTTAACTGAAAAAAATAGTTATGAAATAAAGACAAATCAAAAAAGCCTAGGAGAAAAGGAGGAAGAGATCTGTTTGCACATGTCCTGGATGATGCAACTAAATGAAGACAGCATTTAGCTTTGGCAAAAGGTGCACACTTGATTTAGCTTGGATCCCTTGTTTATTGAACTGAAACTCTTTGAGAGTGCAAGAGTCAGGAGTTTGGCTTTTTGAGATGGATATATCAATGAGGGTACATGCCTCTTTCTACTCAATATTTCTGAGCACACTACATTTATTTTGGTATGTCAGTGCCTTCTTATCAGTGTTGCAGAAAACAGTCTTTTTTTAATTTCATATCTTTGTAAACAGCCATACCAGCATGCTTTTTTTTTAATATCAGAGGATAGTCTGATAGCATTCTTGTCCACTTTCTAGAGTACACATTTTATATTCAAAATTTCTGAAAGTATACTGAAAATCTACTTACAAGCCCATAATAGGATATTAGGACATCTTACAAAAACAATGTATTATGTTGATAATATCTGTGTCAACAAAATTCAACAGAATTTTCTCAAATACTTCACAGAAACAAGAGAAAAGGACTTCACTTTTAGCTTTGCACTGTGAAACCCACTCTCACAACCAGACTAGCTAATAGCAAGGCAAGGAGAAATTTATGCTGGGACATCCTTGCTCTATGGACTTTCCAGATGGAGCAAGATAGTGTTGCTTGCACAAAGTCTACGGCTTTTTTGCCTTCAAAACCACAAAGTCAGACTACAAAGGGAGGGACTCAAATCTTTATCCTTAAATGATGCTTTGTCATTTAAGATAAGTATAGTCTGGATTTATCCAATAAAAGATCAACTAAAAAGTGAAACATCAAAAATTCAGATTATTGATCATGTATCTTTTAATACAGAGTATAGATCATCACTTTATTCACAGGTATAACTGAATTACTTAAAACCTCTGGAAAAAAAGTTAAAGTTTTAACTCTGTAGCACCATCTGCAAGCACTGGAGCACCCTGACACTAATACTGCATCAGCACACACAGGCTGCCAGAATACAGAGTCTCCCATAAGTGCTATTTCAGGTTATTACTATTGCTCTCATACATGGTCATTCTGTTTCTAAAACATTCCTTCTGGCAGTGTATAAGCAAAAAAGGCAATACTCTATAGTAGAAACAGAAGAGACAGATTGAGAAATGACACATTAAAAGGAAACATGAAAAACTTAGACCCAAGACAGTGCACAACACCCTGCCATGCAAATCCCAAACCATCAGTGGAAAGAAATTTCAGAAAAGCTTACAAGGAATTCCTGCCATGTGTAGGAATCGGCAAGAACAAAAATACACCACCTCTTTATACATGCAGATTTCTTTTCCTAGTTCATATATATGGATTTTTAGATATGATATGCACATAGATACTTTACATCAGATATTAAATACACTTTAGTTCTGCACTGTGAGGGTTAGATTTTTATTGGAGATATCTTTATGAATTTTATGCCAAGAAATTAGACCTAACTTCTTTCAAACAAATTCCCAAAGAACAAGCTAAAAAAGATTAAAAAGAAGTAATTTTGGAATCTTGAAATGTTCATTCTGAAACTACTCCACAAGCCAGAACAAAACCAATATATTTAAATTTTGTTGCATTGTAGTTCTCCTTAATTAAGAACCAAGTTTCATGGAGGCATCTACCCGTAGATATCCTGCAAAAAAGGATTGTAAAAATCAGAGCAGACTGTGCATCATGAAAAAAGTACATGAGTTCGTCACACTAGTTTTAACATTTTTAGTTATTAGACTATGCATTTGCCAAATAATTACATTTGAAGCATAGAACACTACTATCACGTCAATCAGTTTTTCATCTGCTTCTCTTTCCCCTTATTGGCTTCTGAAATAGACTAAAACAGTATTAAGTAGTAA
Organism: Sclerurus mexicanus; assembly: GCA_013396755.1. Lineage (NCBI taxonomy): Eukaryota > Metazoa > Chordata > Aves > Passeriformes > Furnariidae > Sclerurus > Sclerurus mexicanus. Next base: position 1,507,974 of record VWZF01003890.1, on the reverse strand, counting down.
GTGGAAGTTTTATATTTCTTTCCAGTTTCACCATTTCAACACTATTACTCGATCCATAATTAGTTATACTTAACCCAGATTAGTTTTGAATTAGTCTTGCTTTGATACATATCAAACTACAGTATTATTTCATAACAAATAAATCTGTTAAATATATTGTTAAATTTCAGCTTTTCTATGGAAGACTCTGATAACTAACACAATCACTTATAATGCAAGTCTCTACTAGATGCAAATGTTTTAGGTAAATTGATGTCAGAAATATGAAGTTTACTTAATATTTGTATCTTTAAAAATTATATTTTAAAAATACTCAGTTGGCAGCTTTGTAATCTAACATATTTTTCCATCCTTGGAGCTAATACAGACCTTTCTTTTTTAAGACATCAACTTATATAAGACACAAATTCTTGGAATTCTAATATGCGTATACACAGGAGCCAGAAAGAACCTCATAAATGGAAAAGCTAATATCTTATGCAAAGACTGGCATCTCCACAGAAATAAAAAAAAAAAAACCAACCAAACACCACCAACCAAGAAGTCCTAAAGGAGAGAGCTAAGAATGGACACACTTGGTGTGGCATTGAAATGAGGTTAAGGACAGAAGTCAAATGTGAATCATAAGTCAGAAGAACATATGAGCTTACAAGTGCCAGGGAAAAATCTTATTTGCTCTTCCAAGAAGTGCAAGAGTCAGTTGCTGACTGGTCTTTCAAAAGTTATCCAACCCTTTCTCAGTGTAGAATAATATCAATCCGTCTCTCTTTACTCTTACTAACCCCTTCAGAGGGAATATAATCAAATTCAAATCCACATATCAGAGCTGAATGTCTGTCAGAGACAGAAGACAGCATCAAACTACTAGTAGGCAAGCAGTAGACCATACTTCATACTAGAAAACAAAGTTTAGGGCAGCAAAAACACTCATGTTTGTTTCAGAGATACTGCCACAAACATAAGGGAGATGAGAAATATTATTAGAATTTAAGAAGGTATATAAAAGAGTCAGAAATAGATGTGTGAGGATGTGAGTATCTCATATTACTAGAGCTATGAAACAGTTTAATGAAAGGAAGTTATGGTCTTATCACATTCTTTTTTCCCTGATATTGTCTTGCTAAAAAAACTTTATGCAGATAAAATACACAACCTATTATATTGCTCTATTAAATACTTTTCTGCAGCTTTCATCTGGAAAAACACATTTAAGCCATTCACTGCAGTTAATGTTCCTGTGTTCTGGTGTTTGGAAGGGGAAACTTATTTTCCATTGCATATGCCAGTCCATCAAAAATTTCCATTTGTATTTTCCCTTTGTCACCCACCATCCAAAATTGTCTATCATTTTCAGACTAACTTTATTTCATACAATAAATAGTAAGACAGGAGATTAGGAGGGAGATGAGTGTCACCTCTCCCACAATAGCAGTCTTACAGTTTCGAGCTGTCATCTGTGTCTGCAACCAGAATGTTGGCCAAAGTGATTAAGAAATCCTGGCTTCCTCATGTGCATCTGAAAACTTAATGTTTCCCTTACTCCTGTCATGCTTCTGTTAGTGTTATACAAAATTAAGAAACAAAATCAAATAAAGACTGAAGCAAACAAATAGTTGGAAAGAAGGCAGAACTAAAAATTATTTCCTTTGTCCCAAGTGACATTTGCAGTCACTCAAAGGTTTAGGCAGAGGAAACTCCTCTCATTAAACCAAAGAAACCTTCAAAGAAACAACAATTCCACAAAAAATTCAAAAAGCCCACAACACATTGCACGCAAAGATTCGGGGCAGCTCATCTCAGTAGAGATGAAACATTTCTTTGTATTTTTAGAAGACTGCAGGATAATTTTATCTATAAATACAAACATTACTAGGCAATTTTTTCAAGTCAAAGCTTGACCTGAAGAGAAACTTCAGACCCTAAATCGCTTCTGGATCTGACCTCTTATATCCCCAGCATGCTTAAAGTAGGCATCTGTCTCCAGTCCCAACAGAGTATTGAAGTGTTTAACAACAAACTTTTTTTTTTTTTGCTTCAATTTTTTAATAGTTAGGTCAGTATTCAAGATAGAACGTGTCTCTGTAAAGAGGAATAAACCTATCCAAATTTTGATCTAATGCAGATAATTTACATACCATTGTCTCCCTGCTTCCTTTCCAGACTAAAGGGACACATCACCACTACTTAGCCTTAGACTAGGCTACACTGAGAAGAAGGATTTCTCATGTTCCGCTTCCAATAGTGTAGTTACAACATAGAAAATCATTGCTAAAATTATGACAGCATGTCAAAGATATTTCCCTTTCATGAGAAAGAGGCACAGAAAGCAACATCTACAGCACTGATCCCAATAGGTGAAAAGGATCCACCCTATAGTCAGAAATTGTCACATATTGAGACTATGTCCCCTAATACAGATCAGACCATCCCATGTTCACCACAATTCTGATCCACCTCTCCTATATCACCTGTTTTTCAGCCTTTTTGAAAAATGTAGCTCCTTAATGCCCTGCCTTTTTCTCACAAGGTTAACAGGGAAAAAGGGAGAAAAGAAGTCTGAAATGAAGACAGAGTCCAGTTCAGTAAGTTTCCTTTTATAAACCTCTCCCTTTACATGATTTGTAAAACAGAGCAATTCAAACACCTCACAAAATATTTCTAAGAAGTTACTATTAATGCATGTTTTCTACAATTAATATTTACAAAAAACAGGTCCAGCAGGCAAGATATCATAGTTCTGATCTAGCACCATTTCAAATATTCACATATTAAGCAATTGTGTGAGGGGGAAAAATACTAATGTTTGCATCCGTTTAAATAAAAAATAAAAATCTGGTTTCCACGGCATGTGGCCAAAAGGAAGTGCTAGCCATTGCAGTTTAAGTCTAAAATCAGGGATAGATTGCATACTAGTAGGCAGTATCATCTATGAAACAGCCTGTGGCTGAGTGGCCTCACTTCAGTAATAGGCAACCTTAGTGTAGGGTCATTTGCAAATCTTGGTAAAAAAGCTTCATGTACAAAGACTGTGGCTTAAAAAAAAAACAAATCCAAAAACATAATCCCTAAACCATACAAAGCAGTATAATAAGTTCTACATAGCCGATCTACTAAAAATAAGTACTTTCCCTTTATCAACTTGAACAGGTCTGGGTTTTCGTTAGGACTGGCTACATTTATTACTTCCAAAAATGGCACTAGCTGCAGGGCAGTGCATATTAGGCCGAACAGGTAGCAAGTTCTGTGTTTAAAACAAATGGGGAAGGAAAAAAAAAATCAACATCAACCCCTGCTCCACACACACACTTCTTCCCTTTTTTACTATGGGCTCAAACTCCCTCTTCTTTCTTCTGAGCCTTGTCTTTGTTAAATATCTGTGACTATGAACCAATCTTAGGAAGATTTAAATGTGGTGGTTTTTTTCCTATTGTAATTAAATAAGCCTTGCAGTTGCAAAGCAGAAAAGGAAAAACAGAATGTCGCAGCAAAACCTTTTTCAGTCCTACTACCAAAAATCATAAACAAACAAACAACCTCCAAGGAAACACACAAAAAAACCCACAACCTGTGTATCTTTCAATAATACTTCAAAATGCTCTTAAATTAACTTCATTACTATCCTTGCAAGTAAAACACACTGCTTATTTGTTAGACTTCCATATCCCAGGGAAATAAAAGCTTTAGGAAGCATGAAAACAAAAGGAAAACAAAAACATGGTCACAAGAAGCATTTCCACTAGCTGTGAAAGACACTCCAAAATGATCTGTCTGGTCATGAAATGAAATTTCCTCTTTGAAATTCATTAAGTAAGACACTATCAGCCCAATCCTGCAATTCTGACTCAGGCAAAACTGTCATTGACATCAGTGAAAGCTTTGCCTTTATGAAAAAGCAAGAACAGATTTCAGGACTGGAACCTAGTTGTGTTTCATTTCATTACCATCTTACTTCACAAACAAAAACCCCACTAAAATCAGACTGATATTATAATCTAAGGAAAAACTGCACATCCATAGAACACAAACCAAGCATGGTACAAATTGCAGCAAATTTTATTGTGGCCTTTATTTTAACTTTCTGTTAGATGTCAGGACTGTGCAGAAATCAACATATATTTCCTTTATGACTGTTGGCTTCTCTCAAAGTGATTTATGAAAACAGATCTGCTGCTAGAAGTGCTGTAGGGTAGAGAGGTTATAGGGAAAATGCCAGCACACTAAAGAGACTAAAGAAAAGTATGCAAGAACAAAGCATAAAAGCAGTATAGGAATACTCAAGTATTTAACGTTTTTTAAGACCTTACAAACACAGAAGAAGCCATTCTGTTTATACTCCAGGGGAAAAAAAGGAAAAAAAAGAAAAAAGAAAAAACCCAACATGAAAATCCACAACAGACTAGCTATTGCACCAAAAGGGTTTTCTTTCATAACTCTGCTAAATTTGAGAATAGGAGCCTTCATTTTTCTCTTGCTTTTCAAGAGTTCCTATTTTGCATATGAGTCTAACTAGCAGCAAACCTGGTTATTTTAAAATTAGCAACTGTACGAGATGTAAAAGCATGCCCTATGATACTCTAGAAGAACTTCTGTTAAAAAGATTTTGCAAAACTCACTGGTTAAAGACAAATATCAATAGCTTAATTTTTTAAAACCTAAGAGTGCAAGTTTCTGAAAGATTTACCCTCAAGAAACTGCTGGAAGTTTCAAGTTCTATCTTAAAACTGTTGAATCCTCTCTCAATCTTCATTTACCAAAGTAAAGTACCTCTCTTGTTAAGAACAAATACCATGAAAATTTTAATGTTTCAGAAGTAAACCATATGCAAGTCTAGAATTATAAATGCCCCAAATCTGAAACTTCTCATTCCCTAATCAGAAATAGTTCATAAATTTATAGAATATCCTAAGTTGGGACCCATAAGGATTATCAAGTCCAACTCTCCTTCTTACTTGCAGTTGGTCATATTTGGGTAGTAAAATAATCAATCACAGTCAAACCTAAAGAAAAATGGTATAACTGACACTGGTTTAAGGCTTCACTAGCTCTTGCAATTAAATGAATAAAGTAATTAGATTTTCTATAACTCTAGAGAAACCAAGGAAGCAATCTACCTCAGAGTTAAATATGTGGGTACACATAAGGTGGCTGACATGCTCCTGCACTGCCAGGTTCATATTTCCAACTTCCTGTTGGAAGCAATCAGAATATTTGCCCCAGTTTTTGTTTAAAGTCTGCCTCCAATGGCATTCTCATAGTCATGAAGGCACAAATGTTGAAAAAAACACCTGTACCATAAATGAACTTCCAATAGGATGGAGAGTCACGAGAAGCAAATTCTACAAAAGCACCTACCCCAACAACTTCACCACATAGAACCATGGAATTGCTCAGGTTGGAAAAGACCTCTATCATTATCAAGTGCAACCATTAACCCAGCACTGCCGTGTTCATCACTAAACCATGCCCCCAAGTACCACATCCACACATTCTTTGAACACGTCCAGGAATAATAATTCACCAGTTACCTGAACAGTCTACTCCAACACCTGACCACCCTTTCAGTGAAGACCTTTCTCCCTATATCCAAAGTTCCTCTGCTGCAACTTGAGGCCATTTCTTCTTGTCCAATTGCTTATTACCTGGGAGAAGAGACCAACCCCCCCACCTTGCTACAATCTCTTTTCAGGTAGTGGTAGAGAGTGAGAAGGTTTCCCTTGAGCCTTTTCTTCTCCAGACTAAAATATTCCCAGCTCCCTCAGCTGCTCCTCATAAGACTTCAGGCAATTCACTAGCTTCAAAGCCCTTCTGTGGACAAGCATCAGCACCTCAATGTCTTTCTTGTGGTGAGGGGCCCAGAACCAGACCCAAAGCCTCACCAGTGCCAAGTACATGGGAACAGTCACTGCCCTGGCTGTTGGCTGTACTATTTCTGATACAAGCCAGGATTCCATTTGACTTCTTGGCTGCCTGGGCACACTGCAGGCTCATGTTCAGCTACTATCAACCAGCACCTCCATGTTTACCTTGGAAACCAAAAGTGACAAACCCATAAAAACTCAAACTGTCAATATGTTTTTCTATAATCATATATCTAAACTCAGGCTTCATTTACTGCCTTAATTTAGACCACCATAAAGCTATCAAAATCTTGCATAACTCCTATAACAGCTTGAAACATGAACATTTATTTTCTTGTGTTCTCTCTGTAGTGAGTTCACTACCCACCAATGTTGTGTTCCAGTAAAATCTTGTATGATTTGTTCAGAGATAGAAAAAAATCTCAGGAATGCCATGTAATGCGCATCAGTTTTATTATCATTAACATTTGTATTGAAAAAGCACAGAAAAATAACTGGGGCCAATAAAGGAAAGATGCCTAATGGATATTCCAATGTATAGTTGATATTCATGGATAATTATGATTGAAGTCTCAAATTCCATGTGCTTGTTGTTATGATGCATGGATACATACATTTAAAAGCCTATAAAACCCAACACAGAAGCTTAGGATTGTTTGCAAATAATTGCAATCACTCAAATCACCTGCTGTCCTGTGGAGTAATACAGCTCAGCCAGAAGAGCATCTGTTGCACAAAGGCAGGGATACACATGCCATTCCATGGTTCCTTTTAACGCACAGTCTGCTACAAGACTTGTTCCTTTAAAGGATCATCTGCCTGTTGGGCATATATTCAAGTCCCTGTGGACTTGAACTTAACAATATCAGTCTTACACCTAGTTAACTGTTCACAGGATAGTAAACATTCAGAGCTGAGGTTTTTACCTTATACCCCAGAGCCACAATTTTTTTTTAACACTAAGGTATGCTAATCAACTCTATATTTTTGCTCTAAAATTAAAGTTATTATGCTAAAGTCTTCAAGATCTGCAAAAGTATCAAGGAAACTATATTGGCATTGAAATGACACCTGGAAAAACCTGGATTGTTCACATATTAAAAGACGAGGTTACATAAGGCAGCAAGAGAATGTTGCTTGCAACTACAGGAGTCATTACAGCTTAATGTTACACAGAATACCCTAGTATCACACGTTTAAGATTCATGCCACAATATACAAGTCTGTGATTTTCCTGAAAATGCAAGAAAGTTTAAAATGGGCCTACTACAAAATATACAGTGAACATTAAAAAAATCTATAAAGACGATATCTGCATGTACATCTTATATATTCTATATGCAAAATCACTTTTCCGTGAGCATTCCTTAAAAGAAAAACCAGAATAAAAATATGAAATCTGAGAGCATGGAATCAAGTTTAAAGATTAGCAAGTAACTTTTTGCTAAATATGTCTGTTTGGAAAGAAGCTCATTACAACAACAACAAAAACCCATAAATTTAAAGAATGCATTCACTCGTTAACTTCAAAAAATATAGTTACATTTGTATTATCTCTTGGAGGCAGTTATCCTCTTTGGACATGCTTCTAAGTGAATATTTCAGTCCTTAGTACTGTTTGATGTTCAATTTTTTTTTTTTAATGTCTTAGATGTATCTGTTTCCACCATGTATTTTTCAGTATCTGCTGGAAGAGGGGAAGGAACAGGGTTTAAGAGCAGTCTGATATTTTCAGCAGTTATATGACCACATATAAGTTGATTACATTAAGATTCAGTACATGAAGACAGCAAATAGTGATTTTTTTTAATAAATTTTTAATTTATATCTTACACAAACTCAATATTTGTGTGTATTGAAAGGTAAATCGAGGCAGTTTATATCTTTGAGACATAGCTTCCCCTCTTTTATTTCATTACTCAGATGTGCTCTAAAGGGTGTGCTCTCCCAAGCAATTGTTCTACAACGCGTTGTAAAGCAGAGCCATCTTAAGGAAACAGCATTGAAAAAAACAAAAAAATCCTGAGTTTATCAGTTCTAGGGCAAGTAGAACCATAACTAAAATGTCTTTCTATGCAACTCACTGAAGTCATCTCCACAATTGCATGTCTTTTGGCACCTGTTCAGCCAAGAAGTATGTGAAAGGCAGTTGTGTGCTACATTTTTTTGACCTGAGAGGCGGTGCAGCCTTCAGCCTTGGAGATATTCAAAAGCCAATTGGATATGGTCCTAGGTAACTGACTCTACATGACACTGCTTGATCAGAACAACTGGACCTGACAACTTGCAGAGATCCTTTCTGCGATTCTAAGATTCAATGGTAAGTTTTAAAGTTTCTGATTTTTTCCCCCTATTGAAATAACCACTCAGAATCAATTTATTTTTTTTTCTAGCTTGATGTGTATTGATTTCCCATATTTTTTAAAATATATATATTTATCAGTACAAAATTACCCTGATCTTAACTCTTTAAAGCAAAAATCACAAAACAGGAATAAAGAAATCAACTATACCAATTTTTGAAAAAAAACAAACTTCCTGAAATTATTTTTTCCCTGAGGAATAAAAAACCACCAAACCACCCCCCCACTTCCCCAAAAATAAACTAACTTCTCCACACTGCCAAAAATCCTCTCACCCCCCTTCAGCCTTGTAAGTGTCCTCCATCCCCACTACAACCCTTATGTACACATTCAGATTTTGTTTGGTAGAGGATCTATTCAAACCACTCAAAGCTTATAAGGAATTCTTCACTATGAGGCTGGTAAGGTACTGGAACAGGTTTCCCTAAAAAGTTATGGATGTCCCAACCCTGGAACTGTTCAAGGCCAGGATAGAAGGCAATTTGAACAACCTGATTTAGTGGAAAGTGTCCCCGCCTATGGCAAGTCAACTGGAACTAGATGATCTTTAAAGGTCCCTTCCAACCCAAACTATTATATGATTCTATGACCCGTGTGACCAATATGTTAGTAATAACTCTTGAAGCAGTAGTCAGCCAATTTCTACTTGGCCTGTTGAGCCAAATTAAACTCTACCTTTATGTATAGGTTAATAAGTGCAAAGAAATTTCTCCTTATGGGAAGCATAAGCACAGGAAATCAAAGGACATTGTTACAAACAAGCCCACTATTTCACTGCATGCTTATTAAACTGCTACAATTAAATCCACTTCCAATACTGCTGAATAGCACTGAATTATTTTCAATATGCTTCACAACCCTGGGAATTAGCTGTGTTTTGCTAAGACTGCAGTCCAGCTCTCCTATTCTGGAACAAGGAAATAAGATTTCAGGTACCTAGATGAGAATTTACTTTGTTGCTGTTACAGACTTAGAACTGGAAACTGCACTACCACTTGCAGCAGATGAAGATCTGCCAGTCTTGGTCATTTTCTACATCTGACACCATTTGTCTGTCAGTGATAAGCTGTGACTTTATCCAGACATATTGCTACAGAGCTTCTGTTTCTACTCAGACAGCATAGACGCTGCTCAGTCAACACCCTTGATCAGGCTTCCCACTAAACACATCAGAGAAGTCATTTAACACCCTATCATTTTAAAAGGATTTTACAAATTCATAGCACAATAACAGCTTTCTCTGTTACATACTATGTGGAAATTGGCAGTTAGGCAACACAGTGTCAGTAATCTCAAGCGCAACACCATATGTCAGATCTTTGTTAGAATTAACAGTAACAACAGATAAACACAATCTTCAACATGCACAAGCTCCTGAGCACACAGGGAGTTGGTACACATGAATTTTAAAAGGCTGAGAAGAAATCTTTCCAAGGCGTTGGTGAAATAATACATTAAAACTCATTTACAATAGCCATGGAAAAAAAAATCTGAGGGTATTTAGTGTTTTGCTTGCACTTCCCTCCCTCTATCCCTCCACTGAAAATCCAGTGTAACTGTACTGGGAACTTTCTTCATCAACCTCATAAGCCATGACAAATTGCAGGATTGTTTCCTCTATGGGTAACAAAGTCTTGTCAATCCGGTAGGTTGTTGGTTGCACTGACAAATTTCATTTGTGAGAGGGTATCATCTGAGAAAAGAAGAACTCAGTCCATCAAAGAGCAGTTTTCCTAGATTAAATAAAGCACATTCAGGAGCTTTCAGTTGATTTTCAGCTTTTCCATTAGACTTTTTCATATTGTTTGGTGGATGCTAGGTAGGGGTAAGAAGGGAACTGGTCTACATTTATGTAAAACCCATTCATGTCTCTTCTTCCTGAACATTTAATTAGAAACATACAGATATTTTACATTCCCTCAACAGACTATCTTCATGTTTAACAAAAAATATACATACACATGCATACACCAAAGCAGGAAGCTGAAAAGAACAGTCATTACCTAACTTCTATTATCCACTGAAGAAAAAGTAGCACCTTAGATGAGAAAAACTACAGAAAAAAATAGATATTTTTCCTTGTCAGTTTACCTTAGCAAATGCAGGGATATGCCTTTTGTGCCTATTTAGTATCCTTTATAGTTTGGTGCAAAAACAACACTTCATAAATTAATTTTCATGAAGTAAAAGATAAAAAATTATCTGGAAAATAATCTGGCACCAAAGAGTAAACTGAGTCCCATAGGGTCCTTCATGCTTAAGTGTTTTAGTTTTTTTTTTTCCACTTCACAGGCTGCATTTTTTCACCCTTCTCAGGCTTTATCTAGATTCACTTCATCTCAAGATTTTTAAATCTCAGTTATTTTTATGACCTTGCAGAATCTAATCAACATTATTCTGGCAGAATGGCGCTGTCTTAGAGCTCATTAGCTAAAGGAAATAGTACAAACTTTTCCATAAACAAATAGATCCAAATCACAATGGGCAGTTTGTCATTTACCTCACTCTCTGGAAAGCAAATGATCTCAGATAAGGTATATCAATCACTACTGGTCATAAGTTACAATTGACTTTGACAAGTTGTCAGTGAAAAAATAAAAAGTCATATTTCAAAGCTGTTCTCTTAAGACAAGGAAAAATTCCTCTAGTCTTAGCAGTAAATACAAACCCTTCAGAAATCACAGAGAAGAAGCATCTATGTCTGAAAGCAGCCAGCATGATATCCAGTTCAACACATTGTAAAAGCTACTTATTCCACAGGAGCCATAGAAAAGGGTTGGAGGGTACCTTGATAGATCATCTGGTCCAACATTTCTTGAGAAAGGGAGCCTAGATAAGATTATTCAGCCCTGTCCAATTATATCTTGCAAACCTTCAGTGATGAGGACTGATGATGATCACATCACTGGGAAGGTTGCTCCCAGTACTCTAGTATTTTATAGCAAGGTATTTACAGCATTCTGAAATTCCTCCCATTCTTTGTTTTTCAATAAATAACAGATTTTGAAAAGAAAACGACATTCACAATTTGTAACACATTTGCATACAATAGTTGTGTCTTAAAAACATTTCTGAATGCTATGCTGAAAAAGGGAAACAGGTACACTAAGCCATCTTCCTTACTGCACTCTAATGTCTGTTGAGACATATCTCGCAAACGTTTTCAGAGCAAATGTTTCAAAGAACTGAATTTGGCTTTCTTGTGACTGGAAAGCAATTCTGGTTCAATGTAATGCCAGGCTCCAAATGCTTCATGGTTTCCCAGGGAAATTTATTTTCTGCCCACTGGCTTTACAAGATGCCTGCACTGTATTTAACTTCAAAAAGTCATTTATATGTGCAACCTTCCGATAAAGGATATTATGACTAACTACTGCCAATAGGCAAGAAGTAGCTTTGTTATAAAGTCTGGTAGCACAACAGTTTCTCCATTTTACATCTGTTTCACCTAATGGCTTTCACTTATTGAAAGCAGACTCCCACAGATATCTAGGTATTCATGATAATGAGAAAACATTTTTCTGAAGTAGTAGTCAAAAACGTACTATGTTTAAGAACAAGCACTGTGAAAGAAGGGTCATGCTGGTTATATTGAAGTTTTTTTTCAAAGCACACTCCTTGATCTCAATTTTAAATACAATCATTGAAATAAAGCACAACAGTAAAACATAACTGCCAGGATAAGTCTAAACATATTTCTAAAGCCTTCCCCCTGACTCTGCATGGACTACATCATTATAACAAAAATACTTTGTCTAATGTTTAAATGTTGAAAGAAAAATAAACATCATATTTGAAGTCTGGAGTCTTGATAAACATTGCTCAGGTATTTGGAACAGAAAATGTTTCATCTTATTTTTCACTGACATCAGAGTTTACTCTAGCCTCTCACAATCTTTGTAAGACACTGAAATAGATTGCAAAACAAGTATACTACTTACTATTGCCTGAGGAAGTAGAGAATTTAGATGCTTTCAAGAAGCCAATATGAATTAGGTTGGAATTACATATTTTGTATTACCACTTTTTTATCAATGCAGGGCATAGTTTTCTTTTTAATGCAAACAGAACTCCTGAACTATGTCAAAATTTGTCTTACTGCTTAATGCTGTTCAAACTAAGTGGAAGTTCTCTTTTTCCTAAATGTGTTTTGTTGCCTTATCTACTGACGAGTGTGTCTTAAAAGCTTCAACAATTCCCCTTTTTAAAAGCTTTGATGAAAGATATTTTTGTCAAGAGGTTTATATACAGCAAAAATATTTTAGACCTCCCTCTAGCAGAACTATCCTGACATTCATGAACAATTAGTAATGTTTCCAGCAGGTCAAGTCTGCTTGAAAATTTCACAGATGGGATTTTTTTTCTTTACATTCATCATTGGGATGGATGGTCTCACATCTACATTCATTCAACTATGCCAAGAAGCAAATAAAGAATTTTTGCTCCCATTTTAGACTTTGGAAAGAAAAAAAGAGTCCATATAACAGATTTTGAAAATAACTATACCTGTTGTCTCAATTAGAGAACATCAAAAACTCCAAATGGAGTCTCTCTGGTTTTTCAGATAAATAAAAAACCAATTCCTTTGCTGACTTTTTTATCTAATTCTATTTCCCTATAAGGGGTACTAAGCAGCATCACAGAGACAAGAACAGAACTGTTGACAGCATCAGTTTCTGTCTGTACTCCCCAAGACTGCATTCTAACCCTACTGAGGCCAGAAAATGCACAGCAGCTTAATTTACTTTTTGCCATTACTGCATTCCTGCTCCCTCGGTAACAGGCTTCATATCTTTACATATCCTAATTGCTGAACTGACACGCTACATTTGTAATGCAAGGCTATTTACATTTCTGTTGCAGTTTCTCAACCAATGTTTTATTCCAAGGAGCAGGTCACAAAAATCATCTATAGAATTACTCATCAGTCAGAGACTATTTGAGTTCTGCACATTTACATCTCCAGACTTAAAGTATGAATCACTCTTCAAAATAATTTTTGCATATAGACCACAACTCCCTATCCCCAAATATGAATGAATTTGAACCTGATCCATCAGTCTCATCTGTTCCAAGACCTCACATCCAAGAGAACTACAGGTGTATTTCTCATCAGTGCCTTTATCTCTTGGGCTGACATACTGGACCATTTATTTAAAAAAACTCCCATATTTTGATAATTTCAGTAAGAAGTACTGTTACTGAGAATAAAGAATGGAAAACCACATACATACAATTGAAACAGTGATGATACATTGATCTTGTTAATTCTTCCAGTATCTCTGGAGTTGTGCAAGGTTCAAACTGAAACTTTGGTATTAAAAGACATACTAAAAATACACTCCAATTTCACCATGTTTGTTATGATTTCAGCTGACTCTGAATTTTTATGTCTGTATCTGAGACTGAAACAGACTTACTTCAAGTTCTGCCTCAACTCAGAAAAAATTAAGGTGTAAAAACACACAAGGAACATCATTCAGAATGAAGAAACTTGATATTCTAGATGAGATTACAGCTGATATGTAAACAGAGCCACAACACCATTCAGCAAAACAAGCTGCTTAATTAACTAAAACCCCATCACTCCTCTCTTCCCTGAAAGAAACATGTATACTAGCTGTTCAACCACTTGTCACTCTCCTATTTTTGCAGCAGTCTATATAAATTCCTTTAATTTCTGACCTCCCAGGCAACAGTCAGGATGAAGGGAAAAGTCTTCCATGCTTCATCTCTTCTGCAAAGGAGAGACACAAATATGGACAATATAAAGACACACAATATAAACTACAGAAGAATTGCAGAATATCATCCATGTTTTCCTCGTCCTATGTCTTAGTCTTATTGGTTATCATTCCCAGAAGTGCATCTCAGTCTCCTGAAGCTATGAGTTATTCCAAACTCCCATCAGAAGTGAACCATAAACATAGACTGTTGAATAGGGCTGCAGACCACCCTAGTAAGCAGTGCATGGACTAAACTCTCCTAGATAAATGCCATCAACCATAGAGTGTTTAAATATGCACACTTTAAATCTTTATCTGAGATCAAGCTGTACTCGTAGGAATGTGCACATTAAACCTTCGCTTTTGTGTAAAAGGAAGAAATTTCTCCATCTCGACAAGTAAATGAACTTAAAAATGTTTTTAAAAATCTGATTAAGAGAAGCACTTGAGTTAAAAGGCTGTCCCTGAGAATTACCCCAGGAACATACAGGATAACCTTCTAACAGACAGGAAGATGGTGCTGAAGTAACACTATCTACACAGAAGAAAAGCCAAATGATAGCATATATATGCACAAAAAATTGTTTTTCCTTCAGAAGATTTTAACATCCCAGATGGGAAACAACTAAATACAGCTTCATCAGAGTCAGCAGTTGTCTTCTTAAGTACCATACCCCTCTGTTCCAAATGAAATTTCTTGAGGTGTGTGGGCATGCAAAATATATCTTTGGGGAACATGCACGCATATATAGAATATATGATTCTCTTCTTCTGTAAGTCAACCAAGTAAAGCTTTGCTAAAAAAATTAGAGCACTTGCCAGCTAGAGATCGCACACATAAGCTCGTTTTCCTTATCGATGTAAATCTTCTGTTTCTAAATCATTCCTATAGTAGCAAAAGAAGATGACCCTTTTTGTCTAGGGTTTACATTATGTCTGGGGAGTCTGGGGGAGTTTTTGGTTGCTGGTGTGTTTTCTATTGGTTGTGGGTTTTTCAGCTTCTATTTTTTTGGGATGTGTTTTCTGTTAGTTTGTTTTGGGAGTTTTAATATTATTTTTTTAAACTTCACAATAAATTCCATTTGCAGTATAATCTATTCCCATTCCCAAATTACTTCCTAAATAGGACCAATTGCTCTCTGTTATGTGCACAAAGGGGCCCAGTAATCACAGGAAAGATTCCCATGCTTTCAGAATACACCTGTGAAGGCTGCTTAGCAGAGTTTGTAAGGAATACAAGCAGATCATGATATTCCATTGTTTAGGCATTTCAGTCAAAGCTTACTTTTATGGGTGATTCACCTAGTTAATCTAGGAAAGCCAGCTGATGTAATCTTTTTGGACTTCAGCAAAGCTTATTATACTGTCTCTCAAGGTATCCTTCTGGACAAAATGTCCAGAATACAGCTGAATAACCATATATTCACTAAAAGAGAACATTTTTATGATTCACTGTCATTTTATACTTCTGAATTATTTTAATTTATGCTGCAATTATGCCAAAAAAGGGATTTAAAATTCTAAAATAGTCTCCACTCCATGATAACCTAACATAACAGAGATAATAGAAAATAAATACTTGAAGTCAAGCGATAAACATTTTCAATCATAAATTCAAAAAAGAAGCATTAATATTTCTTTTGAACCTTATTTGAGAGAAAATTTAATGCTGTGTTGTATCTAGGCATATGCTGTATGCGTATTTATGCATGTAGACTCAAGTCACAAATACACACATCTGATTCAGGACATGTAAGAGTTAATAAAACAAAGAAACAAAACACTGTCTACAGCTAAATAGTACAAGCTGTCT
Organism: Sclerurus mexicanus; assembly: GCA_013396755.1. Classification (NCBI taxonomy): domain Eukaryota; kingdom Metazoa; phylum Chordata; class Aves; order Passeriformes; family Furnariidae; genus Sclerurus; species Sclerurus mexicanus. The sequence continues at coordinate 1,492,214 of VWZF01003890.1, read as the reverse complement.
CTCACATCTCCCCTCCACCTTGACAACATCCAGAGAAGGATAGTCACTCCAGCCTCCTTTAAATATTGAGCTATCACTCTAACCTCCTGCTGATGAAACATCTAGGAGCACAGAGTTCAGATTTGCCTGTAATTGGATCATCTAGGAACAAAATAAATGCTATACTGGACCAGAAAAGAGTGCAAAGATAAGCCAAAACAAAAGCAAGTTTTCTGTTTGTTTTTTCTTTTCTCTTATTCTTTGAAATAATCCTACAAGTCAATCCAATAAAATTCAGTTGGTTTTAGATGCTTTAAAGACAAGATGCATCACATGCATCATCAGCATATACATGAAGGAAGTGCTGACTGCTGAATAGAAATTTTAAAATTGATTACATGGAGATAATTATTTCATAACAATGAAGAATACACTGAAAATTAGTATCTTTGAGGCAAAAGCCTTTGATTACAGTGCATTTGGAGTGACAAAAACAATTTCTCTAACACTTCATATTCCAACACATAGAAGTTATAGAAGCAGCAGTTAACCTTTAAATCTGTGGGGGCTTGAGACATGTAAAAAGGAAAAAAAATATTTGTTAGTGTTTTTTGTTAACAACCTAACCTATAACCTGCAAAAACTCCTACCAGAAAGAATACTTATGAAGTCACATCTTAAGGAACAAAACAAGATATATTTAATACGAGCTGCTTTGTAGTCACTATCTGATGGAGAGGCATTACTGAAAAAAACACCTTCACTGTAACACTAACATGTTCTGTCAAAAAAAAAAAATCCACCTTCAGGAATACACAGGCTGCTCTCTACCAGGTGCAACAATAATATGCTAAATGCAAAAGTACAATAGTTTTCCTCCATCCTTCCTCCTAATGGATTACAAAGTCATCAAACAACTGATCAAACCAAAGACTAATCACTGAATATTTTGAATATACTTGAAGGCAACATTGCACAGATATCAGATTCACAGAACAGGTCAGGACAATCATCTTCACAGCTCTACAAAGGCAGCTATTGACTTTGAATCATATCCAGCTCTACAGTTTCTTATCACTAGATAAGAGAACTTAGAATTCAATAAGTATATTTAAATAATCACTTGGGCACCAAATTTAGCTTAAAACTCACATTTTGTATAAACAGTTACAAAACATTTGTTCAATCAATTTGAAATATCAAGTATTTCATAGCATCATTACCCTTAAGAATCCAACCATAAACCAGCACTAGCAAGTCCACCTCTAAACCACATCCCCATCTGTCACATCTATACAATTTTGAAATATCTTCAGGGTGGTGCCTCCACCACCTCCCAGGGGATCCTGTTCGAGTGCTTGACAACCATTTCAGAGAAGAAATTTTTCTTAATATCCAAGCTAAAATTCCTTTGACACAATTTAAGGCCACTTCTTGTTCTATTTCATGTTACTTGGGTGAAGAGACAGAGTGGCTGGAGAGTGGTCAGGCAGAAAGGGACCTGGGGGTTCTCATTGACAGGAAACTGAACATGAGCCAGCTATGTGCCCAGGTGACCAAGAAGGCCAATGGCATCCTGGCCTCCACCAGAAATAGTGAGGCCAATAGGACCAGGAAAACCACTGTTCCCCTATACTCAACACTTGTGAGGCTGCACCTCAAGTGCTGCGTCCAGTTCTGGGCCCCTTAGTTTAGGAAGGATATTGAGGTGCTGGAGTCCAGAGTAGGGCAACAAAGCTGGTGAAAGGACTGGAGCACAAGTCCTATGAGGACCAGCTGAGAGAGCAGAGGTTGTTCAGTCTGGAGAAGAGGAGGCTCAGGGGAGATCTTACAGCTCTCTACAACTGCCTGAAAGGAGGTTGTACCAAGGTGGGGATTGGCCTCTTCTCCCAATAATCATCTCTACTTTTTCCGTACTAATAGTCAGCTAAATGTTGTCAGCACACCCTACTGTCCCCTTAGTACTGCCTCTTTACCTCTGCACAATAAGTTTCATACTGAAAAGTGGAATAAAAAGAAAAAAAATTACAAGAAAGTAGAGATTTTCTTCAATAAATACACAGCTGCAGCTATAAAACAGCTGAACCAGCCCACTAGTACCCAAAATCAGAATAGGATTTTTCAAGATTTAAAGACATCCTAGAATTTGTCAGAGAAGCACATTACAAAGAAACAGCAAGCCATCAACTACATTAAGCACCCTTGTCTTAAAAATCATTACTGTATGTTGTGGGTCCCTCTACACAAAAAGTATTAATTAAAAAAAATAAAATAAAGCATACAAAGAGAACTACTTCATTCTAAGGCAACATCAAATAATCATACTTGGAAAGAACAAACAGCAGTCCAACAAAAGTAAGCATTTCATTAAAAAAAAGAAAAACACCAAACTAAAAAAAACCACCCAAAAAAACCCCCAACCCACAAAACAACAACCGAAAAAGAAAACCCAAACAAATATAAACAAAACCCACACTAGGTCTCCCCTCCCTGCTAAAACCATCTGGCAATTACCTCTCTGAGTACCTGTACTACTTCAGCAGTCTAGGACATCAGGAGAACGCACCTCATCTCTCCTTCCTTATGTAAAGAAAGGAGCAACGTCTTGGTCCAGGTTTTTTTAGTTAACTTCTTAAGACCTTAATTTAGTTCACCTGTGGAATACCTGATTCTCCCTGTAGTGGCATTAGTTTCTGTCTGGAGTGTGAAATAGGGCAGATTGGTAAGGGCTGTCGTTGAGGAGAAATAACCTGGAAACACAGCTATGTACATCTCAGGTGTAGAGGCTTTTCCATTATTTTATTATTGGAAGTTTTTTTCAAAATTTCTTTTTTATAGAAGTGTCAGAGACTGGATTTATATCTTACTGGTTGGTGGGTTGAATTAACCATTTTGTGTGTGTGTGTGTGTGTGTGTGTGTGTGTGTGTTGGGGCAGGGGCTGTGGTCAGGTCTGCAGTGTCATGGCAGTGAGGCACGTGTAAAGCCTGTAGCCAACACAGTGGATTGCACAGAGCACACGTGGCCCAGGAGCCATGAGGCTGGGCTGTCCATCAGGGACAATCTGGTAGCCTACCCACACCATGCCCCCCCAGAGCCTCTAACTGGCTGTGGCACCCGCACTTTGTCTAGGAGGACACTGCCAAATGAACCAAATGTCCTGCCTGGGAGAGTGGTTGCAGTAGAAAAGAGACACACACAGGCTTCATCTTGGCTTGGCCTGTCCTCCTGGAATCTACCAACGTGTGACCACTTGGGGATAACTACATTTTTCTCTTCTCTATTTCTTTCTTTATTCTTTCTTCTTGTAATCTCTCTTCCTTTACTCTTTTCTTCCTCTTGTGGCTAGTTTAAAATCAATTAAGAATTGTCACTACAAGACAATAGTAAAATGATTGCTAAAAGTAAAGTTGCTCACTGTAGAACATTCACTTTGTAATGAAAATTTTCAATCTTTTGCAAATACTGTTGCAATCCTTTGTCTTCAAGACCTGACATGAAGAAAAAGTATGTGAAGTTGATTTCTATTACACATATAATTTTGAAATATCATGTGTAATTGACTTCAATGTTTTAAATTGTTCAACTATGGATTCAGATCAAGAAAAACTTTTTGTAGAAACTAGAATTTTAAAGTCCAGTTGAATTCAGCAAAAATAAGAGAAAGACATTAACAAGGATCCATAAACTGAAGATATTTGTATCTGACTTACAATATGAACATTTTCAAAATCTTCTTAACTATGAGATATTTTATGGTTTTATAGGATCTGGTGAATTGTGAGACTAAGGGTTGGGCTTACAAGGGATGAGGAACAACATTCAAGCTGAAACTGGGTCATAAGCTTGAGTTTGACTTGTTATTCTTTCAGGCTCTTTCCTCTAAACTCATACACCAGCAAGTCTGAGGATGATGTATTCACTTTCCCTCGAGGAAGTTCTCGCTGGTACTCCCAAGTTTCTTTCCGAAAATACATTAATATAATAATTATAATTAATATATTATGTTTATAATTAAGATAGTTCACAACGTACCTAATCAGGATTGCTCACATGAACACATTTTTCAAAATCCTGAGGTATTAAGTCATTTACTGTAAAAGAAATGTATGTTATGGTGTATTACATCAATTAATTCTGCTCATGAATTATTTCTTTTACAAGCTATTTCAAATTTTTCCAAATTATTAAAGTTCATGTTCTACCCCAATGGAAATGTCTAACAGGTCCGTTGCTGTAGAGAACAATAAAAGGTGGTTATAGTTTTTTCTATTTCGTTTCAAAGACAATGTCAATTTGCTATATTTCCTGAAAATGTAGGATTTTCAAGTAAACTGCTAAAGAGGGAAGGTCAGGGAGATGGATAATTACACCTCAATGCAAACAATCCAGTCATCCAACCTCTTATAAACAAGTCAAAATATGTTATCAAGTACTCACTCCATATGAAAAGTAAAGCATATGAAAGCAATGTAATGTAATTATTACCAACATGATACATTTTACAGCAAATTAATTAGCTGAAACAAGTCAATAGATGTCAAAATGTATTTAAGAAAAACTACTAAGAAAAAAGCGGCCAAAAATAGTTTGCTTTTCAGTCACAACTCTGAGAATCAGTTTTGAGTTGCAGTGTTTATAAGGTAACAGCCAGCTACCAAACTAAGCTAGCCCAGGTCTTACACTTTGGAATCACTTCCCAGACTGTTATAAAGGATTTCCTGCAATCTAAGTCATATGGGAATTCAAAGGGTTATTGACAGTTCACATAGCTCATAATATCCTCAACATGTCTTTCCTCTGACCTTATGCTGTATGTATCGTTAGCACAGGCCATAACAAGAGAGAGAGAACAATTAGTGGGAGATTTTCCACTTTGTTCTATGTCTGCGGTATTCATTCTCCCCTTAATTTTATACTTATGTTTCTTAGATTCCAGAACATGCTGTGAAATCTATATATTCTCAAGACAAATGAGAAAAATGCTGTAAGGTATGGCAGAATAAAAAAATCCACATGTTCAGCTTTAATTCCTTCCTTTCCCCATACAGCTGCTGTCACTACTTTCCACCACCTGTTCATGGGCACTGGTTTTGGGTTTTGGTGGGATTTTTTTATATTTTAATGAAAAATAGAAACTCCAATAGAAACAAAGCTAGACCAACACCAACAGATTTCAAAAACGTCATATCTAAACCCTGTCTCTAAGCACAAACAACACAGTATACAATATAAAGCATTGAGGTGTTCTTGTAATAGTTCCTCCCATCACAAGACACACAGATTTTCAACTTTATCATTAAAATAGTCTCAACCCATACTATGTTTTACACATGCAAGCAAACATATTTCTAGTGTCAAAGTCCATGGGAGTTAATTTGTACAGGTAAAATTTGCTTTTCTGTTAACTTTTTTGTATGTAAAATTATACCATGGGCAAAAGAAAAAAATACCAAAAACACTCAAGAAAATGGAAGGAACTGAAAGTTCACACTGGGAAAATGGCAGGTTACTCTGGATATTTAAGAATTGTTCTGCTATGATTACAAGGAGTAAGTAAATTTAAAAAAAAAAAAATAGGAACACTCACTGGCAGGAATGGTCTCCCTTGAGGCTTGAGCCAGCAAAACACTCACAGGGTTGCTGACTCCAGCAGAACAGCTCACTTGCTTTGAGCTAAACAGAATTTAATGGACTGAAGACTTGATTAATAAACAGAGTTAATAATATAGTATGAAATTAGTTTGCAAATCTTTCTGGTTTTGATGGAACTCTGCACGCAGTGGTTCATGGGCATTTCTGCCCTCTTTATAGACCACTGTCTGTTCTGTTCTTTTTTGTTAAAACATAAAGAAAATACTAAGTTCCAAATGAGTCATTATCTAACAGAAATTCAGTTTATAAGCACATAAAGAAAAGATTATGTTTTGCCCAAGGCAGTCAAGACAAACATTAACATATCAGGTACACTTACACCTTGGCACTTTTTTTTCAGTGATGACTCCTTTTGGAATACAAATTTACATTGTATTTATATCTTTGCTTAGTTTTCTTCACATAAAGTGAATACGCATGCACGCTTTTTGTAACCATAAGGACTAATATTTAACCATAATTTTATATTTAGATATCAGACAACTTGGTAGTATTTTTATGTATATATCTGTTACTTCCAAGAATGTGGGCATTTTCATTGACATTTCTAATCTATTCTCCCTGTATCAATATATTTTTCAAATTCTTGTCTATATGCACTTGATATGTACATGTGATATGCTGTGGACCACTCCTCTTAACACTGGATGAGTTCTGGCAGCAAGAGTAAAATGAAGACCATTTATCTGCATTTTAATTTCTCCTACTACTATAACCCACCTCCCCAGAGACTAGTGTCTCATATAGATTAGCACAGATCTAAAGATCATGATGGATAGAAGAGTTGCCACTGGAACTGGGGAACTCCATCTGAGTTAAGAGAACTAAGGCTTAAAACAGAAGATACTTGAGAAGAAAAATTATCTGAAGAAAAACACATGCAAACTGGTGTTCATACCACAGTTTGCTAAAAGACTGAAACCACGAGTTAGGAACAATTTTTTTGCATGAATCCCAAAATCAAATACAATGGCCAACAGTTAAGCAAACCAAAGTAAAAAGTCTATTTATTTTAGTTATCCCAAGACTTGATTTTGAGGTAATACATTTTGAAGAACATTACAGCCTTGAACTGAACACCTATATTTCTTACAGAAAACTGTCCAGCAGACTCCTTATTTTGTTTTCAGAGACTGAAAAATATTGCTAACCCTTTTTTGGCTTATTGAACAGCTAAATTTTTTTTTAAGTTACTCGCATATTTTGAAATTGGCCTTTCTATTTTAGGATCATGTTTACCAAAAACATCTATTCTATTTGTAGTTTTGTGTTTAGTAATAGGTCAAAGCCTCTGGGGTTTCACACTTGAATGAATTACATCCTGGGGAATCCTGTGTACTCAGAAAGGCAGATTAATTAACATAATCAAACATGTCTCAGTAAAACTAGTATCTAAAACTACAGTGATGTCATATCCCATCACAACACCCTCTTAAAATGCTGGAGTGTTCAATCTGGCAATACAAGTGTGATAAAGACTACATACACAAGGTGTTTTATTCCTTATCATTATGATGTATGTGGTTTTCAACTGTCAGCTTGGAAGCCAGTCTAATGTTTGTAACGTCAATGTATTGCTTTTCTAAGAAAATAAATAACCCTAACTTTGTAGCTGAATATATCATTACAAAACATTTTGGGTTTACAGGTTCACATGTTTTAACACTGAAGCCATTGCTGACTTGAACTTAATCTCATCAGATTTTACGCAGTGGTTTAGGGACCAAACCCAGAACATACAGCTGACCTGAAGACTTTAAATGGTGATAAGTTTTGCTCCCTCTTTAGGTTTTTCAGTCTTTTAATTGCTTCAAAGTAGGATTATTCTTTTTCTATTCTGAATTTATCTTTTATCAGGTTCCAGTCTTGCTAATTTACTACCTCTAGTTATGTTAAAAATTACCTTCACAATTGTTTTCATTTCATGAAGGTGTCTAAAGACTCTTTTAAACCTCTCTGTTTTTACAAGCTGAACTTCTTTAATCTCATATTAGGAAAGTATTCCAAACTGTAGTGTTCTTGTAGTTCTTTTCAGACACCTTTCAAATTTGTCAGTTGCCTTCTTAAGGAATGATTATTTAAACATACTGAACCATAACATGTTTAGAACTGGTCATACTAAAATGATAATGATAAATTCTCATAACTACCACTGTGATTAGTTTGTCTTAATATTCCAGAAGAACTCTGTCACATCAAAAAACACACTAAGTAATCCTTCCGTTCATATGTGCACGTTGGTTCCTCTATGAATACTTTTGAGTAGCTGGATGACCTTGCATTTATTTGTATAAATTGTGTGTTAATAAAGTGAGGTACTCTACAAAATTGAACTATCTTACCTTTTGCTGAGTACAATTGTTGCCTAAAATTGAGCAAAAAAACCCAGCAAACTTTCAAGACAATATTAGTATAGATAAAGTATAGAGCAGTTCTTTAATGAAAGCTTTCAGATGCATGAAGTATATAGGCATGTGCACAGTGTAGAGTTCTTACAAATTTATAACACTACTTAGTTGTCATATCTAATGGACATATCCAACCCAAAAACCTTTTGTCCCTGGTACCACCCCCAGAACTGCCCTGCTGGAGTGCCTCTAAGGATTCTGGGTCTTCTATCTTGTTTTGACTACAATATGTCTTGTTATTCCAGTCCAGGTGCATGTGTCCCAAACACAATGTCCTTGCTGCCATCTTGTCCATGAAACGGAAATTCAGGAATGTGGCACAAACCATGAGAAACTGTTAGAAACTCTTAGCTGCTACCTCAAATGTGAGAAACTATATAACTATATAAAAATCTACAAATATATAAAATATTAAAATATATAAATATATAAAAATCCTAAAGCATCATAAATATACAAAGTTTTTCAAGTATCCCCATTTTGGAGACCAAGGAAAAAAGTTATCTCCTGTTGTGATCCACATTAGGATCATCTTCTTCCAGTAACCTTCAAGTATTTTTGATTCCCAGGCTACTCCTGGTGAACATCTCTCAGGCTCCTAAATACAAGTGACTTACTTTCAAATTTACCTAAACTGCGGTTGGACTAGAGAAATAGTAGCCATACAGCCTGCTAGTTATAGAGAGAATTAGAGATTGGCATTAGAATATTTTGGTGAAAACTTTATTTCAACATACTTGTGTTTTCCATTTGTAAAGAATGTACTTCAATTAACCTCCAATACTACTGAAAGTACATTATACAGCTCAGCTTTGTATACATATGATACACACATACTGGCTATCATGTTTTGAAAGATGAGCAATATTTTATGGAGTTGTTATCTATGTATATGGGGCATAGATAAGTGAACAATATTAATATTTGAGACAGATTTATGCCATGAAGAAGCTCTGTGGATTTTGATTTTAAAATGGATGTTCAAACAAGTCTCACCTTTCAATTTACTGTAACTGCCAGAAACATCAAGAGATACCATAAAGATCTTCTAAAGATTGGGCAAAGCCAGTTGTTTAGCTTTGTATAATAAACAGGTAAGTCTACCAGTAGTGATATAGAAAGACTACAAAGACAAGTAATTAAAAGAATAGTGAATTAAACCCCTTATAACAATTAGGAATATTTTATCAAACTTTGTGATTAAAAATGAAGCACGCTTCTGTGTTTCCAATCTCACTGAAGCCAAAAATATGTGCTTGAGTGCTTTGTTGAACTGGAACCTTTTATAAATGAAGGTGAGTTGTTTGAACTCATTCAGAAGGAAGTATTTTAATATTCAACTCTACCCATAGAAAATTTTCAAAAGCTTGATAACAACTGTCTTAGCAGAACAAAATGATGCAATGGCAAAGTTGCTACTTAAAGCACAAGCAGGTGTATATTTTTCCCAAAAGGATTTTGAGAATCTTGAATACCGCATATCTAAAGTGTAGCCTGCATTTATAATTAATGAAACTGTTCCTATTAGAGACCTGGACTTTTCGTGATGGTAGTTTTAGCTAATAGCACATAAGAAAAATGCACTTGCCTCAGTGCAAATAAATGAAAAGTTAGACCAATTCTTTGTTGAAGTACATAATGCACTCACTACACACTTATTTTATGGGGAAAGATAAGAATCCACTTTTCTGAATATACACTGATTCTGTAGAGCACCTGCATTGACAGACTGTCCTTGAGTAAAAAGAGGGATTCTTTAGTTTGTTTGTTAGTATGTTTTTCAGTCAAGGATTTAAACAAGTTCTTTTCATGATCATTGTTGCCACCCAGGACTGCAGGGAGAACAAGAAAAAAAGAATCAATATTTTGTGAGTGGACCTAGAAACTTAGAGCATCCCTGTCTTTATGTAACTATTACTTATTTACAACATTCAGGGAACAGAAGAAATAAGTTAGTGACATTTTAGTGTGTTCTTCAGCCGTCCACTTGATATGTATTAACAAAGAAATACCAACTGGTTCTCAGCTGTGTGGTAGGAATTACTATTTAGCAATACCTGCTGGAACAATCTTGAGGAAGAGCTAAGAAAAAGAATAAGGATGTTGTGAAAATGGAAAATGTAAGTTAAGAATTGGGGTGAAAGCTACATGTGGGATATTTCTGAAATTTAAAAAAAAAATAAAATAAAATAAAAAAGACAATATACCTGGAGGTGGAACATGTGATTGCTTTCAAACTTTCTAAATACCGTATTTCTAACTCATGCCCTATCCTTGGATATAAGGAATGCATTTAATGCCCATTTCTTATTTCTTTCCTGCATCTTCTCTATTATATGACCTTTTAATCTCTTTTTCTATTCTGTGTTAAAAGTTCTATATTTCACTCTCTGTCTTTCAATCTTCCTTTTTCTGTAATGAGGTTATTATACTTTCCTCAAATTTCAGTTTCTTTTACTTCGCTTCATGTGCCTTATCTTGCTGAACCTTAGCCTTTTTCCACATCTGCTTCCTTCTTTAGCACTTAGGTTTTATATGGCTTTTTAATAGTTTTAATAAGACTCCAGCATGAGATAATCATGTGGTCTGTGTAACTAAAGGAGCTGCACAAGCAGTGGGGCTGCTATCTAACACAGATTAGTAGTTACAGGAAAAAACAAACCAGCAGATTATACTGTGGCAGTCAAGGAGAGGGGAGTATGCCCAACCAGATGCAGTTCACAAAGGCAGAGGTCTGTCCCTGAACTGGTGCCCCCAGATTTCTCCTTCCTTTGGCTCCCCAAAGACATGATGTGAGTGTTTGAAGGGGACTGTCTTTTAGATTTACACAGAGCTTCCCTGATTTACAATCTCACACATATTTTCCTCTTCTGTCCCTCTCCAGGAGTAGCTCTTTCTCACAAACCTTTCATTTTATTTCATGCACAAATCATACAGAGTCCCACAAGAATTTCTCAAACTTCTCAATACTTCTCAAATCAACTCATAAAGTCTAATCCTTTTCTAAGGAAAGCAGCTCCAGGTTTGCATTAAATGTTGTGTGGTTAGAGCATGGTGCTAATAACACTAAGGTCTTGGGTTTGATTGCCTTATGGTCTATTGGACTTGATAATCCTTGTGGGTTCCTTTCAATTCAGAATACTCTGTGATTCTGTACTCACTTTCCTACTGTCACCTGTACTTGTAACCTCATTCTCTGTTCCTCACTCTTATGAATAACTAGTTTCCCTCTTAAAATGGTCTTTCCCTTGTTCCTTCCCATAATCCCATTCACTCTCCTCCCCAGCTAAACTTTCAAACTCTTTGGATTTCCCTACTCGTCCACCTTATGGCACTAAATCATCTTTCTTTTCTGAAAAAGTCAAACAGAACAGGATTCCTGTGTCAATCAGCACTGTACATTCAAAGTACTGAAATACAGATGGGTTTCCCCCTCCCCTGATCCATTTCCTAAGACAAAGCATACCACCAGCCCTACAGGCAGATCAGAAGTACCCCCTTTCACCAGTCCTTTCCCAGGTTCAGTGAGTTCATCGCGGCCCTTTGACGGTCGCTGCTCTGTGCAGACACGAACGCCGCCGCTCCTCCCGCGGCAGCGAAGGCGCTCGGGGCAGCAGTTCTGAATACAGTTCTGAATACAGTTCTGAAGGCAGTTCTGAATACAGACAATCCCTGGAGCCCCAGCCCCAGCCCGGCCCTCCCCGCGCCGCCGGGGGGCCCTCTGCTGCCCGGGCAGCCCCTCCGGGGCGCCCCCTCTCCGCAGCGCCGTGCCGGGACCCAGCTCGCTGCCTTGGCGGCTGCCGCGCTCTCCGGGGGGCGGCCCAGCCGGCGCCCGCCCTGCCTCCC
>VWZF01003890.1:1295405-1480252 GCA_013396755.1 Sclerurus mexicanus | reverse complement strand
CGCGGCGGGGCCCAGCGGGACGGCAAGGGGCACCGACAGGCGCTAGGCGGGCGGCGGGCGCGGAGCCGCCGGAGCTCTCCAGGGTGCTGGGGCGCTGCCCGCCCGCCCGCCCGCGGGGAGCCGCCCGGGCACACCGAGCCCCGCCGATGCCTCGCACGGCACCGCTCCCGGGCTCCGCCGCCTCTCCGAGCAGCATGGTCCGCATTAGGTACCTCCGCGCCGCTGTCTCGGGGTTTTATCTATGGGAAGCTGCGGTGCTGCTCAGGTGAGTTGCTTGCTTTGGGAAGTAAAGGTGTCCCCCTTCCCGGTTTTCGGGCGGCTGAAATGCCTGGGACTGGCGCGCAGAGCCGCGGTCACCGCGTCTCCTCGGTGCCTTCGGCAGGCAGGCAGGCAGGCTGGGGCACGGCAACTCAATGCGTGGGGTCCACGCTTCGCGAACCGCTTCGCAGCATCGCGCTGCCTCGAATTTTGCATTTTGCAAGCAGGAGGCTGTGTATTTCCCTCACCTGCTCGCAGTTATGATCTGAATTTTATCATTGTTTCTCACAGGAATTGTAACATCAGTGGTATTGGAAATTCTTCAGGTGCAAAGTGTCTGTAGGTAAAAGTTACAGAAGATAATCTGAGTTAGGAATATATAGAACTTCATTATTTGTGTTAGTTCTTTTCAGTAAAAGGCAAATCACAGATTGTGTTATATCAGGGGAGTCTTAAACAGAAACAGAAAAACACTAGCTGAGTGAAGGAAGGGTATGCTCTACAGAACTTCCCTTGAGAGGGAAAGCTTTTGCTGTACTACTGAGAGTCTAGGACTTGTATTATGAAAGATGGCAACATATCCATAAATTATGACCTGAGTAGAAGACTGAGGTTCATTCAGCTTTTTCTGCTTTCTGACTCGCACACTCTTTCTAGGTAAAGTAATATTATTCTATTAATACAAGCATTCTTTGGAAGTGTGGTGAGAGCAGGCTAAAATAAACTTGAGTCCTCCATGAGGAACACTTTAAAAGAAAAATCACACATGTGAAGAAACAGACTTCAATGTCATCATGTATTCACTACTAATGCAGTTAGCCATGCTTGTTACTAATAAATATTCTAGCTCTGTATCATAATAAACAAAGTCTGGCATATAACATACCAGACTATTTTAAGAATCACATTGTTACTTAATAAAGATTAAAAAAAAAAAACAACTTAAATTTGAAAAGAGAATTTGGGGATTGTATGCATAAGGGATTTATAACCACAAAGTTAACACAGCAGCATGTAGTGCCTCACAATAATGGCACACTTCAGAAGTACTCACAGACTTACAGCAAGTCTTTCCTTTTTGAAGTTAATGACCTGGTTTGTATCAACATACATAAGTAGTTTTTAATGTGATTTTATTGTAATTGTGCCAAAAGAAAAAGATTTTAAGAAACTGAGTCACATGGTAAGGGTTTAATTGACACTGGGAGGAAAGAGTAAATTCACATATATTACAGTTTAAATTTTCCAAGTGCGAGGATTTAATGTTCAGAGTAGATTACCAAATCCTTGTGTGGTGTAGGCAATACAAGCAGTACTATGCTATAATTATTTTATTTCACTGTACTTATAGAACTTAGTTTTCCTCTGCGTATTATTTAAAAGCCATACTACTGTTGAATGGTTTATCCTTTATTTCAATGATATAAAAACACTTATTCCAAGGGGGAAAAAAGCTGTGTCAATTCTGAAAAGCAGACAAGTGTGTTGCACTACCTGTGATTCTGGACTAACATGTTTCCAAATATATAGAGATATCTTATTTAGCATAAATTCAAACTATTTTCTTCAATGTTCAGATAACTGTGATATTGTAATAGCTTTCTGCTCTTAAATTGTCATTTTATGACAATGAACATGGGTACTGTGCACAAGGACTCTATATGAGAAAAAGTTCACAAAACTGCTCTGAATCTATGTATATCTTTTGTATCAATCTCAATGTAGAGATTGCTGGTGACTTTAGGTTCAGCAATAATACATGAGAAACCTGAGTCAGTTCAAGACACCCAGGAGTCTTCCTTGTGCTTTAAAATGGGAAAAAAAGTGGAAAAAAAAAGAAGTTAAAATGTTAAAAACTGTAAAGTTCTCAAGTTTCCTGGAGTGATTATTGCTAGTTCTTTTCCAGCTTAAGCCTTTTGAAATTATTTCTATTAGAGCAAAGGGAACAGAAAATAGTTGAACGCTGTTTCCACTCTCTGTGAGACACACAGAGTCCAGCCTTAATGTCTGTATAACACTAGATGAGAAGGTGGATATGCTGTGAATTTCTAGGAACAGACAAAACTTAAGTGTTTTACTTGCTCAGACATTTTGGAAAACTGTTATCTTCTCCTACATTGTGCAATATTGAAACTTTTCTGCTCTCCATTAAGAAGCAGAAGGCTGTGTGAGAAGACTGGATGAACCTAACAAGAAAAGCTTTCAATACTTGTCCAACAGCCCTGAGGCTATTTAAAATTACTGTTTAAATTATATGCCTGTGAAGACAGATGTTTAGTTTTATTTTTAGTGCAGTTCAAATAAAATCAAAAAGGATTTTTTTTCGTATAAAGTTACAGGATTGCTATTTTAATGAGCAAAGTCTCAAGACTGGCATGCTTCAGGAGGAAACTGCACCTGATTTATTTTTTTTTAAATAATTAATTTTCCCATCCCACATTAAAAGACCCTTCAAATTGCAATGGCTGAAACAAGATGTATATTGGTCATTGTAGTCTCTAATTATTAATTTGATTTCTAAAAGGCATTGTAGAAAGACTAAAACATTAGAAGAATTATAAAGCTTGTGAAGGGTCTAGAGAGTAAGTCATATGAGGACGGCTGAGGAAGCTGGAGTTGTTTAGCTTGGAGAAGAGTAGGCTCGGGGGAGACCTTATTGCTCTCTACAAGTCCCTGAAAGGAGGTTGTAGTGAGGTGGAAGTCAGCCTCTTCTCCCAGGCAGCTAGCAACAAGAGAAGAGGAAACGGCCTCCAGCTGTACTAGAGGGGACTCAGGTTGGACATCGGGAAGGATTTCTTCACTGCAAGGGTTGCCAAGCTTTGGAACAGGCTGGCCAGGGAGGTGGTGGAGTAACCATCCCCAGAAGCGTTCAAGAAAAATTTAGACATGGCACTTAGTGCTCTGGTCAGGTTGACATGGTGGTGTTCAGTCAAAGGTTGGACTCCCTGATCTTGAGGTCTTTTCCAACCTTAATGATTCTGTGATTATTAACAGTGTTTCACAATATTGTGCTTGTCCGTACTACTATGTCATACTTATCGATAATATATTAATAGATTTTAAATGTGAAAAACAATGGTTAAAGCACACAGCAGTCTGGTTTATGCAATATGTTTGAGGATGGAGAGAAAAGCTATGGTCAGACCCAAAATAAAAAAAAATACTGCTTATCAAGGACTGCCAGTCCAAGCCCCAGCATGAAAGGGTAAAACCTATTAAAAATATTTTAATGTAGCCTAAAGATAACTGTAATTTACTACCAAAGCTGGAAAAACACTCCTGAGGTATGGTTTGAAATTATATCTAAGACTCAGTATTCTTCTGAGTTTTCATTAAAGTAATAGTATTAACAAAAAATCCTCTGGATTTGCCTGGATTCCAAGAGGTCATGATAAATGCAAGATCATATTTGTAGAGTCAACACAAAGATCATATTTGTGAGTCAGTTTTATAACAACTAATGAACTGGCATGGGCACCAGCACTGGTCTATTAGAACTACACTGTCAGGGACTTGCCAGGGGCTTGTTTTCTCTTTAAAGGGTGTAGTATATCTATTTTATATGTAGACCTATGTATGGGGAAAGCACAGGGTGAAAAGTTATGTGGCACTGCAAATGCAAAATAGAGTCTCCCTATGTCGTATTTCTTTAGTTATCCATATTAGCATAGATCAAGAATCACACTACAATTAGGTTATTACCTTTTTCCTTGTTCTTTTCACTACTCTGTTGATCTTACATTGAAGAAACAGTATCACAGACACAGCTAATTGCGCTGAGAAACCAGATTCTTGTGGAAAAAACCTTTGTGCAACCTAACTCTGGGGCATATCTGAGTTCACAGTTAACTGATTTTGAAATTGTTCCTACATTTCATTGCAAATTGATTTCAGGTGAATAGCTTTAAGAAGCATTAGTGCCTTCAAATAACAAGAAATAAAAAAAATCAGCTAAAAACTATTAAATCTGACATAGCATCACAAACAGCTCTGAAAATCAAGATTTTTCAGGTGTTCTAATGAGACTTCAGTAGCTTATTAATGTGTAATTAATTATTCCTACAATACTACTCAAGAAATAAAAGTGTCTATTAAAATTAGGATGTGAATAAAAGTGTGAAAGAAAACGTATTAATTCAAGATGAGAGCACTGAGGCACAGTACCTCTCCTCATCAGCTCAAACTCAATTTTAAAGATGGTTTCTGTGAAATAAATCCGTTGACAGACTCCAGTCCTAATGAAAAAGATGTAACATGTCTCACAGAGTAGCAAGGAAAATGTAGTTGAGCTGGGAGTTCAGACTCACAGCAAGTCAGGAAGCAGCAGGATCCTACCAAAAAAGTTTGCAGTCTCACAGCACCTGTGCAGGAGAAGAGCAGTTCAAACAACAGTTCAGACTAATAGGCAAAGGTGGTGGTTAAGAGATAGCTCCAAGGTCATAGTCAAAGAGTCAGGTCAGCAGATCAGGCTCGGGATCAAAATTATCAAGGTACAAGACTGGGTGAAAGTATACTTGGACACTATGGCTCATGCAAAGACCAAGAGCATCTCCTTGGTTCTCCAGAGGTGGAAAAAAAAAAAAAAACCAAACAAGGGAAAACCAAACATGGAAAAGAGAACAAAAACAGGTCCTGAGATCCTGGGAGAAGAGAGCTGAGCCCTGCTGAGGATTTTACAATACAAACAACACAAACAGCTCTGTTTCAAAGCTGTGCTGCTGCGCTACCAGAGCTCACACTGAGTCCAGGTTGTCAAACCCCTGTGATGAAGGGTCCTTATAAAATGTTAGGAGAAGAGCATTTGAGTTCCCTTGCACGTACCCATATGGAGGCATTGCACTTTCCAAGACTCAGCCAAAACAAAGTGTTTTTTTCATGACAAAGAATATACAAGTTCTACTGTATTTCAACTATACCAGTGAAGACACTGAAATCCCTTTGTACCAATTAGGAGTTTTGTCATGAGTACAAATTTGATCATAACTTTTACTATCCATTCCTTATTTCTATAAAAAATCAGTTGTTTTACTAAGTGACTACCATGTTTATAATTTTTGGAAAAAATAATGTGCATATTTTTCAATTTATAGTACTATAAACTGGAAGAAAATCAAATTTTAAAAAGATTTTAATTAAAACCACGAATTTTTCAATTCTTACAGTGCTAGTGACATTTTCTTACTTTTCAACCTCTCCTAATTCATTCCTAGCCAATTGATGCTAACAACAACTGAAAGCAAGAAATATTGTGAGATAAGTGCTGTGTTTCTGTATGATGATAAATGTAATAGCTCCTCTATCAGATTAGTCTTGTCCAGGAATCATAGAAATCATGACAATGAGAGAGAATGAAAATTTTTACAAGATCAGAGGTTCTTATTTTAACAGATTCAGAATACAAGCTTAAAATGACCCTACTGAGTATTATGTAATAATACCTACAGGGAATTATTCCTGCAAATCAGCTTTTCTCAAGTAATGAATGATGAAGAGCCCTTGCCTGTGTTGCTTCTTGTCCTCTTTATTGCTTTTCCTACTGATCTTCATGATGTTTATTGAAAGGATCAGTAACAGAAGATAGGCAATAAGAGGTATCACTTCTACTGGTATGTCGGCATCGCGAATAGATAGTGAAAGGCACCTTTTTAGGGATACCAACTGCCAGCAGAAAGGGAGCATCTCAGAGAGTAGGATAAGACACAGCTAAAAGCTGTTAAACAAGAATGCAGGACTAAAACAAAAGAATGAGAAATGCATCGGGAAGCAGAACAGTCTGCACAGTAAAGTCAAGGGAAAAGAAGGTGAAGATCTTTAAGACTGTACTTTTTTCTAGCACAATTCATTATTTTTTATAGCTTCTGAAGCAATATGATCCTTTCTGACTGATGTCCCTAAAGCTCTGTCCATGGAAATGCTAGAGTAGTGAGGATAAAAAGAAAGAATGTGGAAAAAAGTAAAAAAATAGGCAGTATATGTTTATAAAAGTATAAAAGAATGCATATCATTATTACTTTTCCTATCAGATGTCTAATTAATTGCTCCAACACACATGTTGTTAAATACAGCGGCAAACAGGGTACAGTGTTGATCTACACTGAACTGGATTTTCTACATAATGAACAGAATCACAGAATCAATTAGATTGGGAAAGACCTCTGATATCATCAAGTCTGACCTATGACACCACCATGTCATTTAGACCATGGCACTAAGCTTCATGCTCAGTCTTTTCTTAAATACCTCCAGAAATGGTGACTCCACACTCCAACATTTGTTATACAATTTTTTCTACACTACACACACCACCTTGTTATTTCTCTGGACTTAGCACTAATGTACAAAGTAAGTGGGGACAGCCAAGGCTATTTCCAGGTAGGAACTTCCCTAAGGAAGATCAATTTTCTTCAATATTGTTATTACTGAATTTGTTTCTGGTGACATGAAACATTAGCTAAATGCAGTTTCCAAGGGAAACAGTTTGAGACCACAGAAAACGTAGAAAATTTCGAGAAGAGTCTGGCCCAACAAAGTCGTGGTCACTGATGGGGGTGTTGAAATAGTGAAGCTGCACGAGTAGTGGGACTACTGATTAATACAAATCAATGGTTACAGGAAACAGCAAGCCAGCAGATTACCCTGAGACTCTTTTAGTGAAGCAATATTGTTGAACACAGGAGAAGTAAATTGTCTCAAACTGTGAGGTTAACTGCCATTAACCTGCATGTGATTCTTACAGTTAAAACTAACTTAGGAAGGGTATCATAAGCAAAATCAGAACAGCTATAGCATTTAAAAAAGCAAACTCATTTTTTTCCTCTTCCAAATTAAAATTCAAGCTGTACATAACTTACTGTCATAATATTTTGCTCTTTATTGCATTCCCTCTTTGATATAAAATTATATAAATAAATTTAATCTAAAAAAAATAATTGGACTGTGCTACCCATCACACCATTGCCCAAGGCTTCATTTACTATGTACAGTTTGTGTAAGACTCCACTATGTCTAGAGTTTATCTCCAGTTCCTTGTCAAATATATTATGAACATATTCTCCCTTTCTGAATTTTGAAAGGTAAAATATGAACCTAAGGTAATCCTAAATAGCATCTCTGAGGATCCACAAAAATGCCAGAATATGTAATTTCACAGATTAATTCTACAAAATTGGCTGTTTACAATTTTCTATGATTTTTATCAACAATAACTTTTATTAATTTTAATTTCACAACTAAGCATTCAGCAGAAATGCCTAGTTAATGCAGTTATACCAGCGTGGTTCTTCAAAAGGTTGATTCTGAGGGGTTTTTTAACTATTATGACATTATGACATCTTGGTGGGTGACTGCAGAGCTTAGAGACTATTCTGTGAAAAGTTGGTTTATAATGTTCTGGGAAAGAGTGCAACTCAATTATGAAAAACATTCTGAGTTTTTGTCCTGATAAGTCTTTAAATTTCAAAGAGTTTTCAAAACTGCACTGTGCTCTGTTAGATTCAGTAATACACAGGAGAGTCCATTTTCTGGGCATAGGTAGGCTGAGACATCCATCAGCAGGGACCAACTAAATTTCCAGTTTTGTGAGCAACAAATCTGCTGACTAAGAGTGCCCTACTAGATAAATAAAATAAATGTCACAATGTGGTAAGTTGCTGGCAAAAATAAAAGCTTTGAAATCAATCATGACTACAGCACTGATTTCACACAGCTAAATTATGGCTAACTCTAGTATTCTAGGGTAGATGTTAATTCTGTGCCTAAGCATCTATATAGCACTCTGTGAAGGAATGTGTGTCTGTGCAATGTTTTCCTTGGTGCTATCGCATCAGATCCATTACCTCTGACTCAGCTGTATTAGAACTAAATTGAAAGTGGGCAGATTTCAGCACCACACCTGGACCACGTCCCATAAAAAAATCCTTCATGGAAAGTTTTGGGGGTTTTTCAAGTTTGTTTTTGTATGTGAATGTGTTTGTTTTTTGTTTGGTTTTTTTTGTTTTTTGTTTTACAAAAAAGGAAAAGAAAATAAGCAGATTATCAGAATTTGTTTAAACTCTTAATTTGCAACTGTTAAAGTAAAATAAAGTCTCTTTTAGTTTCCCTCAGTTTTTGCACACTAAACAATGACAGTCGATTGTTTTGAACTTAATACTGCAAGTTTTTACTACACAAAATGAAGTGCCCCCACTTGAGACTGTAATCTATGATTGCAGGAAGTACAATACAGTGGAGAACTGGAATTAAAAATGCTGTTTTCAAGTTTCTCCATATACGTATTAAAATTTTACCAATTTTATCTCCAAAACTTATCCCAAAATCGCACTGTGCAAACGACCTCTCAGAATATCTCTATCTCTTTACCTATTTTTGTTGTGCCTCAACACATCTTTGGATCTTAGAGTGCTCAAGGTTTCATCTGTAATCAAAATGTGAGCACAAAGGCACTTGTTCAGATCCCTAAATAATGGTTAACAGAATGCCTTTTTTCATCCTTTTTGAAAAGGATGACACCTTCAGAAGATAAAGTATCTTGCACATAATAAAGGCTGCAGCACTGTTTGGGGGGTGAAGGCTTGTCCTCAATGTCTTCATGATCTTGCAGGGAAGGGGAGTGGATACTCTACCCAGACCCCATGAAGTGCCTCACTCAGCTGCTGTAGGATTTGCAGGGGCAGTAGGGGATCAGTGCAGGTCATGATCTTTCCTTCACTCAGCTTATTTCCAGTTCTTTACACAAAGCTTAGAAGACTGAGGTGATGATTAAGAGGATACTGGCATAATGAAGACTAGAACAGCACAGACTAAACATGTATCTGAGGGGAAGTTTAAACACCACTTTCTGAGTGTGAAAGAGAATGCGTGTAGTGGACCAGGATAATTTTGGTGGAAGCATGAAAGGCTAGCAGCACTGTTTTTTTAACCTTCACATTATTTTCTCTGACTTATTCCGTAAGGAATATGCTTCAGTGCATGCATTAGGAACACTGGGTTCTGTCATTATGTGGCATGAATTCTGTCACTCTTATCATCACCCTGAAGCTCAACTCTGTTGTTTGTTAAAGAAAGTCTTATACTGAATTATTATAGTGTTGATCCTGGATAGAGTTAATAAAAAGGAAAAAAATTAGTTAATCCACATATCTTGTATAAATTAACACAGCTGGTTGAACATTACCATTCCTGTCTCACAAAACATTCCAAAGCTCTGAAAAGATTTTCTTGCTTCTTCAATGCATAAAAAGAAGTTTAAATTGCAGAAAGTAGGAAAAATCTCTGCCAATTCTGTAGGAAAAATGTTCAGAGCTTTTGAAAATTAGAACCCAAGAGCCCAACTTCAGTTTCCACTGACATTAGTAAACTGTTTGCGGCTGACAAAATAGAAAGGACGCTGAACAATATTCCACCCAAGCCTGCCAACATTTCCTAAAAAAGCATTGAAAAAGACATGTTTCTGTAAAACTCTATTTAAAGATAACAGTGTTTTTTCAACTAGAAACATTTTTTCTTAAGTGAAACTTCTAAATTAATGGTAATAACTCAGATCTACACTACAATTAACTGGCTAATCAAAATAATTTCATGAGAAGTGTTTTTTTTAAAAAAAAAACCTTTATAGAGTGACTTTTCAAGCTATACTCAACTTTTCTCTAACTGAACTTATATCTTATCAAACTTATTTTGGAAAAAAAGACTAATCTTTTAAAGAGTCATCTGACATGTTCACTCAAGATACAGGACTGATACAAGCAGACCTTCTCTAAGGCAAACAGAATAGTGTTGAATTGAATTTTGCTTCAGTGTTCACAAACCTGAGGTTTTAATTCAAAATCAATTTTGTATCTAGTTTTAGTAAACCTCAACCATTTCATTCTATTGTAAGATTTTCTGTGAAGAATTTTATGAATAGTAAAAATTGAGAAGAAACATAGCAAAGAACTCATTTTCAGTTTTGGTTATGGTTTACAACTCATAAAAGTGGATTTTTGAACCAAAACAAGACAAAGAAGAACAATACTTATATTCTAATTGATTATTAATTATAATTACAATAAATATCCTTTTTTACAGTTATACACTTTAGTAGACACTGTTCCTGTTTATATTGAGTGAGAGTACAGCAACCTAGTAGATGCAAAGTTGATGGGGCAATGCCACAATAGTAAAAAAAATCCGTTAGAACTAGAAAACACAGTAATATGCAGCTTTACAATTTAAAGAACGTTTTGTGTATTAAAAATACAGAATCAACAAAGCTACTATAACCTGTAGAAATCTGTTTGCAGAATTCACAGGTTGCTCCTAGATCTAGGAAGAATTTGCCTAGAGAAACAATAGTTTGCAGTTTTTAGCCAGTCAGAAGTCTTAGTTGTTTTAATTCACTTTTCAGTCTAGTGTTGCCTCGTTGTCATCAGCTAAATTACTATTTATTATGGTGGTGAAAGACACCAGACAGTTCCAGTATAGGTTCAATTGGTTAGAGGAGTCATTCATTTATCATGAAAATAAATGTAATTGTTCAACTCTGGCAGCTTTTATAGAAGGATATCTGGTGTGATAAAGTATAATATTCAGAAATTATTTTACTTGGTCATTTTGCAATCAATCCATTACTCAAGTATTCAGTTAATACACAAAATATTCTTTATAGTGTATAGTAATGCTCAGTCTACTCTAAATAAGTGGTTTACAGTTTCTATTATCAAAAATATTCCATTCATTTTAGCTAAGTATTAGATAAAAATAAAACAAACCCACAAACCCCATGAAAATAGTTAATTGAATTTGGGGAATCTCTAACTGTCCTTAACTGAAAGTTAAAGTTGTCAAAACCTAAACCCATTTAGTAGGTCTTTGGGGGAGAGAGATATTTGTCAGAATTTCCCCCCCAAAAGTATGTTGAATAAATTAAGAAATTGAAAGAAACTAAGACCTGAGTTTAGAAAATTTATAAAAATAGTCTATTCAACAGGTAAAAAAGACTGTTAAGTAGGTGTTTCGGGGAAAAAAGTGAATGAATATTCAGAATAGAGTCATAATTCATAAAATATATTAATTCACATGCTGCATGGCTGAAACTGGCAAAAATAAACTTGTCTTAAACAAGAAAACAAAATTACAGAGACAACATGTAGTTTATTGAAACCATATCTTAATTACGATAGAAAGCTTTGCCCATAGGTTTATAAGGAATGCTGACAAATTAGTTTTCTTCTTTACCCAAAGAGATTTTTTTTTTCCTAAGGAAGGGGGTAGTAAAGTGTTTTGCTTATATCAATGTAGCAAGTCACAAACAAAAACAAATCTCTAAAAACTTAACTTTATCTAGAATATAATGCCCTCTGACCTGTAGAATAGTCATCATGACACAGTCACTTAATCAGAAGACTTAAAACCCAATTATTTTCTATTTTTTCTCTCTGTTAAGAAAAGCTGAAACATTCCAAAGCAATCTAAAGCTTTTGGAAACTATAGGACATAATTTAGGTACTCGATGTAAACGTGATTACTTAACAAGCTATTTTACTTCCATGACAAACAAGGCCAGAGAAAGACTGTAGAGCTGGCAGAATTCTGAACTGAATTAATATAAGGGGAAAAAATATGACACCATAAAGGTATCATTAAAAAAATACTTGTAACCATTGTCTAAGCTACAAAGAGCACTAAAATATAATGTTAATTCTGTGGCTGAAATAGAAAAATGAATTTTATTCAAATCTGAAAGAGAACATTTTTTTAATAATTGCGTGGAAATGCAATCCCGTGTATATTTCACATAGATTGCATTTATAACCACTAAAATAATAAAGAATGGATAATTAGTGAACTTAAAATGGAAACTTGTTTGTTGCGCATAAGAATTGTTACTTTGGATGAAAATGTGTCCTGATGTAACTCTACTTATCTCTGCAGCATTATATTGAAAAATTAATCTGGCCATTTGCATTTAGTCAAAATAAGAGGATAAAAGGGTAACTAGAAAAATCTAAAAATGTAAAAAATCAGCAGAAAATCTAACTTCTTACACAAAATATTTAAAATTCTCTTGAGGATTTTTCTTAGAAAATACCCCTTTAAAATCTTGGTCGTACAATGCTTCTCCTCCAAGTTTAAATGCCAGTCTTTTCTTTGGCAAGCATGAATTAAGAGTTCTGTGTTTTCAATGATCTGATAAAATTATTATCTAAAACATTGCAGGATATGAAAATCTGCACTTTCATTGCTCTAGGAACTGTCAACTTCGTGACCTACAACAAATAAAAGAGATTTCATCTTTAATTAGCAAGAAACATATTATTGTCAGTTTTAGCAGAAATAAAAGGAAAAGCATTTGAAATTTGAGTCTTTTAACACAACAAAGGAGTTGGAAGGAAATGATCTCCATATATGAACCTTGAAGAAGGTAATGATCACAGTGCAGATAATGTAAAGAGCTTGAGTCTTCCAAAGGATAATTCAGAGAAGGAGATGATTTTTCAGTTTTGTTTTGTTTCTTAATAGAAACTCTCTCTGGGTGAGCTAGAATGGGACAGCAGTGACAGCCGATTCTAGGTCGCTTTCAGTACTGGATCCATGCAGCTGTGACCCTCTGACACAGCTCCTGGCTCTCCAGAATGGCCCTGAATTTTTATGAATAAATGTTGCTGATGAAAGGCCTCCCATAAGAGAAGTCTATGTGTCTTTTGTTTCTTATGAAGAATTTTCTTTTTCAGTAAAGAGATTGGTTTAAAATTGTATTGAAATGTTTGCTATAAAAATATTTATCCCTCCTGAACTCCCATTCCATGATATTTGCCTCATCTTCAAGGCTTTCAAAATTTAATTTTTTTTTTTGCAATAAACAGAGAATTGTATTTCTCTTATGACAAGGCTATCTCAGGTAGCCAGTTTAAACACATCATACCTCAAAAGAATCACAGAAACAATTAGGTTGGAGAAGACCTCTGAAATCATCGAGTCCAACCTATAACCTAACACCATCTTATCAATTAGATCATGACACTAAGTGCCACATCAAGTTTTTCCTTAAACACTTCCAGGGACTGTGAGACCACCACCTCCTTGGGCGTCCCATTCCAATGCCCAATCACTCTTTCTGTGTAGACCTTCTTCCTAATGTCTAACCTGAACCTCCCCTGGCAGAGCTTAAGACTGTGCCCTCTTGTCCTGCTGCTGGTTGCCAGGGAGAAGAGGCCAATCCCCACCTGGCTACAAGTATTAGAGAGCAATAAGGTCTCCCCTTGAGTCTCTGCTTCTCCAGGCTGAACAACCCCAGCTCCCTCAGCCTCTCCTCATAGCACTTGTGTTCTGAACCCTTCACCAGCCCCATTGCCCTTCTCTAGACACACTCCAGCACCTCAATATCCTTCCTAAACTAAGGGGCCCAGAACTGGACACAGCATTCAAGGTGCAGTCTTGAGTACAAGTACAGGCAAAGAATCTATTCCTCCATCCTGTTGGCCCCACTATTCCTGGTACAGGCCAGGATGCCACTGGCCTTCTTGGCCACCTGGGCACACAGCTGGCTCATGTTCAGTTTCCTGTCAATCAGAACCCCCAGGTCCCTTTCTGCCTGGCCGCTCTCCAGCCCCTCTGTCCCCAACATGTAGCGCTGCAGGGGGTTGTTGTGGCCAAAGTGCAGGACCTAGCACTTGGTCTTGTTGAACCTCTGCGGATAAAGTTGAGGTTTTTCCAAATTTTTGCACAGATTGTCATTAAAGTGCATTTGTTGAGTTAAGTATCATGACATAGGTGTTTTATTATCCACAAAAATCAAACAAATTAGTATTGCTTTATATTGACTTATTGCATTTTCTTTTGTTTGGTGCAAAATTGAAGGCAGTTTTTGTTTTCTTAAAAAGGCCAGAATTTATTTTTGTATAAACAAGGAAAACACTTTAATTTGGATGGGCTTCAGGCCTTCACTAATCATTCTTGTTAGTATTTGTAATTTTTTAGTTTAAGCTGTCACATGGTGGAACATTCTTCTGTCAAAAAAGTATTTTTTTCAGTTTTATGTACAGCTCTTGAATAATGGGTGCAAATTCTGCTTACTCTAAACTCTGATCTAGTTGGTCTTTTACATACTTTAATTAGTTGATCAGATAATTAGAGACATTCCCTTTACAAAATAAAATTCCTATGCTTCTGACTTCATCAAACTTAATGTTTGCTTTTCCTATTAATTCTACCCAATGTATTTTATGAAGATTCATATTGCTCAGAAGAGGATTTAAAGACTTTCCTCATACCACAAAATCTTATTGCTTCAATTTTCAAAATGCAAGGCATTGTCAGATAATCCATCACTACCAATTTGAGGATCATTTCCTTTTAGCAGACCTTGTTAATTACATGGTTACACTGAATAATTTTTGCTTTTAAAATTGATGAATCCTATCAACATTACTTACAGAATCAAGGGCAGTAGTCATGAGATTAATTCACCTAACCATTATTGGTGATCCACTGAATAAATACCAGTAGACTTATTCACTGAAATGCTTTTGTGTAGTGCTGTTTGAGAGACGCAACTACGTGCATATTGGCTACAGTTTTTGCTTTTCTTATGAGGGTGTAATTAATTTCTTTGAGCTTCTCTGTGAACCATTTTAATATAAAATGCATTAAAAACATTCAAACATCAGCTGGAGAGAATGGGCCACAAACACAACATCCAAATGCTCCAGGCATTTGGCCACACTTGCTGTCTGAGAGAATAAGTAATGAAATGAAAGAGCTACTGGACCATCACAATGAATGTAGCTGCACTGTAGTACGTTTTGTAAGATGAAATGCAAACCTTCTACTTCTCTGAATGACTTAAGTGGATTGTGTTTAAGACAAAAGAAGTATTTTATGATCAGATGAGAAAAATGAGCAAACCAAATGTGACTTGGTGTAACCATAAGATTTCAAGATAAAATACGTAGTTTAACTATGGAAGAAAAAAATTTAACTTACCATATAATTCAAAGATAATTTGTATCAATTGTATTCAAAAGTGAGTCAGTGAGACTCTGGAGACTACTCTCAGAATAGTTTGGATAAATTAGTGGACTCTTCTAACTTGGACTTGGAAACTTCTCTCTGGGTATATATATATAACTCTACAGTATAATTACAGCACACCATATTGTTTCTTTGTCACCTACCTGTAGCAGCAACATAAAAAGAAGACTCAGCAAGCTGTGTAAGATGCAATTTCTTCCTTTGCTTTTGTCTATACTATTCTTACTAAGCCCTTCTGGAGTGATACAGCCTTTCTTATTCAAATGCTGACAGTAGTCTATTGCTTCTTTTCTTCAACATTTTCAAACGAATATTTTTTAAGACTGAAACAACACACTGAAAGCAATTTTTAAGAACCCACCTTCAGACAAAATGTTGAAAAGAGAGAAATCAGTGAAAACCAGAACTTTCTGCAGTACACAAATGATACAAAAGTCTCAAAGGCAGTAGGATTGAAAATGCCTTTGAAAATATATCTTTTAAAATAAAACTTATACAAAGCACTTTTATAGGTAAAGTTCCTTTCCTTTATTTGTGCCTTGGTAAAAATGTGCAGAAACTTGGGATAGAAAAGAGGTAGCTTCTGAGTAGAACAGAGTGGTTCTTGAAAAAAAAAAAAGACATGGGAAAGCAATCTGATTTTTGCAGCTTTAGATGTTTTAGAGAAGGAAACATTTGTGGAGATTGTAAAATTCCCTGTGAAAAGTTTTTCTTAGTCATTTCCTTTTGGAGGAAGAGAAGAGAGAGGTTTTCTCTCACAAAAATGCCTACTCTAAATAGACATTTCAGGAGCACAGATTCATGACCTATGCTTTATCTTGGTAGTTTAATTGCCAGCTGCTAGATGAGAACTCCTATTTAAATCTGTAGATGTTGATGCTCTGGCTGCATAGCTGTGATAGCTATATAATTTTTTTCAGACTTTCGTAGTAGCAATTATTTTGAAAACACATAAGAATCAATAATAATGCAAACATTCTCAGCAGAGGATTAGAAAATAACTGAGTCCCATCACCTGCAATCGCAGTCATACATGTCACAGCATCCTAAGACCTAGCTCCCTCCTGAAACATGTGGCTTTCTATCTCAGCTGAAAATGTTAAACTGTTCCTGAACTGAAGTGTTTCAGTGGTTGAAAGCATATTAACTTTTATCTAAATTTGTCCCTGGCTGCTTCCTATCCATTTGCTTTCATGCCAACATTACAATTTAGCTTAAAATTCTTTATTCTTTGCAGGTGCATATCATAGATAGAACATTAACTCATCTTTTCCTAGTAGTGGTCAAGCTCTGAGTTTTTAAGCTGCTTGTAGTTTGTGGGCAGGTCAAATGCAGTTTCCATTCCTGAGCTTAATTCTGTACTGTGCGAGGAGCTGATGCTCACACAACTTAGTAAGTCAAATACCCAGCTGTGAAGGAATTGAGCAAAATGAGCCAACAGTATGATGTGTAACTTGCAATCCTGATTACGGGTTACAGTACAGGCAAGCGCAATCCTGCAACCCAGCCCTGTGTGGAAGGACCCTGAGAAGACACCATTTTACACTTGGAATTATGCCCATTACTTCCCTTCCTTAAGCTCTTCAAATACATCAAGTGTCTTTTGACAATCTGAAGATTTCTGCATGAGATTTGTAACATCTACTCTGAATTTACCCTGCTTTTCTATATATCATAGCTTATTCCTTTTCACCAAGTTAGCCATATACAAAACACAATACCTTATATTTTGCTAAATTGTTTCTTCCAGAAAGCTGTATTGTCTTAGTTGGTACTTTTTGATCTTCTGTTATCACTATTATTAAACTGTGTGCCCAAATTCCCATTTAAATTTATCTGTCTCTCAGTTATTTTTTTCTTCTGCTTGTCTTCTTTAGATGTGTCCAACATTTTCTGCTCTTTGAGGTATTTATGCACTTCAATCATGCTATTTTTTTTCAATTTTCTTTTTTGATAAACTAAGGAGATTAAGCTCTTAAAGTCTCTTACTTGAAGCAAATTTCCCTAACTCTCAGGTCATGGCTTAGTGACTTTGTTCAGTACCTTTCCTAATGCTTTAATGTCCTTTTAAAACTTGGATATGGAATTTGATGCAACATCCCAGAACTGGTCTCATTAATATCGTATAAAATAATAAGTGACCTTCATGCTTCTACTTACTTTTTCAATCTTTCCACACCACTGGATAGCACAGTAGTGCAGTGAGAACTTTACCATCACAGTGCTGAGTTGTTTGACATGAATCCTGAATCCTTTTTCAGACATAACTCTTTCCTCCAACTCTGCCCATATTCCCAGTTCATGTATTTGTTAATATCCTTCCTCAGATTGTTTTAAACAGTTCTACTTAAATAGAGTGATCTCACGAAATAGATTATTTTCTTGACATCCATCACTATTTATACCTCTGTATATTCCTTTGTCAAGAATATCTAAGCACTTCTAAAAGAGTAAATTGTCATGATGACAATGAAGTGGGTAAGTAAACAAGATTCAAATCCTCTGTAACAGATTTTTTTACTAGAATTCAGCACAAACAAGCAAAGCTCTTTATCTTTTCTGAGACTCCAAAAGCCACAAATTATTTTAGTTGCACTGTGTAGCACAATGTTACTCAAAATTTTATTTTATTTATGTATATATTTACTGACTGTATTTTTTTTTTCCAAAAAAATTTTTGATAGCATTCAAGTAGGATTTCCACAACAATAAAAACTTTTTCTTTGCATTGACACGGTTGGTCACAGTGTCAATACTCTTCTGCAGAGTACTTTAGAATGTCAGTGGAAGTTTTGCATGCGTATGGAGAGGAAGCTATAGGAGATGACATTTGTCATGTGGCCTTAAGAAGAAAATTTTGTCCTAAAATAGTTTCTTTAGTAAGTTGCTAGGGTTTTGTTCCCATTGTAGCAGTCACTTTTGTTTTAACAGAAAACAAAACTCTAAGACAATGTAAAGATTAACATCTGCCAAGAGACTGATCTGTTTTATGTTTAAATATCAACATAAAACAAAAATTGGTGGAGTTTTTTTTTTTTGGGGGGGGTTGTTTTGTTTTTTGGTTTTTTGGTTTTTTATTTTCCTGATCTAGGCTTCTATTACACCACACCTGGTAAAACAGATCAATCTTAGAAAACACCCCAAAATATGACATTCCACATACACAGCTATTTCCATAGATGACATTACTTAACTCTGTGATAATGTCTTGATAACAGTTGACTGAAAGAGTTATATGTCTTTGGAAGTTCTGAGGAAGAAGTAACAGCAACCCATAACTATGCAGCTTAGCAAAATAAAATTTGCGTATTAAATGACAGATATAGAAAGAACTTAGTGTTTCAGTATCTTTGCTACTACTATTTTTGAAGCATTAACTAGCTTGAAAGGCAGCTTTAGCTTTCCTGTTTTTCTGTTCATACAAAAATGAAATATGATTGACTAGATAAAATTAAAGTTTCCTTAACAAAATTTCTAACCAATTGTTTGTTTGTTTGTTTTTCTTTCCTGTTAGCTTGGTAGCCACAAAGGAAACAGACAGTGCAAGATCTCGGAGCATGCCAATGTCACCATCGGATTTCCTGGATAAGCTAATGGGTAGGATGTCAGGCTATGATGCAAGGATCAGACCAAATTTCAAAGGTAATTTCAAAATTAAGCTTTCAGGTTTTCAGTATTTCAGTATTACTGCTCACACAAATGCAGTTTCTGGAACAAATATGAAATCAAAGTATATTCACTGTAAAAATTAAAAGGAACCTCTTTTTTTCCTTTCTTTTGTGTGTATGACAGTTCATTTCAGCAGTAATACACTCTATCACTGTCACTTTTGCAGCTGCCCAATTGCAGGCTTGTTGTTGGTCTCTTTCCTGAAATTCTTGCTAATGGATTCAGATTCCCCCCTTAGACTACCATAGCCTGAAACACTCCAGAAAGCAAGTTCTGTGAAAGACAGGCCAAGTCTTCATATCTGCCTCGTTCTAACCAAAAGGAAAAGCATATTATGACTTGATCATCAGAGCCAAACTCATGAGAGCTTATCTTAGTTACCAATTCTATCACCAAATTAGATCCTTTGCTTCTGTGCCCCAGCTATGCTTTGAAATGCCAAAGAGATCATTTTTCCTTTTGTTCCTGTTCTCAGTTCACTAAAATTGCGACTTCTCAATACCTGGAATTGTCATTCGGCATGTGCCCTTTATGCACTTATCACAAAGATTCAAACAAGACAAAAGAGATTCAAAGACTAAAAGTCCAAAGTTTGCAAATGAAAAGATTACATCTTCTGAGGGTTTTAGCATAAATCATATTACCCAGACACAGGCAGGCTAAAGTAGAATATTTAATGAAGGATTACACAAACTATATTTTTACATGAATATGCAAAGTATTTTACAGACAAACACGGTCCATTCTAACTTTTGCAGTCTGTGAAGTTTTGCAGTCTGTGAAGTGATTAAAAATTATATCACTCTTACTTTGACTTAGCTGTTTCCTCCTGTGCCTATCTTCTTGAGTCCAAGACATTCTCTTAGCTCTAACATTTTGCTATAAAGCAGGCCACGTTTACTACAAAAATTTTCCTTCACGCTGACAGTCCTTTCTTCTGCAATTTATCTGTCACTGTCTATCTTAATTCTTATTCAGCAACAAATGTTATAATTTTTTGACATCTCCAAGTCCCAAAACCTTAAGTTGTTTTGACTCTAAAACCTCTGCTATGTGCTGGTTTTGCCAGAATTTGACCAGTCTGATTCATAAGGACCATACAAGCAATTTGCCAAATTACTTCCTCATCAGCAAACCATAAACAGTTGGTCTTGTATATATAAACTTATTACCCAGGATTTACTGCAGCTGGAAATGCCTTGCTTTTTTTAAGTTAGTGATGCTGATATTTCTCAGAAAATTATAAACATGCACTGGAATTTCAAACACATCTCTAGTTGATTCAGGAATTGGATTTTGTAGTTTGTCTTGGACAGCATGCAATTACAATCTGCTAATGAGGCTACAGTGAAGAATAGGCAGATGGTTTAGAGATTAGCAAATTCAATGCAGTACTTCTTGAAAGTATAATTCAAAGGACTTAGAACTTTGTTTTGTAACTATTGAAACTTAAAGAGACAAAACCTAATTTGACATTGTTCTTTTTCAAAAAGTGTACATTCTAAATCTTCTAGACAGCTATGTGGTTTGAACAAATCTGCCCAGAATGATTCAGACCTACCACTAAGAATAAGTATCTCCTTAAGTGACTTTGCCACTTTCTGGTTAGTTGCATTACTCCCAGAATGAGTTCTGGGGCTTAATGCCTTTTTGAGCTTTCAATATAGCAACAGTTTTAAAGAAAGAGGATGAGTACTAATAAGAAAACTCAGACAGTCATTTTAATAATTTTTTTTCCAGTAAAAGTCCTATATAGACAAGATTTTTAACTACCAATTCTAGTCATAATGAATGTTGGTCAAGAACACAATTATATATTTTGTCTGAATACTCTGCTTTAGCATAAGGAATTCTGCATATCAGTGCTTGTTCAATAAAAGTAATATAGAAGACTTGGTATTTATTCAGCTATGGAATAAAAACAGAACATTAAGAACTCTTGTAACTCTTTGTTCCAGTTACAAACTTCCCCCCCCCTTACATCAAACCTATAGCAAGGTGTTTCTCTACTCAGTTTCTATACTGCAAATATGGGAAATATTTCACTGTCTTTCAAATTTGAACACAATTATGTAACCCATGTGTAAAAACTTTTACGGCCTCAAGATGTTCAGAACTAACGGACACAGAAGTAGAGTATATTTTCAAATCTATACAGCCCAGATTGCACAACTGAAATATTAAGTTAGTAATTTGGGGATTTACAGAGGAAAATGTAAAGTGTTACTTCTCCTGGTATTAATAAACATTACTCAGCAATAACAAGTTTTAGAACTTTGTAAGCCAGGACTTAATTTAAAAAAAAATAGTTATATACATTCTTCTGATCACTTCTGGAAGCTGTTTATGCTTTTGGCCTTTTCATTATTTTCTGAAAACACAACCTTTGTGTTTTGGAATATTGGAAAGTATAATATTTTGCTTGCTTTAAATTTGGTGACTATTTCACTGATTTTATTGCCGTGTGACATACTGAGACATGGAGAAGTATTACTTCTTTTTGGTATTTACAGATTTGCATATTTACGTATTACTCCCTATTGTATAGCTTTTCCAATGTGAAGGGTCCTGTTCTACTTAAGCTGGTTTTGTGTGGTAGTTTGTAATAGAATTTTTGATCATTTTTGACATCTTTCTACCTAATATATGTTTTTGAAATAGACAAAGGAGAAAATTTGAAGTATTCAAGATGGAAGTTCATGATCTATTTGTATGGTAGACCATTTTCTTACGTAATTCTTTGCATTTTCTTGTTTATTGATTACAAAGCATGCTTCCAGAGAAACATCCATAATAAATGTAGCCTCTCTTTCCTGTGTGGAGACCATTAATTTGGAGCCCATCAGTAGGAATAAATTGTAAGGATCAATGGGTATTTGACTGACACCAAACTTCACTATTTGACTTTCATCAAACATTTTATAGCTTAATAGCCCAATAGTTTGTGATTTTTCTGCATCTTCTTGCCATCAGCTTTATATACAAACACATTAAATAATTTTATATCACAAACAAAATTGTATTGCTACATCTTCTTATTCTAGCTCATTAATATTTATCTACAATTGTTCAGTGCAGATCCATGTGAGAACTCATTAGCAATCACCTTGAACTTTGAAAAATGGCTGTTTGTTCCTAACATCAAGAAACTTTAAAGCAAAAGGCCTATAAGAGAACTGATTCTCATTTCATCAAGACTAATATTCTTAAAAAACCTCTGATAAAAGATTATGATGAAAAGTTTCAAAACTCCAAATAAACTATTTTGAGTATATATTACAATTAAAATTAATATTTATTTAATTTAATGAGATTGATTTTGTCCACATCCTCATCAGCTCCTTCAGAGAGCTTCAGTAGATCTGAGATATGCTATTTCAGCAAAAAACCATCATAGAGTCATCAAATCACAGAATACCCTGAGCTGGAAGGAATCCATCAGGATCATTGAGTCCAATTTGTAGCCCCATGCAGGACGCTTCAAGAATCACACCATGGACCTGAGCACATCATCCAAATGCTTCTTGAACTCAGACAGGCTTGATGCTGTGATAATAACAATAATATATAATAAAGATATATAATAATATTTATCTATTATTTACAGATAATATTCTATACCTCTTAGTCCTAAAAGTTCTCATAATTTCTACCAGTTTGTCTGGCACAGAGGGAAGCTTTACAGGGATAAAGTTCATTGTCAATGTCATCCACCATCATATCTTAAGTCTGGCTTTTTTTAATTCAAATTATACTTGCTGGACATGGTACACATTTCCACTGATTACAAAATTGACACAGATGATAGCTGACTCACAGTGATTTGTATTTCCACAGTTTTGCAGGGATTTTTATAATGTCTGGATTCATATCACCTCAGCCTGTCAGTTCGTTCCTGTTCGCTTAGTCTGAAATGTCTTCTACAGTCCTCATACAAATTTTCCATCAGAATGGCTCTAGTATTTGACACAGCTGGCAATTGGAGACAAATGCTGCTACAATGACTTCATTTAGTTTTGCTGCTCTGACCTTCTGCACTTTCATGGATACTTTTATACCTTAATCATCATCTCTCACCTTCCAGATCTTGGCAGAATTCTATTTTTAATGCCTTGTAGATAGCTAACATTGTTAGCTTCTGTGTCTCTTGTGAGTTTCAGCTGTATTTCTTTTCTCCTTCTCTTTAATCTGTTTCAACTTGTCTGGGTTCCTATGTTTGAATATGACATCCAGCTTTTACAACTTCTCATTTGTGCTTCATTTTGACTGTGTTTTTGGGAAGTTCATTTTCACTCTCAGCACAGAATCTTTACATTATCTCTGAACCATTTGCAAGCTACTTTTAACTTCTATTTTTGTGCTCCTTTTAACTGACTATTAACTATTTTATTGTCATGCTGCTTTTGAAATTAAGCATCAGCACTGTAATGATTTAGGGCTTTTTCTTAACAAAAGCAACTATGTTGATATAGCAAACTTATACTTTAAAGCATAGTACTATTTTAAACTATTTTGAAATGATGGCAAGTACTACAAAATGGAAATGTTTGAAAGAAAAGCCGACTAGCAAACAAATTAAGAAATATGGGCAGGAAGCACAGTTTTCTCCCTGATAATTTTTTTCAGTGACTGCTTTTGTTCATCTTCCCTGCTTTTTTGTTTTCCCTTATCCTTTTCAGGGGCTGTGCATGTAAAGCTTTTACTGAATTCTAGGAAGTATTGTATATGCCAACAACTCTAAATAATTAATCAAGTATCAAAGTGTTGGCCGGTCATAATCTACACGATCCCAGTTTGGGGGTAGAAACTGAGACATTTATAGAAATTCGCATTACAATATATAGAACCGAGGAGCAGGATATGTTAATGAGGAGATGGGACATGTTAATAAGGGGGACGAGCTATGTTAACGACAACTTAGGAAATCTAGTCACTATATTTCATCATACAGTAAGCATTTCTCCATACCAGGACCACCTAGGGGGAACAAAGGGTTTCTGCATGTCTTACAACATCTTGCAAAGTCCTTCATATCTTACAGGGGAAGACAGGGCTAATATACATAGATAGCTGAAAACAGTCCTGGTCTCCAAAGTATCGTCTCATGGCAGGCTCCTGTCTTATCGAAGGGAGGAAATCCCTTCCATATCTTCTGCCCAGGGTTTGCTGGACAATCCCTTCAGGTCTCCATCTGTTAATATTTGTTTTATTTCCCCAACATCAAAGTGACTGCAAGTGATACCTCCTTACCTGAGAATTCTGCTCCATAGGCATACTCTTGTGTATTACAAAGACTGAAGGACATGTAGAAATGTTTTTTTGCTATTGCTATACTGCACTTCAAAACAATTATTGCATCAAGGAAAGAAAGTAGGATGTTCCAAGTTGTGTCATGTTGTCAGAATTTTTAATGGACATTCTGATATTTCAAGTGTTTAATATCAAGTTCATTGGTCATGTTAGATTTTGCTAGTTGCAAACCACCAGTAGAGGCAGAGCAGTTTCTTGCTTCAGTGATACTAAAAAAGAAATATTACATAAAGGTTTGTAAGACCAGTCCTCAAATTCCACATAAAGATCTTTCATTGTTAGTGATTGCTTACAACTACAAAAAGTATCCAGGTTCTCCAATGCTGAACTGGATTATTGATTTAAGAATATTGAGATGCAGGAAGATAACAAAAAAAACATGTGATGGAAAAACTTTGTTTCTGTTGTACACAGACTGAAATTTATGAGAAATAATGGAGAAATTAACATGCTTTTCCACAATGACATTTTTAAAGTGACTTTTAGAAAAATAATTTAAACGCTTTTCCATGAAGAGATGATTCATTGTTCAGTTATCATAATGACTGCTCTGCCACTACTGATACTTCAACAGTTGACTGAAGACCCATGGTAACAGAGAATTCAGTTTAAATGGACTCCTAGCCATTGTATGATTTTAAGAGAAATTGGAATAGAAACTAAATAATTTTCCTGTAAGCAGTAGATATCAGCATTAACGTGTTTCTTTTCCCAGTGATGACAGATAACATTAAAGGTAGCAGCTGCCTTGAGCAAAGAAAGTCACCTTTCCCCCTAATTGTTGTGAGAAATGACATGCATTCTCACTGAAACACACTTTAAAATATTTTTTCTATATATTTCAAATGGGATGTTGCATTCTTTTCTTTTTTTTTTTTTTTTTTTTCCTTTGCATAGAACCATCTATGCAAGTTTATACTAAACTTTCTCTCTGGTTTGTTTGTTTGTTTTTTTTTTAAATTCCTAAAACTGGCCAGTCAAGTAGTGTACCTTTAAGAAAAATCAAAAGGAAAATTACTAGAAATCATTCCATTTAATTGTGCATTAAGCAAGTTGTTAATGTAGCATTATTTCATCCTAAGTCAGTAAGCATTGTTTCATAATGGTTTATATTTTACAGTCACTCAATAAGCAATAATTCTGGAACAGGGACTGGTGTTTTTTTTCTTTTGCAGGTCCTCCAGTTAATGTCACATGCAACATATTTATAAACAGCTTTGGATCCATTGCAGAGACAACCATGGTAAGATATTTTGACTTTGACAATGTTTAAAGTTCAAGTTAAATATGTTCCATAAGCTCTAAAGCTAGCTAGGGTTTCTCTTCACCTGGAACTGAAAAAAAAGGAAATCCACTTCTGAGAACAAAAACTAATCTTTTTCTAACAAAAAATTCATCATTATACCATCACACAGAAGTAAGAGTAAAGCCAAGGGTTATTTTTTTTTTATTTCTCTGTAAGTTTTATTTGACAGTTTTAATGAAATAATTATTAGCTAGATACTAGTTTCTATAGTGTTCCACTTTTCTAACCTCAAAAATGCTAATTCATTAAGTTGTTTTGCTCATAATATTTTATAGTTCCGTTATATTCAGTGCATATGGAGATGTACACTTTCTTTAAAAAGTCCTTCTTCCATAGGGCTATTGTGCAGAGGTAATAGAATAACTAAAACTTTGAACTGATATATAAAATTTGGATAAATATAAGTGGATTGCATGCTTTTGTACACACACTGATAATGTGCCTAGTAAAGAAAGTCATATCATAGAGTTAAAAAAGATTGGAGATTTTAAGAAATAAGGAGAAAAAGAGGTCAAAGTCTAAAGGTAGTAAAACTAGATATTGAACTGTGAACTGACAAAAAACCCCTAGGTAAATCTCACTTAACAAGTGAAACGAGCACAGATTTAGTCATTAAAATTTGGTGAGAGGGGAGATATAGACATTCTTTCTCTATACAAGTGCTTCACGTTTTTTGAAAACTGTTACATAGTAATTTGGTGACAGAAAGGGTTAAAATACAGAGAGAGAACTGAACAACTGTGTGAGTTTGTAAGATCCAAATATAGTAAATACTCTGAAATCCCAGCAGTTTCAGGGATGTACTTGGAATGACAGAACACCGACTAAAAATAATTGATATAGTAAAAAGCAAACAAACAACAGACAAAAAACAAATAACAAAAACCAATCAAAAAAACCCTAATGTAACCAAGGACCTGTAGTTAGGAAAACAATAAAAAAAATTCATAAAGTCAAATATTTATATCCCCTGTCTCCAAAGTGATACTAACAAATGTCTGATCTTTACCCACCTTGGAACATACTAGTAGATGTTAATGAGAGAGGTAGATAACTTTTTTCAGTTAGAAAAATTACTTTAATTTGTATTTGGGAGCCTTTCCAGATTGCAAATCCCAAACAGATTGACATGGTCTCTAAAGAGATTTATTCAGGTTCAATCAGAGGATTAACCAATACCCACATTATTAGAATAGTGTTTCACAGCTACTTTCTAATGTCTGGATGAGTGAATCTGGTCCAAAAGAGGAGACAGACCACAGGGTCAGTAAAGTGCAAAGATCCATCGCTATTTAAAGGATACATAGAAAACTGGAGTTGTTACCACTTACAGAAATTGTCCTGAATTTGGCTGGGTTCACATCTCAAGTGTATTTTCTCTCCAAAACAGAGAATTATAAACATTTCCAATCCAGTACAATTTAGTGAGTTAGTACAATACATATATTTTATAATGGTACTGTGTTGCCTTGAAAGTAAATTAAAACAGCCAAGATAAGACAATGACCTAATCCGTAACAAATAGTTCCAGGTATTATATTATAGAAAATACCAAACCTGGTCAGAACCACAAGGTTTTCCATTTTCTTGATTATATGTATTCAAAAACTGGTCACTTAAGCACAGCCTTTACCTTCATGATGCTTGTATTCTGTTTGTAATGTGTTCACTGATACAGTTCAAAACAGACTTCTGCTTATTGTCAGCAGCTGTTGACCTCTCGGAGACTCAAATCTTCCTTTACAGAAGAACAAATGCTTTTGTCTAGATATATTTTATTAGCTTTACTTCTCCCCAACACTGGAATCTTTCTATCTTAAAATGGCAATGAAAACCATCTCACATTATTTTACAAACAGAATTTCAGCATGGTTTAACAGAAGTTAGTTCAGTCAAGTTCATTATTTCACCAATTGTCACTATTTTATCAGTTGTATTTACTGCAATCCTTAAAATTATATCTTAATATCTGTTATAAATCTTTATGCCTAAAACAACTCATTAGAACAATCTTTTAGACTCAAAAAGGACTTTTATATTCTTGATAAATATTTCTTTTTTCCGAACTGTAAACAGAACAGGTTAGGTAAGCAATAAGTGCAAAATAAAACCTGGCTGCTAAGTGATACCTTCCATTTTAAACTACCAGCTGATAATGGGGTACGTCTATAATCTACCAGCTTTAAAGAAATCCGAATACATGGAGGCACGACCTTCCCTGTCACTGAATTGCCCTTGGCACTGTCTCTCTGTGCCTCTCTGGTGCTGTCGCTGATGACCAAAATCTTTGAGCTCCCTCTGCTGCCTCGGATGTATATAACACAGCAAATAGTCACAGAAAAACAAGGGGTTAAAAAACCCCGCATCGGCTGCAAAGCAGCCTGTGCCAACTCCACGTTACCAGGCTTAACACCTCTCACTAAGTCAGCGTGCTATAGGGATTGCACTGTGTGTCTCTCAGACGAGCAGAGTCTGAAAGTCATGCACACCTGATCTAACAGCTCAGGAGAGACAGACAATCCAAAACAGAAGCTTAATTTGGTTTACAGCTTCTTAACTCTATAAATTGGTTCTTTCTTTTCTTGATTTGTTGTTGTTGCTGTTGTTGTTTTGTTTGGGTTTTTTTACACTTCTTTCCCTTTCTTTAGAGTATGGGTTACAGTTATTTCATAATCTCTTTCTTTGTCTCAAAAGACAGATCATATGGTTCATAGCAGGGAAAAGGACCTGCT
This sequence comes from Sclerurus mexicanus, assembly GCA_013396755.1. NCBI lineage: Eukaryota > Metazoa > Chordata > Aves > Passeriformes > Furnariidae > Sclerurus > Sclerurus mexicanus. The sequence continues at coordinate 1,451,968 of VWZF01003890.1, read as the reverse complement.
CTCCTCAGGTTCTGCTCTGAGAAGGCAGAAAAGAAAATACACCACAAAACTGAAAATCCCCTTAAACAAACTTCTATCATCAGCATACCTTAGGATCCAACCTGGCCAATCTTTCTGTGTTATTGAACTGAATGGTAGTACCAGACCTGTGCATATCTTGATGATATTCACAAAGTGAGGATTTCACACTAATCCTCTAGCCAAGTAAAACTCATATTTCTTCACAAATGTAAAGGAAAACTTAGGTCCAGTCTTTCATATTTTACATGTTGCTACTATTCTGGGGTTTCCTTCATATAAGGATTTAGAATTCTGAAAGAATAAAAGATTAAAAAAAATATGGAAGTCCAGAATTAAATTACTATTTCATTATATGAAATTAACATGACATAATTAACATGAATTAATGTGAGGTTTTTCATTTGAGATAATGATGTACCTAAGCACACATAACCTTAAAAATCTGACAAATTAGTCAGATTGCTCATGTAAAGTTAAATATATATTGGCAATATGGGAACCATATCCTACAGGAAAACAAATTATTTTCTTACTGGTGCACTGGAACTTAAATTTCAGCTTTTATCACACTACCCTGAAAAGTTCCTTACGGAGTTTTTTCGTAGCTAAAGCTGTGCTCAGCTTGTATTTGCAATAGATCTCCTAAGGCTAAGATTTCCTGATCTTAAGAGCATTGTGGTATATATTGTTGGCAATTACCAACAAGCAAAAAGAACAGATTATTCTGTTTTACAGTGTGAGAATAACATCAATGCCAACATTTTCAGCTGCAAACACTCAGAGTCTAAATACCGAATACACAAAACAAAGGCTACAGAACAGTTAGGCTATCGGGTAATAGTAGGTCATACCCAAAAGTCTGCTTTTATTTTAGTAGATATGACTGACCAATTTGCTCAAGGTTTTCTGAGTTTTAAAGGTCAGGTACAACACTGATCTTAATGTGGATTTACATCAATTTTTACAAAGTATGTATTAATATGCTTAGCGTAACGCATATGCTAAAAGTGTATTGAAAGGGAAGCTCGCTAAGAGACCTCATGGCAAATGACAACAGTGCAAACAATTAACACATTGAAAACCATATGTCTCTTATTTGGTCTTGCTGTGCTTTTGCTCATGGCTATTTCTTGATTCAGTCCGAAAAGAACTGAATGTTGATAGGAATCATATGATAGAGCCTTCTCTACTCTCACCACTAGTGAGATTATATTGCATTTACAAATAAAATATGCTTTTAAATCACATTAACCCATTTTTATGCCATCATAATTACTCTCTTTTCATTAGCCACAGTTCTTTAATTTCTTTAGCTTCATCTTTCTTTCAAGTGAGCATTTCTGTTTATGTTCTATTGTACCTACTCTCAGTTGTCTTTCAATAGAGTGCTTGGAAGAAGCGTTCACTTATGTATGTTACAAACCTTAATGCTGAAGACTTTCACCAAATATTTTTTCTCAGATTAATCACTTAGTTGATTGTCTCAAATACAAGGAAATAGATGCCTTTCTTTGGTGAAAATATACTGAAAAAAATCTGTGTAATATCTACAGTGATTTGTTAATACTGAAGTGGCAGGAAGAAATACCTACAGTTTTTATCACAGATGAGTGAAAGTGAGGCCTTGCAATAAAGGTCACTTTACAGTTTTCAAATTGGAAAAATATTATTTTTTTCTCTATTTGACAATTAACTCCCTTCTATCATGACACAGAAAAATTGATTGTCCTTGTATAGGTTTGGAAGACAGATTATTTAACAGCCTTTATTTTTCATAAACTTGCTTCTGCCACCCTGATCCTGGGTCAAAGAGTCAGGAGTAGACAGAGATCTCACAAATTCTAGTGGGTCTATAGCTGTCCGGTTTGTTACATGTCCAGACTAATCAACGCAAATCTCACTGCTGAACCTGCATGCTAAGCAGAGATATCATATCACCCTCCCAAGATACAGCATCTATTCCATATTATGAGAAAATTCTATGGGATGCAACCAAAATATGCTTGGAAAAGCACATTGCAATATATACAAAATACGAATTAGCAAACAAATAGCATAATTTTCTTTTCCAATTTTAAAAAAAATAATAACTCAATGAGATCTTTATGTAACATGAAGAATAAATGAAAAATACAGACCGCTGGTTCCATTTAACTTTCCCTACTGATATAAACAGGTCATGTGGATCCTAATATCAGTCTATAAGGGTAACTTAAGACTAATTTCACCTGTTTGGTGCTGTCAAGATTTCCACACATAACTTTTATTACCTATTGCCAACAGACAAGAGCTAATCTCTCAAGTTTTCGAGCATGAAAGAACAGTGTTTCTGGAGTATGGCACATGCAGAAGACAGGTACTTTGAGCTCATGTAGAAAAGCTGCAGCTGGAGACTGACAACAGGTTTTCTCATTTGAAGGCACAATGCTCTTTGCTGAAGGTGCCTGAAGGTGCAATTTCATACCTACAGATTAAATTGATTGAACTGCAATTTTTTTAAAAGCAAACATTGATATTCTTTGCTTTCTGAATTTTTGCAGCTTTTTGTCATTCAGTTTCACAAAAGACTAAGACATGAAGCTTAAACACTTTGTACTCTTTGCCAATACATAAATCCACAAGCAAATGTTTTTCATTGATGAACAACAGCAACAACAAAATGTTAAATGTTGAGTAAAATCTCCAAGATTCTTCCTGAAACAAAACCAACAGTTTATAGTCCCATGTGTTGCACAAAGCATGGAAAATACTCCAGTACCTCAAGACCTAGTGAAAGCTAAGTGGCTGTATCCACTCATTCAAGCTCTCTTTAGCTACTGCCAGATGAATACAGCATCTTCTGCTTTGGCTTCATGGTCCTGGGAGAAATGTCATATCAGGTATACATCTATATCAAATTCAGATATAAGCAAGTTCTGAAAATGTTTTATAACTCATTAGTCAGAGATTGTTTCTTAGGTCTAGGGAACAGGCAGCAGTAGTGGTCGTACCACTTGTTTGCTGGGCAATGTTTTCATAAATTTTTCCTTACATTAAAGGAAACCTAGCTTCAGATATTTTTACCTCATTTCAAGAAAAGACCAAATCCAGGCCTACAGTTGTCTTAGTACTGTAAGCCTACAAGTAATTGTTCTGTTTTATCTAAAATAGATAAATATTAACCAGGACAGGTGTTATAATCAGCTCCTCCAGACAAAATAGAACTAATAATTGTATCATTCTCTCTGGTCCATTTTAACGAGCATTCTTAAAGATTTTAAAAAGTACTTTGTACAATACAGAACAGCTCAATTCATAGTCACAAAGTTTTCCATTTCCTCCTAGCCTCTTAACTATTAGCAATAAAAGACCTGAAGTGACCTCCTGCATCATCAGTGCAAGCCCTTGCTCCTGCAGACAATTTTGCTTTCTAATACTATCCATGACCCATTCTAATGCTGCCTAAAACTCAAATGGTTCTTCCAGAATCTTTATCTTCTCATTTAGCTTTTAGCCAAATTTACACAGAATCACATAATATCCTGAGTTGGAAGGGATCCACGAGAATCATCAAGACCAGCCCCTGGCCCTGCACAGGACCATCCCCAAGAGTCACACCACGTGCCTGCAAGTATAATCCAAACACTTCTTGAACTCTCTCAGGCTTGGTGCTGTGACCACTTTCCCATGGAGCCTGTTCCAGTGCCCAATTACTCTCTGGGTGAAGAACCTCTTTCTAATATCCAACCTAATTCCCTCATGTCCTGTCACTGGTCATGAGAGAAGAGATCAGTGCCTGTCCCTTCTCTTCCCCTCATGAGGAAGTTGTAGACTGTGAAGAGGTCTCCCCTTTTACATCCTTTGTTTACCTACAGCCATCCAATCTTCTAGCAAAGCTGAGGAACAGTTCACACCTCTTATTTCCACTTTCCTATGCTTGCTTACATTGATTCTTCTTTCTCTGACTGCTCTTTTTCTTAAAGGGAAAACCATGATTTGTATAGCACTGCACTATGAAAGCCCATGGTATTACTTCCATCCCTTCCAGTATTTTCTTACTTACTTTTATATTTTTTGTATTAATCTTTTCAGCCTACTTGAAGAGCAGCTATCAGGTAGGCTGTTCCTAAAAATCTATTTCCTGATATAGCAATTACAGCATTATCCAGAAAAAGCAGTGAAGATAGCTGATTTGCAAGCTGACTGCTACTCAGTCACTATTGTAGAAAATCCGAGGATCTGTGAAAATAAGATTGTGGCATCACTGCATAGCTCTGTTCACATCATATGAGGTATGCTGTTTATAAAGTTTCGTATTTTGTTGCAATTATACAAGAAAATTAACTCCCTTGAGGTTATATAACACTCATGATGTTTCCTAAAATTATAACAACACAGATAGCAGTGCAAAGGCATTATAAAAAAAACAATATAAAAACAAAGGACTAGGCCAAAAGTAATGCTTTTAAAAATATCTTTACTGTAGCTGTCTCATTATGTGTATTTAAGCAATGGAAATTAATCTCATCATGATGTATGTGGATTTTGTCCTTAACTCCCATTAATGCTAATAGGAGTTGAGTCCATAAATCCCCATCTATCACTGTAAGACTATAGCCTGTTTCCATTTTGAAAGAGCCTGCAATTTACTAACACTTTGTTTACACAAACAAAAGCTACAGTCGACTTTAGAATAATTTTTGAATGAGGTTCAATAAAGGATTTCCAGATTGTCACCTTTGTTCCCAATTTCTGTTCTTGAGTCTAGTAAATATGTGCTGGAAAAAATTCCCAGTAATAATATTTTACATGAAGCATTAATGTTGAAATTCTTTCCTTGAATAAGTTTGAGTTATTTTAGCATCATTAGAAATTCTGTTCTGCTCTCATGTCTTGATTCTATTCTGAATACTTGGTACTTCATGCAGTCTTGGTGTGCATACTCTGGGTGCGCATTTGTAATAGCCAAAGCAATCACTCAGCACGAAACAGCTGTACACTCAGACTTCTTATTCTTTTTATTGGGTCTGGCTGAGATGGAGTTCTTTTCCCCAAAGCAGCCTTCACAGTGCTGTGCTTTGCATTGGTAGCTAGAAAAGTGTTGATAACACACCAGTGTGTTGGTTACTGCTGAGCAGCGCTGTCACATCATCAGTGCTGTCTTTCAACATTCCTTGCCCTGCTCTCCCTTCCCACTGAGGGGTGGGGACAGGCAAGGTCCTGGGAGGGGACACAAGTAGGCCAGCTGACCCAAACTAACCAAAGGGATATCCCATGCCATATGACATCAGCTTATAAAATAAGACCATATAAAAGCTAAGGAAAGGAGTAGGAAGTGAGAAGCATTCATTATTTACAATGTTTGCCTTTTGGAGCAACTGCTAGGTATGCTGAAGCCCTGCTTCCCAGGAAATAACCAAACACTACTAGCTAATGGGAACTAGAGAATAAAGCTTGTTATTTTCCTCTTTGCTTATGTGTGTGCAAGCTTTTGCTTCTCCTTTAGTAAACATCCCTGTCTCAAAAGAGTGTAGTGGCTTGATCCTGGCTAGATGCCAGATACCCACCAAAGCCACTCGGTTATTCCACTCTGCAACTGGACAGAGGAGAGAAAATGCAACAAAAGGTTCATGACTTGATATAAGGACACGGAGAGATCACTCACCACCAATTACTGTCATGGGCAAAACAGACTCAAAGTGGGGTTATTAATTAAATTTATTACTAACAGAATCAGAACAGAATAATGAGAAGTAAAATAAATCTTAACACCTTCCCTCTGCCCCTCCCTCCTTCCCTAGTTTTACCTCCTCCCCCCCAGCAGGGCACGTTGATGTTATGGTCAGTTTATCACAGGTTGTTTCTGCTGCTGCCCAGAGAGAGGAGTCCTTCCACTGCTTCAGCATTGGTTCCTTCCCACAGGAGACAGTTCTTCACAAATTGCTGAATGTGGGTCATTTTTCCAAGGGATGCAGTCCCTCAGGCACATGCTGCTCCAGCATGGGCCACAAGTCCTACCAGGAAAACATGCTCCAGCATGGGCTCCTCTCTCCATAGATCTGCAGGTCACTGCCAAGACCCTGCTCCAGCATGGGCTTCCCATGGAGACAGAGCCTCCTTTGGGCATGCACCTGCTCCAGCATGGGCTCCTTCATGGGCTGCAGGTGAATCTCTGCACCCCTGTGGACATCCATGGGCTGCAGGCGGACAGCCTATTTCACTATGTTCTGCACCACGGGCTGCAGGGGACTCTCAGCTCTGGTGCCTGTAGCGCCTCCTCCCCCTCTATCTCCACTGACTTTGGTGTCTGCCTTGTTCGCATGTTCTCACTTTGCTCTTCTATGGCTACAATTTCATCTGCCCAATAACATTCTCTTTTTTCTTCTTCTTAAATATGTTATCACAGAGGCATTACTTTCATTCCTGATTCTTTTGATATATACAAAGATATATTCTAAATCATATATTACACATGCACAAAAAAGTTTTATTTCTAATACTTTAAAATTAAACCATAAAATCATACAATTTATCAAAGGAGCTTGCAAGGATCTGTTTTTTAGATAGTCTTTTTCCTTTTCCATAGAGAATACACAGCATGATATCAATTATAGTTATCAACAGCTGGTAGAACAAGAAGTATTATGAGACTGTGAATCAGGATTTTATTTAAAACCTAATATGATCACAGCAAAGTATGGTCTGATATGCATTTTTTTACTTACGTGCCCCTTCCTGTGTCATTACTGCCATTATAACAATGGTGCCAGACCTCTATTTTTTTTTTCTTTTCCTAAATCCTTCTTGATTCTAATAGCAATTTACACAATAATAAACCTCAGTATCTCTCGGACAGTTTTGTTTCTTCAGCTGCGCGAAATAACCCATATGACTTCAAAATCTCACTTACTATGTGGACCTCAGCAGCAGCAGCCTACAGCACGAAAATTGGGTTCTGTGTCTTCTCTTGCTCCCAAGTACTTCCCTTTGTCCCTTCAGCTAGTTAGCCACCTTACCCAGGAAGCAGGACCCTGCCATATAGATTCACCAGACAGGGCTCTCTAAACAGGGATCTACAGATCGTCACTTTTCTCCCACTCTCCAAATTGCAGGTAATCCTAGCTCACAGGCTTCTCTGCACCTCTGCATCTAGTGCTCCAATTTGCAAAGACTTTGAGTTTCTCACCAGCTTTGTCCAAGGGCTTTTGGCACTGCAAAGCCAACAAAAATCCCTCTTATCATGATTTAATCTTAGCCAGGAAACAAGTACCACACAGCCACTCGCCCACTTCCCCACCAGTGGGATCAGGGAGAGAATTGGAAGGGTTAAAGCTAGAAAACTTGTGATTGAGATAAAGACAGTTTAATAGGGAAGGCAAAAGCTGCACATGCAAACAACTCAAAACAAGGAATTAATTCACTACTTCCCTTGGGCAGGAAGGTGTTCAGCCATTCCCAGGAAAGCCGTGCTCCATCATGCATAATGGTTACTTGGGAAGACATTATCACTCCAAATGACTCCCTTCCTCCTTTCCCCCTGTCCCCCTGGCTCCGTATATACTGAGCATGACATCATGTGGTGTGGAATATCCCTTTGCTCTGTGGGTGGTGGCTGTCCAGCTCTCTCTTCCCAACCTTCCATGCACCCCAGTCTCTTTGCCAGTGTGGCAGTGAGGAAAGTAGAAGAGGCCTTGGCTCTATGGAAGCACCGCTCAGCAATAACAAAAACCACCTCTATACTACCAACCATGTGTTCAGAACAAACCAAAACATAGCCCCATACTAGGCATTGTGAAGTAAGCTAACTCTACCTCAGCCTGAACAAACGGCAGCCTTCTCCACGGTTCAGAAAGATCCCAACTTGCAAGCCTCAAGGCTTAAAATCTAATTTTGCCTAGGAGCAAATTTAATCCCATATCTTTCTTTCCCAGGAAAAAAACAAAACAGGCAGCTGCCTTTTCAAGGTATTTCTTGTCAGAAACCAAGGCAGTGTGAACAGATACTGGTTTAACCCTTTACCACAATCATGAAAATATTGCAGGTGAATTAAAAACAAATCTATTGAACACATAACTGAGAAAAAGTAGATATTCACTATTTCTTTGTTACCTGTTTTTAATAAAACAATAATCTTCAGAAGCACTTCTGGCAAATCTGAATTTATCCCCTTGCTCTAAAAAGATAAGCAGTCTTTATATTGCCTGATCTTTCAGTCACTAGATTTTCAGTTAATGCACTTACAGAATGTAAATGTATAGGGACATATGAAAGCTAACTTATTGGCATAACAGGATTAGTAAAAGAAGATTTCCAGTCTGCTTTCCACCTATAAACATTGTGGGCTACAATATGTGGGATCTCTCGCAATCTTTAAGTTCCTTTATCTTCTTTTAAAAGATTCGAATTGAATAAGGGTTTAACTACTTGACTCCTGGTGGGAATGAAGGGATAGAATATTGAAAATTTGATGTTTCCAGTCACTCATTGTGAGTTCCCTTTTTCGCAATATATTTTCCCCTATATTTGTGAATGTTATGGAACTGTCTATTCTACAGTTTCAGAAAACTGAATATATAAAATACATAATTTGCATGTCTGGATAAAATTATATATACTACATATATGTATAACAGTTTTCAAAGTATATATTTATATTTTACACTGGTTAACTATCTCATTAATTTTGGATAGCTTTACTTCTATTTTTAAATATTTATACTAGACCTTACAGGGTAACAAGACTGTTTCCTAGCTTAGCAAAATGTAGAGAAAATATTTCAGATTTGTTCCTGTGACTACTGTTCTGGTATTACTGTGGTATTATGAACTACAGTACTTGAGATCTGTCAAAATAAGGTCAGGATTGTTTTTTCAATGAGTAACCTTTACTTCCAGCCCCTTCATCATGGACCTAGTGGAAACCCATAAACTTGACATTTCTTCTTTCTCCTTTGTTATTCATCTGCACCCACATGCACTGGTTCACAAAGTTAATTTCTTCATGAAAGGAACAGGTTAGCAAACAGATACTGAGTGGAGTTTGTGTCTGTTTTATTTAGTTGTCCAAGTGCATTTAGTGAGGCCTTAATAATCTCTTAGAGTCCCTGGGTTATCTAGGATGGTAGACATACAACAGGATTGCAGGAGACATGCATCTTTTTGAACCAGCAGCCAAAAGGCAGAATATCTCAGGGCTTTTCAAATGCCACTAGATGATGTCTTTGTCAAGAAAAATTATCCCCTTTCTCTTCAGTCTGATAGAGTTCAAATCCACATTAAATTTTAGGTATTGCCGTTGCATAATTGTAAAACCTCTAAAACAACATGATTTTCCTGATAGGCCTCTTGGTGCAGTCAATAAATTTAAAGTCAACTTGTATCTGATCATATTTGCATAAAGTTAGAGATATATTCCTTCTCATAGTCAATTTTATCAGTTTAAACTGAGGGAGTTAGCAGGCTCTGCTTCTGGACTTGGGCATTTTAGTTTTACTTTCTATTTTATCTTATTTGCCCTATTCTAGACAGTGTAATTTTTGCCAACCGACACAAGGAAGGCATCTGTGAAAATTAATATAGAATTCCCAAATTTGTATTGCATCTCATTTCGTTGTATTTCCCTGAGGAGATGAATATTTTCAATAAATATTTCTAGTGTTAGCCTGTTCAGTCACTTATTAAAACCAGTCATATTCTAAGTGCTAATAAATAAAATGCATTAATAACAACATGAAATATATGGCAGCATAAATTCATGTGAACAAATGGATAATCTCAGAAAAACAACTTTTCACTTAGTGAGAAGTACCTTGTGCTGTTAGAGCAAAACCTTCTTCAGGGACACATAATTTGTTTGCAGAAAAAAACCCAGAATCTTTTGTCAACTGAGAACATGGAAAGGACCAATGAAGACAGAGGCTTAGTGCATGTTGTTTGTTGTGTAATTGTCATGTCCATTTTCATCTAATCCCTTATACTACTGCCTGAAAGTGCAAACATTTTAAAAACCCCTGAGCTAAAGCTGAAAAAAGCAATTACACTGAGCAAGTTACAAAATGTGATTTTAGTGTGATGCATTAGGAGTTGGGAACACACAGCTTTCATTAAATATGGAAGTAGTATATTGAGTAATTAATGAATATTCTAGGACATGAAGTAGGAGCTGTGACAAACATTATTATACAGTATGTCAGTACTATGTTTAATTAATTTTTTTAAAAAATAAACATCTTAGATATTAACTACCTTTAACTTTTGATCATTACTCATGAGCACAGAAACTAAAATCCAGTATTGATACTGATAAGAAACTCAACAAAATAACACTAAAATTAACTAAACTTGTCCATTTGCAATGTTTTCACCCTAAGACCCATGGAAAATAAGTAGATATTGCAGCACATTGTCAAATTCAACTGATTTTGAATGTTTTGCAATAAAGACAAGGTAGTAAATCAGGTAACTGTATTCTTCTTTTAGCTATAGGTTGAATGACAAAGAATAATAGCTCTCTACTAGTGAGCATCCTGTTAGTGGCCCAATACTTTCAGTAAGGCAAAGACTGAACTGAAGTAGTTGCATAACAGTTGTCATGCTCCAAACCATTCAAAGTGATGGCAAATGAGATATAACTCATCCCAGAAGAAAACAAGCCACATTCATCTGTCTCAGGAAGAATGTTAACAGAAGCCATACCACTTCAGAATCCAAGGTTATGAAAGCAGGTGACACACCTAGGTAGGGCACTTGCTACAGTAGTGTGTAAATTTATTTGCTGAACTCTGAGTTTTGATGTCGTAAGGGAGTCTGAGAGGTGTGATATTACAGGTAGCAATTTTGAAGTACTAGTTTTATCCAGTTCTTTGCCAAGTAAGTTCTAGTTCTATTGACTTCAATATGAGTTGTTGTATTGCTTGACTGTTATTGGAATCAAACTCTGAAAGGAATTAGGCACAATTTAAATAAAAATTTAACCAAAACATTCACAGGACACCCACCAGGATATTTAGTAATTCAGAAATGTATAAAAAACCAAACAAAACCAAACTAAAACTCCCAAAATTAACAGGGGGAAAAAACAAAAAAAACACAGAAATATTAAAAACATTAATGCACACCTTTAAATTTGCTTCTCAGAAGAGCTGTTTATCCAAATCCATCAACAGTCTTTTCTGAATAGCTCAAATAATTTCCTAAGGTTTCCTGAGATCAGAGGCAAGTTTGCCTCACTGAAATCTCCAAACAATGTGGTCTTTCCTACTTAACGGTGGGAGTCGGAGCATCTACAATTTTAAAACTAGTCTAAGAATAGACATTTTATCCAGGAACTGAACAGGCCTTACTGCTCATCGTCAGCCTTCAAGGGATGAAATCTAGAGATCCTAATCACCAACAAAGTGCTTAGCCAACTAACTTGAGGCAGGACTAGACAGGAAAGTTTTCCATGTCTTCATGTAAGGAAGAGAATACTCTCCCTTATGCAGCAAAATTGCAGGACTTGCAGGATTAGGAACAGAAATTTCAAGACGAAGGCTTTCTCCTAAGGCACATCAATGAAGACATTGCCTTCTGAGGGAGAAATCACACGGTTCTGGAAAATTCACGGAGTTGATTCTTAGTGAGAGAGTGGGGCAGTACTGCAATTGCTCTCAGCCTCTCTATGGGTTCTGTAATTCCAGAGTCAGAACAAAATGGTCAACCTTAGTACCAGTATCATACTTATGGAAATATCCAACAACAGATCACCAGGAAGGATTTTCTGTGTCAGACAAACTCTTCATCATAATCAACAACATATCTACATTTCTTCTTGTTGTAAATGCCCTACAGCTCTTCATACAGAAAAGCATGTTCTCAGGGATGTTTAGCATTAGTCAAATCTTGGTACTCTGACACAGATTTGATGTGCCAATTAAAGTTAAGTACTCAGCAATTGATTTAAATCACAGTTAATTTCTCTTTAGCTGCTATGGTAAATCTTTGACAGATTAATGAGCTACAGCTAATGGGGGAGCATGGAGCTTGTTTCAATTGGTTTTCACTCATTAACTGAACTGCCATACAGCACAGATATACACACTCTCCTAGCTGCAGTTCAGACCTAGAATCATAGACCTTTTCCTATTCTGACTCAAAAAGTTTTCTTGTTAACATTAATTTTCATCACCTTTTTTTACCATAAACAAGTGATGTTTTTACTTCTCTTCTAAATGTTATTAAGGGGTTGGAATGGACCTTAAAGATCATCTAGTCCCAACTCCCCTGCCATGGGCAGGAACTCCTCCACTAGACCAGGTTGATCAACCCGGCTTTGAACAGCGCCAGGGTTGGGGCATTCACAACTTCCCTGGGCAACCTGTTACAGTGTCTCACCACCCTCACAATAAAAAATGTCTTCCTGATATCTAATCTAAATGTTCCCTGTCTCAATTTTTACCCTTTACTCCTTGTCCTATCACTGCAGTTCCTGACAAAGAGTCTATCTCTGGCTTCCCTGTAGGCCCATCTCAGATACTGGAAGGTTTCTATGAGATGTTCACACAACCTTCTCTTTTTCAGGCCAAACAGCCTCAACTTTCTCAGCTTGTCTTCATAATGGAGGTGCTCCAGTCCTCTTATCAACTTTGTGGTCCTCTTCTGGACTAGCTCTGACAATTCCATGTCCTTCTTATGCTGGAAACACCAGAACTTCAGTAAGAGTGCAGAGATGTAATAAAAAAATAATAAAAAGATTTACAGATGGCAATCAAGTCATCAATTAAGTAATAATAAAAGTCCTTTGCATTATCAGTGTAAAGAAATCCAACATTGTGTGTCTACTCTCACAGAACTGACTATCCTGTCCAGTCCTGTATCATCCTTTTCTTCACTTTCTTCTACATATTCTTTGGAACAGGCATAAACTAGAGATGAGGCTTCACCATAAGTAGTATCAGTAACAATGGCATTCTGACTATTAAGCATGAGAAAATACAAGTGAATCCTTCAGACACAAACTGTATTTGCATTTCCCAAATGTCAGTGTGAATTTCAAGTCTTCTTCTACTTTGATTTTGCAATGGCATTGGCAACCTGCATGGAAAATGACTGGCCAATTTAAGTGACTTACTTAAATTTAAATATGTGAGTTTCTATACTAGAGAACTTTCCTGAAAGGCATATTGAAATTATTAGCTGAATAGCTTTCAGTCCAGTCTGAAATTTTCATCTGTGTAAAGGAAAAGTAAGAAAACTCCATCAATTTAGACAAAGTAACTCATTATGTAAAGTGCAGCCATAGTGCTTAAGACCAGTGAATAAATTTGAAATGGAAAGAGGTTATTACCACAAAATACTACTATGCCATAGGGCATCCTGTCTAATTATACCAATCAAGACAGCAATAAAAAGCATGTCAAGTTGCATGTTTTTCAGACTGAGAAAGTAACTTTAGAAATCTCACCAGTAAAAATTAAAACAATTAATGTGTTCCATAACATAGTAGCTTTTCTTGTATAGCATTGAGAACAAGCTTTCATTACAACAAAGTGCCATAGTTAGCAGATTAAAAAGAATTCCCCACAAGATCAATATCTCTTATAGTAACTTACATTACAGTAACAGTGTTCTTTAAAAGTCTGTAAGATTTCTATGTTAAAATTTTACAGAGAATTAGAAAAAAGAAAGGAATAATCATTTGACTATATTATGCAAAAGGCAAGTCTACATTTCACTTAGAAAGATATACTAGTCAAAATTATCATAGTATTTGGAATGGCAACAGAGAGAATTCTGTAATTTATGCATGAAATTTTGTTGAGGCTTCAAATAACAGCATGCAAAAATTATGAGAGCAGGTGATGTTCAATGTTCAAATCAGGGGCATATTTTGGAATCTCTGTCTCAGATCCAGAAGGATTCCACACACAGCACACATTACAATTTTATTAAAGAAACAGTGAGAGTTAGGTAATTAATCTTGAGGATTTGTGCAAAAGTTTCCATAAAGCTATATTCTGTGTGTTATGGTAATAGAGCTCTATCTATAGTACAAGTATAATGAAATAGAAATCAAACTATTCTCTAAGTGTTTCAGATTTCACTGTGTGCTGGAAATTGCTAATCAAAATGTTGGTACTGGAGACCATAATGTCCTCAGCCTCAGCAATGGCAGCAAAGAGCAATTACCTGATCAGACAATGGCAGCCTTGAGGTTACAGACAAGGGTATGGAAATCACCACACCTTAAATTATGATTTCTCTCTCCCCTCGGGGAACTTCCTCATCACAGTTATTTGAATTATGAGTCACCCTTTCAGGCAAATGCCACATGAGAATAGCAACCCTCTTGTAGGATTAAAAGAATCAATTCAGGCTGTTTGATTCTGGTGTCTGTGTTTGCATCAAACAGCCCTAGTTGTTTAAAGCAATTAATTCTTGTTCTCACAATGAAAAATAGACATACCTCAGGTTATACAAACTAAAATGTAAATCTTGGGTTGGACTGAAGTGCAGGTAAAGTCCCTGCAGTGCTCCCACCTGGTGCCCCAGGTTCAGAGCAAATGTTTCCTTCAGTGCAAGGATTCCCCATGCTGCAGGAGGCAGTAGAGCCATCACTGCTCCCACATCCTGCTTCTTCCTGTCCTTTTGATTTTATACAGGAATCTGGAAAGGGAACTGGCACTACATGATATTTGGGATATCATACAAAGAAATAGTGGTATTTCAGTGGTTATTACACCCTCTTTAGAAGACACCAGAAATTCACTTCTATGAATTCACTTCTATGAGCACTGAATCATAAGCTTGTCTAAGAATTTTGGCTTACTTTAGAAACAAACAAAAAACAGAAGCTTGATTTTACATCTGCAAAGTACAAATTCAGGGCCCTGGTATCATCACTCCATGGTGCTAATCATGAAAAATACTAACAGCTTCTCATAAGAACTTTTTATGACTCTTGAGGCTGTCACTACTCATGGTCAAAAAGACAGGAATTGTCTTTCAGTCCTTTCCTGATAGAGGCTGGGGTGTATGTGCCTAACAAATTAATTAACTTTTTATTTTTTTTAAAAAGCAGGTGATTAACAAATCCCCTGTTTATTCCACCTGGAATTTCATGTTGCATGCTCCCATTTGGCCAGAGAGCCTTTTTCCTATTTGCTGAAAACCATAATTTGAATCAATTTCATTCTCCAGGTGGTTTTTCACTTACTTTCTTTGTCTTGAAAATTTATGAGGTTATAC
Organism: Sclerurus mexicanus; assembly: GCA_013396755.1. Classification (NCBI taxonomy): domain Eukaryota; kingdom Metazoa; phylum Chordata; class Aves; order Passeriformes; family Furnariidae; genus Sclerurus; species Sclerurus mexicanus. Next base: position 1,436,743 of record VWZF01003890.1, on the reverse strand, counting down.
AAATATAAAATCCCCTACTGGGAATTTCTCCATACAATGTGCAGTATTTTCTCATTATCAGCAACAAATGCCTGGTAAGCATGTTTTTGCATATTTGGCTATCCTTATTCAAGCTGAGTAATTAAATTGACAAAAATAGCAGGGTGCTGCGTATATGGAAAACTGCTTCTCATAAGTAAATGTTGCATATTGAGGTTCCTGTTGTTCTTTATTGTGTTTGTTGGCATGATTCTCACAACTACATGGCTGCATGTTCCAAGTTTCCTAAGAGTAATATTGATACAACACTGGATTTCTTCAGCACTGGGGTTTACCTAGCTATTTTAACCTATAGTAACTACTACCCATAGTTATTGACCAAATTGTATTGCTCACTTCTTTTCCTATTCTGACTCAAAAAGTTTTCTTGTTAACATTAATTTTCATCACCTTTTTTAACCATAAACAAGTGATGTTTTTACTTTCATTACATGCAGAAATGTCATTTGAGGTTTGACAACCAGTTCCTGTTTTCAGCTAGTTTATTTTTATCTTTTTCATTAATGCAGTTCAAATAATGAGGAAAATTGTATATGACCAATAAAAGTATAATTCCTATGTCCTTGTTCTCAGTCTTAATTCTAAATACAATGCTAATAATCACTTTTATTTAAAAACAAATATTTTCATTTTTCAGAGTGGTAAAGTTTAAGAAAGTGTGCAGCTGTAAATACAACATCTCTGACAGCAAGTATATACAGCTCCGAAATTACTTCCAGAATATTAAAGCACTCCACTCATCTTTTCTATAAAAACACCCTTGATTAAGACAGGACTGTCTGTAGAAATTAAGGTGACTTCACTTGTATCTAAGCTAATTTTTTATAAGGATTTATATGATCTCCATCATATTTGAACAGAGGAGGAACATGTGTCCTCCTCAGACTGCTGTACGGCAAGTTACTGCTCACACAATTCTCAATAGGGAACTGAGTCACAGAAAGCCTGAGTGGTGGGTCTAAAATGTTTAATGATTACAGAGAGACAAAAGAAATTATTTTAACTTCCCTTACAATGGGACAGATTCTCGCTGACAAAGAGAGGGAAGTGGGAATGCCCCTGCCAGGAGCTGGGCAGAAAAAGGTAACTCCATAAAACTCTTTTTTATGAGTCTCATTTTTATTTCAAGACAAAGTTGTGGTAAGTATAGAGTTATATGGAATTATATGAACTGTACATGGAGGTTGGATTTCCTTATCTTGGGATTTTTTCAATTGTCCTGAAATGCATCTTTATTCTTAGCCATTGTGTCCCCACTAATGTAAATAGGTATCATTCTAGCACTCAGCTAAGTAATTCTTTTGTCATTCACAGATGGACAGGGGATTACATGGCTAAGAAATGAAATAAAAGCTAAATCCCTATGCTTGATAAAGCTTTGCTTGTTTCCTCTTTCATTCAGGATTACCGAGTGAACATCTTTCTCCGTCAGAATTGGAATGATCCACGCCTTGCATACAGTGAATATCCAGATGACTCTTTAGATTTAGATCCATCCATGTTGGATTCAATTTGGAAACCTGATTTGTTCTTTGCTAATGAAAAAGGTGCCAACTTTCATGAAGTTACAACAGATAATAAGTTGTTACGGATTTTCAAAAATGGAAATGTACTTTATTCCATCAGGTGAGTCTCTATTCAAATGATTTTTTTGGATAGATGCTCAAAATTATACTAAGAATTGCTAAAAGAACTATCATTTGGGATTTTTGAATACAGAACTTTGTCCACAGTACTGTACATTGTAAATACTAAAATAGAAAATGATCCTTCATTAGGCGTGCACATAGTAAAAATAATAAGAAAAGTATCTTTCCCAAGTACTGAGCCTAAAGGAACTAGGAAACTGCACAGAGCAATCCTCTAATACTACAATCTGTCTTGGCCTATGTATGAGTTTCATAGCCTCCAATGTCATGACAATCCAATGGTATTTCTTTTTCACCTTTTTGGATATTACAGTTGCACTTCAACATGGAAACATGACCTGTTTTAAGAAGTATGACATTTAAGGATTAGTCACTTACTGATGGAGTTGGAGAGAAAGTGGAAAGTAAACTTTTGAAAAGGTTAAGAAGCTATAAGTAGCAATCATAAGTATTGACAAAATGTAGTTATCCTACTTCTTTTCTCACCACTTCTATTAATTCAGATACAGACATCAGGAGGCATTTTACTACTGTCTTCAAAAATCCAGTCTAATGAGAAACACATTGCGTATAAATATGCTAATGCCCCACTAGATAGGAGATGTATTTGGTATTGAAGCAGTGCAAAATGTTACACTTTTTAAAATAAATATACTATCGCCCATTTATTGTTTTGCTTTGCATGCTCTTATGACACTGAATTAATCGGTAATTAGACTCTTTGAAGAGACATCAGGAATCTGTAAAACAGTTTGCATACTAAAGAAAACATTTGTGATTGGCATGAATGTATCTGTGGCAAGAGAGTCTCATTCCTCCCTCCTCCCAGTGCAAGTAGGCAGCGCCTTCTCAAGCTTACATGGGTAGAAAGGATTGGGTGAAAATTCTTGTGAGCATTTCATATCCAAAAGGAGGTTAGTCTGCTACTCTTCAATGTCACAACATGAATTCTATCACTAGAAACAGGAGGAAAGCAAGTTAAAAGGATTCCTTCTCTGGATTCAAGTAGATCTTAATCAACTAACTCCAGACTGAGAGGCACTGACAGCTCTTCCACTCTAATCAAGTAAATCCTCCCCCTCTTCCTACTCCTTCCAGATACATACAACACAGGCCCCACCACTCAAATGAAGCAAACTTGGATTGCCACTTCAATAGAATTCAGACCGAGTTTGTGGCCACATGAAATGGGGGAAAAGAACCCAAACATGAGAAATATTATAATATTAAATTATAAAAGCAAACACTGATGAAAGCAGATATCAGAGAGTTCCTGTGTTTCTTATGAAGCCAGAAAGTTTATGTTGCCATGATTTAATTAAGAAGTATTACAATTTCTGAAACAAATTTAAAATCATATTATTGGCATCTAGTTTCGTTGCTATGTCCATTTCAGTCAGTTAAGCTTTTGATAAGGGGAGGTATGCTAATGTGCTGATATTAAAAGACAAGAAGGGGGAAGACGGTTTCTAAATTTGCTATCTTCTTTCATTCCCTAATGTCTCCTTTTTCCCTAATTGCATTGGAACAATTCAGATAAGAAAATAATGGAAGGTTACAGTGCCTGATTCAATGAATTCTTAATAAAAAATATTAAAAAATTTACTGAAGCACAAAGTCCAGATGCCTCTTCTCCAAAATGACTTAGTGTGTTACCAGCCTACTAGTCAGATTTTGCATTTCGAACTGTTTTTAAGAGCATGGCAATAGGGCCTGGGTCTGACTTTCCTCCTCAGACTCCCCACCCTGCTGCTCTGTCACTTGAGGGCTAAACCGAAATTATAGCAACAATGAATCAAGAGGGTTTGGTCAAAAAAAAAAAAATAGGTTAAAGAAATATACAGCCATACTTTCTGCCTACTGTCCACTTCCCTTTAGCCCCAATGCCAAACACAGGGGAATGGGTTTAAGAGATGGAGATTAGAGCATTGCCATGCTAGAAAAGCCTTATGTGTAAGGACTTGACTTCAAGCTCCTCATGTTTTTTTAGGATATTCTATCCACTGAACTGATTAATAAAGGTACAGCAATGGCCGTGAATAATGAAGAGATACCTGAACATGCCCAGTGAGGGAAAACATATGCCTTTACCTCTTTTATTCTTCTTCCTGATGCCAATGAGAAATATATCACTCTTAAGATAAATTATTGTATTTATATAAAATGTAAAAATACCTCTTTTGCCTGTAAGTTGCAAAGTATTTCACAGGAAGTATCAGGAATAACATGAAACACAGCTGCAGTTCAAAAGTACAGCCATATCTCAGTCTACCATCGATATCATAAAATGTTACCTTAAACCTTTCTGTTGACATTTTAAAAACCTTGTTTTAGGACAACGCCACATCAGTTGCTTTGCCACGGTGATTTGCAGCTGACATATGTTATAAAATCCTTGCCAATTTGGGGGTAAATTTTATGTCAAGGACCTGAAATACTGAAACAGTACAATAATTCTGCTGTAGCACAAAAAGCCACGCTGTTGCTGCATTTCTTTAGACTTCTCATAAAATTAGGCAACCCTACTAAACAATTTGTTTTTCTGAAAGTCTGTAATCTTTTTTTTTTCATGTTGTCATACTAGGCTGAGTGAGTTAAATGGGTCCAGCTAATATACATCCTTTCTGACAGATTTCTAATGAAAACATTTACTTTGTTTCTAATTAATTCCAATGTATTCATGCATTCTTCCTGCACAGTTCTACGGCATTTTGGTGGTATATTTTTAATGGGTTTTTGTGTTCTTTCAGATTGACTTTAATACTGTCCTGTCCGATGGATCTCAAAAATTTTCCAATGGATGTGCAAACATGTATAATGCAGCTCGAAAGCTGTAAGTTTGCGTAATGTATTGTCCTATAAATACTTTTGCAGGGATTACAACTATGCAGGAGATAGAAAAACCCTTTGTAGTGGCACAAGAACAAATTTTCAAAATTAATCTTCTATTTTATCAAAAGAATCTGTGAAATACACATGATTTTCAGAGGAAGAGATTCTTTCATCCTTACTTGCACCGATAATCAACAGTTTTGTGTAAATCTGAAGCTACCGCTAAACTTAAGTACCTGTTTATACAAAATTTCTGCATGTAGGGTTTCACCAGAATTCTTCCCTGTGTTCACACATACAGGAGAAGAATAATATGGGAGAGCATAAAGGAAACATGAAATTAAGTCATTTATGTGATTTTTTGGGGAAAAAAAATTGCTAACCTGTCATATATTGTACTTGTCATCTTCCTTGAGATCTTACTTCATAAAAGAGGATGAAAAAGTGTAAAGCAGGTATGCCATTTCAAGGCACATAAACACACACACGCACAAAAGGCCAAATCGAATGTTCTGTCTGTTGTTGTGATCTGAGCTGAAAAAGGATGTGTGAGGAGGAAGGCACAGATAGGCATTAAATTTTCATTTTCCTTGTGGCATAAAGTGTCTGGGTATTGCCATTTCGCTTAAGATGAGAGGACTTTGAAAGAGACTCCTAACAGAAAAATCCTCTTAATGATGCATAGAACAAAAATAAAACAAAGTAGAACATTCTTTGAAAGATTCCATCAATCTCAAGTTTGTGAAAATTAATGACAGAGGTAAAATACATTAAGAAGTATCCATCTAAAAGATCTAGATTTATAGTTTTAGTAACTGTAAATACTTCAAAATATTAAAAAAATTCTGCATATAGAGTGAACATACTGGATTATTGGAAGTATATTATAGATCAGACATAATTTGATTTAAGTATTTCTTGGCTTCTTTTGTCTTTTACTGGAGCAAAGCAGTGTCTTAGGGAAAGGAGACGTAACTATCAGTAAGTATGTCAGAACTGTTCATAGCATGAATAATGGTACACTTTTATAAAAAATTGCAGAGTGATTATGAAAGCCAGATCTGTCTTTTACTAAAATGGCTGGATGGTAACATTATGAAGCAGACTTTCAGTGAGGGCAATGGCTGAATCTGACAGCAAAAATTTTCTTGACAAAAATGGAGAGATCTGCTGCAAATGTCAAGGAATTTAGGAAAATATTATATATATCCAGGCTGTAAGCAAAACTCCATATTCAACCCAAGCGGATGATCCTAGTAATAACCTATGCCACCTGTATAATTAAAGTGACTAAACAAAATGTAATATGAGGTAGTTGTATCAGAGTCCATGCAGGTGGCAGGTATATTTACTATATACAATTAGGTTTCAAAGAGGAAGTATCATAATGTTTGACTGAACAAGCAAAAGGAATACTTTAAAAAAATGTTTAAAAAAGTTCTGAAATTTTTGCTGTAACAACTTCATAAAACTCAGCTGCATTTTCCCTCTCTTTCAGCCATTGTAAGAACAGGTCAGGCTACAACTGAGGATTCTTGAACAAACAGGCATCTGTTTTGCTTTATAGAAACCTCACAGGAGACCACAGTTCCCCCAAATTGCACCGTAGGGAACCAACATTCAGTAGCCGAATAGTTCTGTAGATGTTCTGCCGTATATTTCAGCAGAACATTTTTCACTGAAGTCTTACTTTTAATCATTCAATTCAATGGGAGTAAATTCCCAGGTGCCTATTCACATAGTAGAGAGAGGCAACACTCACAAAAGAAAAGCTGAACAAAATACAAATGAGTGCTTCAAAGTCTTGTATTTACAGAGAAAGATCAAATTTTATTTCATAAGGAAGTTACAAGTAATAAAGCTTTCCCCATATTGCTTTGTCTAGTTCTATTTCACCTCTAACTTCAGGCATTGAAAAACAGAGACTATGAAAAAAGAAGGTGGCCTGAGGCAGAAAATTTTACAGCATGTGGGAGGTCTGGCTATGCTTATATGCCTGATAGTGGAATAACCAGTTAGGTTAGCAGGAGCAAGGCAGCAGTTCCCTGAAATTATTTGGAACAGATCCAAAGAAGATAGGTACAGTGACCTAAGTTCCAAGATCCTAGACACTCAAGAGCAGAAATTCACCTATCCATCGCCAGTTTCTCTGTACAGGAAGGACAGGAAAGGAAATAGACAAATTGGAAGTGCTACAAAAATTGTCTATGTGCTGGGCAGGAGAATAACTGAAAAAAAAAAAAATTTATGAGTGTGAACTCTGACAAATTTGCAATACTTAGAAAAGGGTGAGCAGACATATTCAAATTCCAGAGTCTCTGGCTCAGAAAATGCATCCAGCTCTATTTGAGATTACAGAAGGAAAAAGGAGGATGGGTGCATTTTGCATTTTCCCAGGCTTCAGATCAAATTTCCCTAACTGGGAACTGACATAACCCTGAGAGCCTGAATCCATCCAAGCACCTCTAATTTCTAGGCCACACTGTCATACTCTCTTGTGGCTCTCTGGCTTGCATCTTATGGTACACAGTGAGACATGTAAACAGAGGGATCAAAGCAATAACCCTAGTGGTTATTGCCCTGTCTGGTGAAGTGAAAGACACTTGGTTTCAAAACTGAGAACACAGTCCTCTCACATCCTGAGTAAATGATCTGACCATCAGACCGTGGTTCAAAAATCAAAGTGTTTGCAGAAGCAAAACAGAAGTAGTCATGCTTCCAGATGTTTCTTTTTAAAGTGGTGATCGTTGCTGGTTTTTCCACTGAGTGCCAAGTTGGGTAGGGCATTGTACAAATATGAATTTACAAGGCCCATTTATCTCACAGTTTCTTTGAAATGTATCTGATTTTGAAAGCCTTGCTCCTGCATGTGTCATTAAGCAAATTAGACTAAATCACTCATCCTTTTCTTACTCATCTTACTACCAGGTTGCAAAGACTGACAGTTGCATATAAGAGAGAGATCATAGGTTTTGCCTCTGCTTGAAATAATAATTTCTTTTAGTACTAGATACATTCCTTAATATTGATTCTGTTGCTCCAGCATAGAAAGGTCTAAGAAGAAAATTCACATATAGCTTTTCTTCTCAAATGATATTTTTATCTTTGGCTGGCTCATGTATTGTTTTTTCCAAGGTCAGTCTAAGCAGCTGTATTTGCCCCTGGTAAAAGTAATTCACTTACATCATGAAGTGACTGAAAAATATTTAAGTGTAAATGTCTTCTATTTTTAAAGGATTTATTTTACCAAATGGTTTCTCAGCAACTCGAATGAGCTGCTTTTGTATCTTAGAAAGGAAACAAATGAAAATGCACATATGAAATAATCCCTTCTACATTTGTTTGCCTTACAGCAGGGACGCCTATAGGGATGAGATAATTTTAATTTTATTCTGCTTGAATAAGATACAAAGAAATGTCAACTAGATCCATATTTATTTCTGTGGCCTGTCTCCCAGGAAAGAAGTGGTTTTCTATTTTGTACTAAGGCTTGTCTCTCTTTTTCTAAGTTTCACTTTTATCTCACAGCACTCCTTTATTCATATATTAGAATTATAATTTTATGTGACATTTAATATTCCTGAATTTTCAAAGAATAATGAAAGACTAACTCAGTTACAAAAGAAAAATATATAATGAAAAAAAAAAACTGCTTACCTCATAATTTTAATTTGGTGCTTATTATTAAATTAAACAATGGCCTTTTTATTTTCCATTTTGATTTATGAAGGCTTTTTAGTCTTTCCAAGCAATCACACTCCTGTCTTTTGAATTGTTAAAGAAAATTCACTCCATTTTACATGATACTAAGTTGCACAATTTCTTTCCCCCCAGTCTCTAAATTGTCGATTGTAAAAGTGGAAAGAAGTGTAAGAAGGCTACAGCAGTAAAAACGAATGCATTATGGAAAATGATGCACACATTGTTCCTTTCCCACAACAGCACAAAGACACCACAAGAAAGATGAAAGAACTGGGGTGTATTTATCTGCCTACCTGAGTGACAGATTATGGACAGACTAGGTCAATGTCTGCCTGTGACAGAAAATGTAGAAACAGTTTCTCTCCTTTCCATCTCAGCAGCACAAAAATTGTCAACAACTCATCCTGTGGTTTCTACTCTGCAAATGGGTGACAGCCTATTGTGCCTCTCTAAAGTGAGACCTGATACAGAGCTACAAAATTCGAGATACTTGTATTTTTCAGCTTCTGACCAACGCAGGATGAAAGGGCAATAGTAACTACAACTTCTGCTGAATGTACAGAAACTAGTATAAAAGTGACAGCTGAAAATCCATACTCTTCAGCAAGAAATATTAGATTTGAGAGATGTGCTAGAGTGCTGAGCCTAAAATGTTATTCTTTTCTGAATTTCAGTCTAAGAGAATTAAACCTATAATTCCCACGGGAGAGATTCCATAAGAATGACTTGGAGGGCAGTGCAAGGGGCAGACTCTTTGCAAAGCAGCTCAAAAGTAAATCGAATAAAATTGTGCTTTCCTGGAGCTCCAGCATAAATTTAGCTTTGAAATTAATCACAGCTGATTTCTGAAGCTAATATTTTTAGTGCATATGGTAGAAGAATTTGTTCTAACCTCAAACCAAAACCAGATTTGTTAGCTCTGTCATACCTTTCCCCTGCTATGGTGCTTGGAATTCAGGGCACAATTCAAACGTCTGTCATGCTCTTAGGAACAGTAATGTCCAGGCAGCCTGTTCTGGAGGCAAACTGCTGGGATGTCTAACAGGAGAGTAGTGAAATAACTCCAGTCAACATGACTGTAGTCCTTGCCTCAGCTGGACACCTAAAGAACTGCTTGGTTTGCTGACTACATTCAATATCACTTTTGGACCTGTACCTTACTAAAAATTAAAGAAATGAGAATGGAATTTAGATAAATCACATTCTGTAGTTGAACCAAACACTCTTTTACAAAAACGCTAGATATTCTGCTCCGTTGTTTCATGCTGTGTATGTATTTGTTTATTGAACATGAGGGAAAGAGATTTTAATAAACTTGTAGGGATTATAAAGTGACACAACGTAAGCACAGCCTTTCTGAAAGAGAGCAGAATGGGCAGAAAATTTACAAGATATATTGGTATGCAGCTGTATCCCAAGTTTGCTCAAAAAATTTATTCCTCATGGCTTGGAATTTCATTCTGAAGGTGGTTAAAAGGAATGAACTTAGCAAATGAGATTGTGTCAGCGGCTCTTAGAATTGGGAAGACAATGAAGGATCAAAAGTGTGGAGTCTCTGAAGGTGCAGGGGAATTGTTTGCCTTGAATAAAAAACTTTGGTTTTCTGTAATGGTTTAGTCCTTGGACAAGCAGAAAAAGAGATGTTAGACTCTTCAATAATCTTCAAGACAAACTTGTTGGATGTTTACTGTCTTGCCTATGAGATAATGGGCTTAATAATGCCTGCCACTAGTACAGAATTAGCTAAGATAAAATCTTCCTACTCTTAGCATGCATGTATACAATTGATATAAATAGCTTGGTTCCAATAAGTTCTATAGAGTCATGTGGACTGATGTGGTTCAAATGGAACCCTATTTGTTTAAGGCAGGCTTTGTTCTTACACTTTCAAAACCAGATGAATGAAAAGGTGATATTTATTATCAATAACAGTGTTAAAAAGACTACAGATACAATCTAATTCTTTTTTTCAGAGACTTCATATGAGTGTTGATGCCATTTTTGAAAAGCTAAGTTTTTCTGGGAAAGATGACTCAGACCAAGGGAAAAGTTTAGGTTTTTTCTTTTCCAGACACTACTTGTTGCCTTTGCTACTTAGAAATATTTCAACAGGACCACTCTTTTTCAGCAGAACTGCTCTTTTCCCCTAAATTTTTTCCTGAACCTGTAATAGAACATGCTGAAAATTTTCACTCTAGATAAAAAATTTTCAATGCTGTCTAAAGGCTAGGATTATTATGTCTGTCTTGCCCACCATTTGCCAGTTTTGTATAAATTAGATCAATTAAATAAACTATCCTCACAATTTTAAAAACCCTGGATCAACTATCCCAGGCACAAGTCCTGACAACCACTTTTCAGCAAGGCCTTAACTTTTCTGCCTTGTCCCTCCATAAGTGTGACCACACAGTTTTACTTTGATTTTTTCACACTTATCACCAACTCTGTGGTAGATCATTTTCCAAAGTAAAATTTCTGTAGGCCAAATCCAAGATTCCCAATTTTTCCAGGCCCTCTTCCCTTCCAGATAATTCTAATTTCTACTTTGGTTGTCAGCTATTCATCCTTATCTCAGGCAGAGCTCTCAGTCTGCCACTCTATGCTTCTCCAGCTAATTACCTGGAACAACTTCAGGTTCCTAAAAATTACTTGTCCCTTTAAGAGAGCTGTTTGCACAGAGGCTACAGTGCCATGCATTCACACAGTTCTTGAGTTTTCCTGAAAAATACTCCCCCTGACAGTCTTCTCCTTCTGAGATAATATCTTTGTCATATAATTACCAACTATTTACCACTTGCTTTTGTATTTTAGATGAGCAAGACCTCAGACTTTGGGGTAATACAGTATTAATGTAAGCTAACCCGTCCTGTAACTTCTGAACACCACTGTTCAACATAACAATGTTGGGTTTTCTGTCCTTTCTTTCTAGTCCTATGATGACACCACTTAGATTTTGTGTGATGAGTAACGTATTTATAGAATTAAGTAAGAGCAAGTACTTGCACAGTAGTCAGACAAAAAGAAATACATTGATAAACACACTCTTTTTCAGCCGCAGAAGCTGGTTTATGTCTCATAAAGCACAATTTGGCAACTCTACTTCTTGAATCAACCTTCATGAATTCATGCCTTGCAAACCCAAGCCCTAGCACAGTGCGTTTCAGTGACAGAAATCTTTACTAACCCACCTGATTTAGTTGGCCTGTCCTGCAGACCATGCTAGATGAGCATTGCTTTCAGCTGTTTATGTGGAATTAAAGTGTCACTTTTTGCATCAGCAATTAAAAGTGATCTGCACCCTCATACACTACCTAGGCTAGTGACAGACTGACTGTCCTTTTTTCAATAATAAAATGTAGCCACTAAGACTTTCCTATATAACACTGTATTTCCCAATCATTGGTTATAAAAATATCTGTTAGCAATTTATAATAATCACCAACACCACCTCATAGTCAAGAAAGAAAACTCCTGTTTCAGTAAGAGGATATGAGAGGTTGTGGCAAATGCAAATAAGTAAGAGATATATATGTTCTGTTCACAAAGCAGCAGCAAGAGACATAGTAAGACTGAACAGCAAGAATTTACAAAGAATAGGAATAACCATAATGTAGCAAAATTTTATCCTGAAAGGCAAGTGCGTTTACAAGTAGATTCACAGCTTTCTCTTCTGGACACATTGACTGGGACTGCCTTCAAGGATGCATACCACATTTCCTATGGAAAACAGAACACAATGGAAACAAGGCACAGAGACAAACATCTTACACTCAAGTTTTATCCCAAGAAGAAGTCAGAGCTAAGCACTTATATCTACTACAGAATAAGTTCCATGCATCTATAAACAGAGTTTATAAACATTTACATTTACATATAGTTGATAAAGACCCTCTTCTGATTTGGCCTTGAGTCATCTCTCTTTATATTATTAGAGTGAGTAAAACACCCTGGAATTATTTCTATAGGAAAACAAATGCCCACCTGATGGAAATCTTAGCTGCATAGGAAATGTGATCGAGTCTTTATTATTTTCACTAATATAAAAATACACAAATAAACTTCAAAACTTATCAACACAATATTTGTTGTGTGTTTCTGTGGCATAAGGAGGAGAATCTGGAAACAGGTATCATCAGAAACATAAGGCTTTTATACGTATGAATCTAAACTTGAACAACTGCAGGGCATAGGATTCCTCATTCTATTTCATTGCTATAAGTTGGTTTCTCTATTTCCTCAAATTCAAGGGCCTGGATTGTGCCAATTCTGCCTATGGAAGTTTGTGGATTCTGAATTTATGGACCTAACAGCACAGTAAAGATACTGTTATCTTCCTAAACCTTTATAAACCCTAAAGAGAAATGATTTGTTCTTTATAACTACTACATAATTCAGTGCAGTTCTTACAAGATGCATAATGTATTTAACAATATAACATATATAGTAAAAGTTTGTACTGGTAGCCACATATCTATTGAGAATAAAGTCTTCAAATTTCAAGACCACTGTTTACTGCTTCGTTTGCATAATGATAACCACATACTGGAACACAGCTTTTCAGATCACAGAATCACAGAATCAGCTAGGTTGGAAAAAACGTCTGTGATCATTGAGTCCAACCTTTGACTAAACACCACCTTGTCAACTAGACCATGGCAGTAATTGGCACATCCAGTCTCTTCTTAAATACCTCCAGGGACGGATCTTATCTCAGAAGCCATTTGGAAAATACACCCACTGTATTTCTAATCTTCGAAAGCAGACCAAAATCAGCAACAGACATTTAAACTTTTATTTAAATTTGTTACTGAATGATTTTTTTTTAAATTGCTTTAAAGATAATGCACATTTATTAATCAGGTAACAAGCAGCTAAGTAAGAACCAAAATCTCAGGTCAACTTCAGGTCTGGTATTTCTAGATTTTAGTTTAAGATGTTTTGCCTTATTTTATTTATCATGCCTTCTGGTTATTTTATTATAAATTAATGCACTGAATTGAACCTATAATGTATTTCTCAATCATGGCCAGAATAATCTATTCCTGGATTCTTAAGGTTCCTAAGACTGTGAATGGTAAGGCACTGGAACAGGTTGCCCCAGAGAAGTTGTGAGTGCCCCACTGCTTGAAGTGTTCAAGCTCAGGTTTGATGGGGCTTTGAGCAACCTGGTCTAGTAAAAGGTGTTCCTGTTCATGGCAGGTATGTTGGAACTAGATGATCTTTTAAAGAAACATTAAGATTCTTCCAACCTAAACCATTTTATGATTCTATAAGATAATCAGTTTGAAATGTTCCTGCATATATCTGTCCAACAAACTAGCCCTTTCTGCTAGTGGTGCTGTTATCAAAGTAAAATTTGAGAGACCACAATAAGAGACCAATATCTCTTATTGAATTTTACTATTCAGATCAATTATTTCTAATTGCAACTGTGTCTCAGGAACACTCAGTTTTAATTATGAGCTTGATCAGTTAAATTGACTGGTGCTGCATAGGCCTAGAACAAAGAAAGCACCATTACTCACTTCTTTCATCTGCCTTTTCTCAGCTAATCAGTTGCTAAACTTAAACAGAAAGTAAAATAAGTTGCTCGTTCTATTTTTATTCCTGTGCAACTCATTTCAGCAGTGGATGGATGAGTGTCATTTTTTCATCTAGATGAGTGAGGTAAACACATTTTAGAAGGAACTTGCTTACTTGCGGCATCTTATGATTTCCATATTGCAAATATGGGCCTAAGTAAATAATATGTAATACATGTGCATGACAGATCTGTATAGTCCCACTGAACTCAAGCAGTGGCACCAGAATTTTGCAGTTATTCATATAGGTCTAATACTGCAAGCTTTTATGATTAGCAATTCTAGGATCCTAAACCTAAAAAATAACATTTTGCCCTTCATTCTTCAAAGTTTTTATTACCAAAGCTCCATACACTTCTACTTGCTGTGCACTTGGGCCCCTGCCCTTCGTTGGCAGCACTAAACAATTTGGTGTCTTGCATGTATCAGGATCCTAAGTCTCTTGTTCATTGCTGAAACTGAACTTTAAGGTAAATTAAATCTACCATGATGTCTTCTTGTACTGCTGGGAGTCCAGCTACTTTAATAAGGGACAGTTATTGCAATCAATCAGCAGAAGTCCTAAAATTAGGGTGCTGGAGCACTGCAGTTTCGCCTTATTGCATATTTGACACCACACACCTAATAAGAGTATATATACTCAAGTATGGTAGCCACTGGTTGTTTTAAAGGGTGATTTCTATAGAAATGCCTTTTCCCCCTTACACACAGTACACACAGTACCAGGAGCATTCTGAGTGTTAAGAAGTATGCTAATCAGCAGGTCCTCCTCATAAAATTAATTGAAAAACAAAAATATTTTCCTTTTTTATTTTTTGAGATATTGAGGAAACTCAGCTTAACTAGTATTGCTGTTCCTCCTGAAAAATTTCTAACCCAGAACAAAGTGGGGTTTAACCCTTTTGTGAATAGAATGTCCTGGGATGGAAATTATCTGATTATGCTTTAATTCTGCTGGTGACTGCATATTTTACAGTCTTTCTTCTTTTTCTCTGTGCCAAGAAGAAAGAATGATGTAGTGGTTGGAAAAAAATACAAAGATCATCGATTTATTTGTACCTGTACCAAATAATGAAATATTTTCAGTCGTAAAATCAAGAATACTCATCCTTGTTAATGCTGCTTGCTAAAGAAGTTTTAGACACAAATTTGTCTTATCAAATAGTTCAGTAAGTTTACATAATTTATGTTTTCTTACTTGCCCAATTATGGGACTATTACAAGACTTTAGATTTCCCTAATTCAGTGAACACATTTGATTGGGCCATATACTTCACATTTAACAAAGGATCATAAATTTAATTGAGACTTAATTCAAGTTGATTTAATTCAACATAACCAGTGGAAACATTATACTTTTTAAAATTTATTAAGTATGACTTAAACTCACACCTTTCACATCTCTATTAAGTTCTCTATATTATAAGATACATTTACTTTATAACTATTACCTTGACTTACAAAACTGAAGTTACCGTATTGAATACTAAAGCTATATTTGGGTATTTAAAATGTAAACATGACAAAATTTTGAATACACCAATATTAATTTTTAATTTTTATTATTTTTACAATATTGCATTATGGAAGGATTAGTGGGCAGGATAGATAATCAAAATTAAAATCATGCTTTAGAGATGAATGAATCTAATTTAGGGAAATACATTTTGACACAGCAGTTGTTTCTTGCCAGTTCAATGAGTTTTATTCAGAGGATATCACTTCTGGCCATAATCTACATGCTTCAAATGATAATCTGCTTTACACACAACTGCTTTTTGTCTAAATTCATGAAAAGTTTGATAAGATATATACTCCTGATTTTTCATAGTTTATAGCATTCAATAGTGAATTTTTAGGCTGTGTTTATGGAATATCATGCAATCAATAAGACAGAAACATGTTTCCTTGCACAGTTGATATATGACTCTAATGACCTAAGTAAGATTTGATCTTAATTACTTATTCAAAAGGATTTGGTTGTGTTTTTAGCATATTCCTCTAGCACCAGCAAAATACCAAAGTAAACCAAGAGTCAGTCTGAGTCCTTGTGAATACCTTGTACAAAGGTTCTCCCCAAAAGAAACATCAAGAATATAGAAGGAAGAAGAAGTGTTGAAAACATTTTAAATTTATAAACACTAATTCTTGGCTTCTAGGTTCTTTCCAGATAGGCAGATCAGAAAAGATGAAGTGTGTGTCAGATTTCAGGTGAGCAGATTGGGTCATTATGTATGACTGAATGGCATTTATAAGTGTATTCAAAGAGTAATGAAGTAATTGAATACAACAAGGGTAAGATTTATGCCCACACACCAAAGAGGTTATTTTCTTCACTGGAACTCAAAATTTCAGTATTTGTGGGCAGACAGTTACTCTTGCAAAGTTCTGAACAGTATACTTTAAACAGTATTTTGTTAAAAGAATTTCCAGTTATCAGTAGATTATCTGCACCAGCTCTTTAACATCAGACTAAAGCAGAAAGGAAATATTGCAAAGTAGCTGAAAGCTATATAAATTGGAGGAAAACAGTTGATCCCTTTTCCTTCTGGTGCCTTCTGGTGTATATGTACACTTATCATTCATTCCATTACAACAATAGAAGCTATCTAGTTTTAGATTTTAGTCTTAAAATATCGTTTTGACCATATCTATTAGAATCTGAGAAAGTCGTAATGAAACCTGAAGAGAATAGGAAGCCTTCTTTTTTCCATTGTAATAACCAGTTAAAATTTATTCAGAAAAAAAAATATAATAAAATGCCAGGGATATACTGGAAAGTTAATATATTCAGAGGAAGTAGGGATATTTTCCCCAATGATATCCCATGGAAATATTAATCTGAGTGGGGGAAATAGAAGAAAAAGTACTTGTCCTTTTACAATGTCTGGCCATTGATTAGTATGGCTTTTGCTGTTATTTTGAATGTTATACGCACGTGCAGGAGATACGGATAAGCGCAGGAATCTGCATATTAAAGTTGAATGTTTTATAATACCATTTAATGTCACAGACAATTAATATGAGATTACAATAAATTGCTTTCCCATGTGTTCCAGTTTCAGAGAAAAGCAATTTTTCAAATTGACTAGTATTACTGCAGAAATTTGCAGTCATTGTTGTCTTTGAAGAATTTGCACCTATAACAATTCAGACTGACATCAATCCATACGCATAGCTTTGACAATCCACCATTTCACCTGGACTAAAAGGAGGAAGAGATCTGAGTGTGAAGGGCCTATTCTATCCGTCATGGCTTGGGGATGGTAAGATGTTCCCAAGCACTCAAGAGAATTGGACTTTTAGCCAATTTACATGCTTTTGTTTAATCCATTAGTAGACCACCTGATTGTTAAGATTTAAAAAGAGATTCATAACACAGCTTTTTTTTTTTTCTAGTTCAGTGTGATATAGAATGGTAGATAATAATTTGTGATTAACAGGTACAAACTGTATTACCTCCTTTTTATGAAATTTAAATGTTATAGTTTGTTATGTTCCTGTTTTTCAAAGTTGTGGCTAACTTACAGTTTATTTGCTTTCTTTCTTTTTTTTTTTAAGTTGGATACACAATGAATGATCTCATTTTTGAGTGGCAAGAAAAGGGAGCAGTTCAAGTAGCAGAAGGTCTCACTCTACCACAGTTTCTGCTGAAAGAAGAAAAGGATTTATGTTACTGCACCAAACATTATAATACAGGTAGGGAAGCATATTAGTGATTACAACTGGAAAGAAATTTTAAATTTGTTGTTATAATAAATGTCACAGTTGGGGTATTTTTTAAATGTTCTCACTGAACTAAGAAGATTAAAATGTACAAGTGCATTGTGCAGGATACTGCAGTCTTAAATAACTAGAAAATAAAACAAAACTGCCTGAAGACTGACCAAACTTCTATTTTAGTTACTTTAAAATATATATAGTTGAAATAATTCAGAAGCCGTTCAGTCAGGAGTTTTATTTTTCCATCAAGGGCCATGACCATATTTACAGTGTGGGATCTGAAACATTACTGATATCCAAAGGTCCATATGCTGTGCACTAATCATAGCCTGGCTCAGTCGGAAGAAAAGGTTACCAAGCCAGATATCTCTGCCCTAGTTCATACAGCAAAGGAGCAAGGTGAACAAGCTGAAATCATGCTTAGTGTGCAATGCCCAGGCGTGCAAACTAGACATGAGCATGCAGGGACAGATCAAGGAGGAATGGTTTCAAACTGGAAAAGAGTAAGTTTTGATCAGATATTAGTAAGAAATTCTTTACTGTGAGGCTGGTGACTTAATGAGACAGCTTGCCCAGAGAAGCTGTGGATGCCCCATCCCCTCAGTGTTTAAGCCCAGACTGAATGGAGCTCTGAGCAACCTGGTCTACTGGAAGGTGTCCCTGCCTATGCCAAGGAGGTTGAAACTTGGTGATTTTTAAGGTTCCTTCAACCCAAGGCATCCTATGATTCTGTGATTTATGATACTGAATTGAAGCCTTTGTAGAACTGAGATATTTACCTCATTATCTCTGACATTTGAAAAAGGAGGGGATTAATATTAATGATATAGTTATCTTATTTTTAATTGTAAATGCTACAATAAATTGTAGTATCTCAATAACTACACAATTGCAAGCATAATAACACTGAAAAAACACTGAGTTTTTTGCTGTTGTGACCTAAGAGAAAGAAAGATTCTCTAATAATTTCCATTTAGAGTAGAAAGATGTTGATAGAGGCATTTTGATGTGTTCTTTAAAATAAATTGGAATACTTAATAAACATTTTTTACTGTACAAATACTAATATCTGGATAACCCTTAAGAACCTTCTAAAAATGGACATACATATCCCATAGCAGGGTATTTTTTTCACTCAAACATCTCTTTGTTAATGATAATATAGAAATTCCTATTATTCCTTTTTTTTCTTTCTACCATAATCCTTATGACAAATAAGAAAATTTTATTTTCATGATTTTCCACTGTCTCCTTTGAGATATACAGGAAACTGATCGTCCCTTTAGGATTCTGCTTTTGTGCCATTTTAATATATGCCTATAATTGCACTTCTATGCCCTCCGTAGTGATATTAACAAAGAAGAATTCTTGATATAGTCTTCTCATTTTTCCGAAGTTCATTTGCATAACATGATGCATCAAAAATCTCTAACTGAGGAATTAAGACCTTACCATGGTGCTTAACCTGATACCCAATGGAAACCTGTATTAAAATTTCAGTTTCCAGTGACATCCAAAGCTGAGTTGTACTCTTACTCATTTGTCTGAGAACTTAAAGTCATCATCATTTAAATCTAATGGTTTTGACTAAAACTTTCATTATTTTTGAGGCATTACATTTTCCATTGCAACCTGTGTTTTAAGCCTATTTAATATGGTATTAACTTTCATCCAAGGTTAAATAGGAAACCATGCTATATCTGGGTATACTACACTAGGTTGCATGAGCTCACCATACATCTGTTTTTTCACTGTGGGCCTAAACTAAGCAGAGAAGCACGGGCAACAGATGTCATTAATATGAGGCATGTGAGGCCTCATGATTCTCAAGACAAGTGTGCTTATCTCTGTGCAATTCTGTCACATTTAGGTGGGAGAATTTACTGTGACAAGTCTAGAGGGCAGTGTGGCCAATCAGCAGTCTGTTGTACTCTGTGTTGCATTTCTTTGGCCAAGCATGCTCTAAAATGTGAGTGCAACCCACAATCCAGAAAAGATGGATGAAGTTCATGTGTCTACTGAAAAAAAGATGATTGGACCATTTCATTGGTCCATAAAAAATCAAAGCATTTGCTAACACAGAAAACTTGGAAGCCTGGATGCAGCTAGAGGGTGTAGACTTTAAAAAGTGTCAGCAAAGGAGAAGACAATCGCACAACTGTGGAACCTCCCTGTGATGGGCATGGGGGAAAAGTGCAATGCTGAGCTCAATAGAGGAAGCAGCAGAGTGGCCTGTTCTGATTTAGAGCACCAAAATTACAGGTACAGATCTAGAAGAACTTTGGCAAAGCAAGTCAAATGAAAGTTGGTCTTACTTATGCAGAACTACACTTATTGTGATACTATTCAAGATAACAGTACTTTCTCCAGAGTAGTTATTTTTTTCATTCAAATCTTCAGTATGAAGCGAATTTAATCAGATTAGAAAGGTTTGGTTTCTAGGAGGGTAAGAGCGTCTTTTATTTCTTTGTAACAACAAATATTATTAACTACCATTTGTAGGCACAAAAACATAAGCATTATATTAAAAGACAACAACAACTAAGAGTTTATTTTCACTATGTCACTTGCATATGTGATCAGTAATGCACTTTCTTAAGACTCCTGCAACAAGATACTGCAGGCAGATATGCCTTTAAGACACTTCACAAGAAACAAAATTTTAAAAAATCAGTTTCCAGAACTTGAAGTAAAGTCTATTTCTCAGGCCCGTGGCGGATTAGATAAAAGGAATTCTTAAAATAATGCTAAGCAACTGCAGCTGGTATGCAGTAAGTGACCAAGAAGAGTTTTCAAATTAAATTTAGTTACAATGCAGGATGGAAAGCTCTTTTGAAACATCCTGTAAAACAGGAAAAAAATTCCAAAAGTCCTCCCTGTAAAACAAATTAACATGAAGCTTCAGGACAGTATGTGGAAACTCATCAGTGCATGTCTCATCAGAGTTTCACGCCCAATTGAAAATAGATCACTGTAACCAGAGCTCAAAAAAATAAGCTGCATCTAAATATAGAGACATAACTGTTTCAGCAAAAGTACAGCAAAATGGCTCATCAAATCTTGTGTTCTGAAGTGACACAACAACATTTCTGGTAATTTCAGTGTTGTCCACAGGCATATCCGCAGTGACACATTTGGGAAGTGAAGTAGAAACATAACAACCAGAAAAATCACATATGAACCATTTACGTTACAAGGATGGTCTTGCTTAGCTGCATTCCTATGTGATATTCATTGCTCCCCTGGGCTGTTGTGCAACACCTAATTTTTATTTCAATCACAGATAATTTCAATCATGGCTGCAGAAAGCCCAATACACAACAGCATGAATTTATGCATAACAGCATTGTCTAACAGGCACAAACAGAAATACTCTGAGTCGTGGCTTTATTCCTGCTCCATGGATAATGCACTACACCTGCACTTGCATGATGCAGCTCAGAACTGTCTTAGGTCTATTAATGCTTTTTGGTTCAAAAGATTGGATTTAGTGGAACACAGTGGAACACTGGAAACAGTGGAACTATGATTGCTACACTCACCACCAGAACTGATGGATTCTGTATGTGACCATTTCTGATAATTGCTATTGTGATGAATGGCAACTTTCCTTAACTTCACATTCCCTGTTTAACCTCCTAACACATACATCCCAAACACAATCTTTTCTCATGATCCCTTTGATTCTCCCATAAGGTCAAACAAGCTGCTTAGCAACCTGTAGATTGTGATCCTTCTAGGTCTTACCTTCAACTAACCTAATGCCTTATATCAGGCTATTTGGCTGCCAACATGAATGAGAACGATTAAAGGAGACATAGCTTTGTTGCCTTACTCTGCCAACAACAACTCAACCCCCAGCATGTTTTGACAAACACCTAAACCACTATTTTTGAGACTGTAGGAGTTATTTTTAAGCCATAGCTTTTTAACTCCTTGGGTTTTTTTTCATAGACCATTTCTCCAAAAGGAAGTTTGCACTTTTTATTCAGGACGTAGTCTATGGGTACAAAAAATTTCTGAAGCTGCTCATTCCTTCACTGAAAAAGTAGAAATTACAAACATTTTGAAAAACAGAGACTATGGCAGGCTGAGAAAGTGATGCTAAAAACAGCACTGCCTGACTCTTCACAAGGCATTTTTCTTAACAGAGAAGAGACCTCAGTTGTCACCACTGCATTGACCAAAATTTAAGGCTACTACCTTAAAGACTCATTGAATAAAAATTCAACCAGCTCTCCTGAAAGTAGAAACATTACACCTAAACATCTCTTTAGTTCATGCTTCTTGCCTCTTCTGCCGACGCTAACACAGTCCAGCACATGACTAGTCTCTCACATCACAAGACTGCTGTTCAGCTTGGTATCTCCTAGGCTCCCAGGGTTGCCCTGCAGAACTGCTATCTACCCAGTCCATCCCCAGCCTGTATCAGTGTGTGGGATTACTCCATCCTCATTGCAGAACTGTGCATTTCTGTTTGCAAACTGCCATGATGTTGTGGTGGGTTGTCCAACCTATGACAGTCCCACTCAATACAACTTGGTCCTCCATCCTGAGGGAGATGAGAACTGCAAGTGCAAATTTATCAAACTGAAAAAAAAATTAGTTCCTCTTTTCCATATTTATTTTCAACTTTCTTTTACTGTAGTCATTACCAGTCTTGCACCAATGTAAAGTTTACCATCTGCCCTAGTATTTGTTTCCAAAAAAGCTCTAAAAAGTGTAATGACACTTCCTTCCTGTCCAGGAATTTATGTAGTCAATGGCACGTGACAGCATCAGTACTGATTTCCCCCAGTATACTACTGATATCACAGACTTGAAAGAAAAACTGAGTGGTAATGCATTCCTAGAGTCGTTTTGTGGACCTTGGCTTTAGATAGACAACAGCCATATGTATGAGAACTTGTCTAGTTCTTTACGGCAGACATTGGAAAATCATAATTTCTGTTCAGGCTGTATGATGACAGATACAGCCTGTTTTATCTGTTTTATGATGAGGAAAAGGTGAGTACTCTTATAAGCAGTTTTTATAAACAGAATACGCTCAAAATGCAATTTATATTAGAGTGCAAATTGCAAAGTTTCTGAAGACTGATCAGGTACTTTTTTATTACCCTGACTCCTTCTTAGAAAGGTATGAAAATGGTTTCAGTTAAATTTACTTATATATAGTCAATTTCAGAGGTACAATCTCTTGAAATAATGAACTCTGCATGCACATAATTTATAAATTTTATTTTTTTGTTTAAGACATTTTGTCATTGGAAGGCAAAAGGACTGAAAGCATTTAACCGTATTTCAGTAATAAGCAAAGCAGAGCTCCTCTCAAATGATGGTGTCACGTGCTGGGCGGAATAAAAAGGAAGTGTCGGACAAGGTAAAATCAAGTAGACTGCTTGCCTTTTGGTGATTCTGATAATGACTAAAACAGCAGAAAAAGTAAAAAGGATGGTATTGCCTCATGGAAAAGACACTTCACATATTTCATTCTCCTTCATGCTATCTGTGAAAATCATCTGCCATTATGATTGCAGTGTGATATATAATACGCTGTTGCCAGGAAAGGTTAATTGCAATCTTATTTTAGTAGATGCAGAGAAAAAAGGAAGCACACAACGAAAGGCAAAAGGAAAGTGTTGTTGGTCCATGTCATCCCTCCTAGGCAATACAATTTTAGTTCCTTCTCAGACTATGTGTGTTTTTGGCTAAACAGTTATTTCAGTTAGAACATAAAACTGTCCTCAGAAAGTTTCTTTTCAACATGAATAACTTTAAAAATAAAAAGTTTTCTATTTGGTGTTTGGCGGCTCTTTTTTTCACTAATCCACTTTGTTTCAAGACACTTGGAGCCAATACCCACACTCTCACTAAAGACAATAACAACATTTGCCAAGGTGATTCTATCCTGTGTACTAGATAAAACACTACAGTTTATAAATGCAGGACAGTTAACAAAACCCCTGATTAATTACTTCATGAATGATTCTGTTTCAGGACAGTACTGGTCAAAACTTCGTCTCTCTGGGACTTTGACACACACATACAGAAAAGACCAGCTTTCTACTACCTAGCACATTGAAGTCTCCCAGTTCAGGATGAGACAAATGTTAGAACCAGCATCAGGGAAGGCATAGAAAAATACAGCAAAGGGGATGTCTATGATGGTTATGAAGATAACACGCAGGTACCCCCAAATGCCAAGCAGTAGAAGGATTGTATGAAAATTTATTTCCAAACTCGAGAAGACTAGACTTAAAGAACATTAACCTTAACAGTGTTTCAAACACTGGGCCTGGGGAAACTCATGCTCCCTGTTCTTCTCAGGGCTTTTATCATCCCCAGCCCCCTCCTCTGTGGAGGGTCTTTGAATATGTCTGCAAAGACTTATCTTTTTCTCATACCAGGAAGAGTTTCTCTGGAATGCAGGAGAAGAAAACATCAAAAGTTGTCTCTGGTAAAGATGCCTCTTCTGGGCAGGAAAGCTTTCTTAAGCAAAAAACTCTAATCTCCTCATAGTAAAATCTTCCAAAGGGTCTTCTACCCTTACAATGGCATGCAGGTAGATCATATTTGATATATGTATTATATCTCATGAACTCAGTGTGTTTGTCCTGCAAGATACACTTTTTTGAGTAAATATTTGTCCTTTTTTCTTTCATACAGAGCTACAGAGAGTAGACAAGAGTACTCAAAGCATTGCAATGGCAACTATTTGTAAGAGTTTGTGAATCCAAGGTATTAAACATGAGAAAACAGTCAAAGGCATAAAGTGCAGTAGTCATAGTAAACCAAATCATAGAAGATCTGTTTCTTGAGTCCACCCATTCTTTTATTTTAGAAGATTCTTTAATTTTTGCCTTTAGAAGAAAGAACTATCTTGACTTTTATTTCTATAGAGAAAAGTGTATCTGCCAGCTTTTGCAATATGCTACCTTTTCGACATAAAATGAGGAATTGTGGTTTTTATAAGTCTAAAAATGATAAACACTGCTGAGGTTTAGAATAGCACCTAGAAGTGCTATTTAATTGTCTGTTTAATACAATTTTCAAGCTCCTTTTAAACTTGAACATTTAAGATCTCCATGACAAATAGAGGAATTGAGTCACTTAAGAAAGGGTTTTTAAAGACAGATAAATGGAAGGATCTCTCTATCATATAACAAGGTCTAAGTAAGTCACCCATGTAACTCAAGCATATCGTAGCCTCTGAAGTAGCCTCAGTCTCTCTTTCTCCTTTCCTGCTGTTTTTCAGTACCTAATTTCATGTTAAACCTGTACCTCTAGATGTTTTTCAAGGAGGAAAATGTAGTGTTGTAGGAGAGGACCATCTTCACAGTCCAACTGCCCCAGGACCCTCTGAGCAAATCTCCATAGCTAGCAATATTTTGACTGCTAGGCTGGCTGTTTGTTGGCTATCAGTCATTGGTAAAAATAGAATTGTGTAGTCTACATTCATATTGGCAGATGTGTTGAAATCTAAATATGAAATGTCTGCTTCCAAGATCCAAAATATATACTCTGCAGAGTTTCATAAAAATTATTCAGATTTGCTTAACTTAGTTCAGTTTTGCTAAGCTTTTAATTGTCTCTATTCAGCAAGTATAAGATTCTTATTTTAAGCAAATAGATTAATGTAATTGTATTAAACTAGATAGTCTTTAAGCCACAATCCTCTCTACATCCATAAAATATTTCACAGCAGATCAGTTAGCATTATCAATGACTTACAAGGAAGGTCAGACTATCATTCACTAGTATCTAAAGTAGTATCAAGAATCTTCAGCAGATAACTCTCCATTCTGCATGGATTAACAGTTGAATGCATGCTTAGTTTTTTTCTTGTTTGTTTATACTTATTCATTTTATATTTTTTATGTTATTTATTTTTAATTTCATAGTGATTTAATAAGTATTATTAGACCTTTATTAATTGTTTACTAGGCACACTATTTCTTTGACTCTATTTTCTAAAGAGTTTCTCCCTTATGAAAACTTTCTATGTAACTTCAGAAACAGCTACTCAGCCTTCCTGGGAATTGTAAACATGATTATGACATTGTAGGGGTACAGCAAGAAAACCTTCCCCCAAAAGACCTCTTAAGGGCTGCTAAAAGGGAACAAACCTACCAATTACTATCTCTGAAACAGTTTGAGACAGACAAAACTGAAAAGGAGGACTCTTTATGGCCTGAATTTACTATTTATGCTTTATTTCTCTTTCACATCCCACACTACTGACAGTACCTTTTATTCACACAAGCATACTGCTGCCTGCATAACTCAATGTTTAAATAGCACCTGCCAGGATCAGAAGAGGCTGTGCAGTGTGAAGATCTGCTAAAGAAGAAAATTGCTCTTCTCAGGTTACTCCTAGTTGGCCATGGCAGAAACAACCGAAAAAAACACAGTATGTGACCTAGACACTGACTGGGTGAAAGAAAAATCATATAGACGGATTACAGTATCCTGTAATCAGGATATATTTTTTCACTACACTATTAGTTTCAGCATGGACATGGCAGGCGAATCATGCCACTCCAGCAGCTCCTACGTTGTTACCAAAGAATATGGGTAAGAGAGAAAAATGCACCATAACATGCAAATACACCAGTACATTCACTTCACGTGCATAGGTACAACATTCATCAAGTCAGCACATTTGATGCCTTTAGGACATTGAATTCCCTGGTTAGGCTAGACTTAAAAACACAGAGTGTTACCTTGTTTCAGGAAAGAATGTTTAGCCTTTAGGAAACCCTCAATAGCTTTTCTTTCTTTTGCATGACAAAAATTTGTCCATTTTATGGATTGTGAACACATCTATATTTAGCTCTAGTCTGAAACTACCATCAGATCTTAATTTGTTGATCAGCCTCAGCAAAACTACAACACCACAAAGTATCCTATCCTCCTCCTAGGCACTCTCCATGACATTTACAGTGCACATCAAAATAAACTAGAGCCTTTTATGACTGCTAATGAATTATTCAAGCAACGTTCTTAGCTGCTTGTCTGTCTCCTTTGCCAGCTGAGATGACTTCATGGGTATGTCTGTTCTGACCAAGCATCCCATCAAATAGATTAAACTATGGCTAAGCTGGCTTTGAATTTGAGGTGTAGTACAAGAAGCAAAAAGAGGCCCATAGATGGATGCTGGCTTCAGATGGGAAAGAGCTCCACAGGCTCTGCTGGCTGCCTCCTAAAGCTCACACCCGTTAGTGCAAGATTTTTCTTTTTCCACTCTGCTTCATTAGCTAAGTTTATGCAGGTGATTCTGATTTCAGTCAGGAAGGGCCAGAACTCTCACGTCTTCCACACTTAGACCAGCAACTGCTGCAACTGCAGTGCTGAGACTGACTTCCAACTGCTGCCTGTCCAGGAGTCAGCAGTGGAGTAACATAAGTGTCTACCTGGTAGCCACCAGTCTCCCTGGAGAGTTGCCACATATTAATTGTTAGTGCTGTACTGGAACCCAGGAACACAGTGGTCTTGACTAGAAAGCACTGATATATGCCTGGCGTGTCCATAAACTCACTGGTTCTAAAACAAAGGCAGGACTCTAACTCACACATGTTGTGGAGTTAAGCAAAGATATTTTTCCACTTTGAGACACACCTCACTTTCCTTTTTACTCTTTTTCATTTGTTTGTTTGGTTTTGGTGCTGTAGATTTTGAGGTTTGGTTTGTTGTTTTTTTTAACCTTGGCCAATGATTACAAAAATGCAAAACCAAGCAAAAAGTTGTTTAATGTAATTCCTCTGACACATCATTCAGTTCTAGTTCTGGCCACTCCATTCGTTATCCCTACTTTTTTCTCTCCTTCCCTGGGGTAACAAAATATTCCATTTGAACTTCTTTTGTTTGGGATATCTTTCATTTTGTTAGGATTGTGTTGTCCACATCTATTCCTCTCTTTCTGCTTAGTTCAGATATACCTGTCAAATTTGCAACCACATAAAATAATCCATACCAGAGCTACTATATTATTTGCTGTTCTCTGTTTAGGACCACAGAATTTTTGTACTGAGTGGTCTGTAATAATTCATGTCCACTTTAGTACTCAGGAAAGACACTCAGATCTCTTATCCCACATTTCCTCCTCTGGAGGAGGAAAACATACAAGCAATAGTCAATGTTTATTGACACTCCATAGATGCATAAGCATATATTACACACTCTGATGCCACTTAGTTTTCCTTCCTAATTTGTTTTGAAAGGAAAAAAAATAGGACCCTATAAGAAGAAAATGTTGCATGCTGAATAATTCTTACTGATGTGATGCCAAATAAAATGGCTTTTGCAAGAGACTTAGATTTGGTCACTACTTACCACCATGATTGAGATTGCTACCTTTCTGTCACTACTTACCACCGTGATTTACTGTGATATGTGAGGGAGAAACTGCTGCTGTCCCAGGCTGCTGAATTAACAGAATGAATGTCACAAAAAAATAAATCTTCAGAGTAAGAACCAGTTTGAACTAAGAATATGATTCAGACAAAGTCCAGTCAGTGAAGAACTTCTAGTTATGTGGGGTGTACTGAACAGCTAAGTGAAAGAATGTGTAGTGTAGGTATTCTTTTGAAGGCCAAGGAAGAGAAATGTAGGGGAAAATCCTGGACTTTTCTAAAGTAAACACCAAAATTCCCATTCACTTCTTTAAACCAGGATTTCACCCCATGATTGAAGCAGAAATCAGAATTGAAGCCGGGGCAACAGATGGTCGAGCCAGGATTTGGGACACAGATTTCAGGAGTGTAGATAGGGTTCAGAAAACACTGGCAATTAGGAAAGGAACTAATAATTGAGCTTGCAGATATAAAACTCCTGAGATACACAATGTAATTTTAAAATTGAACATCACAACAAACATCTTTATAAACTTTTTTAGTGACTCAGCAGAATAAAAATGTCATAAAATTGCATTCATTATAGTGTTATAGAAAGAACTAATGGCCTGTTAAGAGGACTGTTATGAAAATAAGGAAGT
Source organism: Sclerurus mexicanus (assembly GCA_013396755.1). NCBI lineage: Eukaryota > Metazoa > Chordata > Aves > Passeriformes > Furnariidae > Sclerurus > Sclerurus mexicanus. The sequence goes on along the minus strand of VWZF01003890.1, from coordinate 1,408,223 downwards.
TCAGAAGGTATTTCTAATCACTTAATATGCCTAAAATAAAAACATTTCCTTTTGACTTCATCTGAAGCTGATTTCTGTATGCCTAATGCTATTGACACAGCATAATACACAATATATTATATTGGTATAGGATAAGCTCATAAATAAATCCATTGTTTTTTTTAATATGGTACAAATCAAATCACTATTAATGTGGAGCAATTTGGAATAAAATGGAATTTTGGCAAATAAAAATTGATTGGGAAAATATGTCAAAAACTCCTGAAAACTTAATCAAAGAGTTTCATACTACTTAAGAAATAAATAGCAATATAGCTTTCCTTGTTAAATTTAGAATTAGGAAATGCTTTCATTCAAAATAAGGAAGAAAACTGAGTTATGTATATTTCTTGTTGTGAGAAACTGTTTCATGTACACACCACTTACAATAACAACATTGCCTGCAGCATCATTCATATGTGACTAATATGAGCATTGAGCAGAATTAGAAAATCTAATGAGATCAGGCCAGGTCAAGATCTGTGAAATAATCTACAATTTACAGGGTTTACTGGTATTTTTGTGGGCCAGCAATGGATTTATTTTTTGTTCCTGTTTGCTTAAATCAGTAGAAGTTCCTTATTGTTCAGTACTTGGATAAAACTAGGGCATTTAATTATCTTTCTAAAGTTGCCTAATCTCAGTTCTTGAATTTCTGTTTGAATCTTGGTCATTGCACTTATGAGCTGGAACAGTTTAAATGGGGATAGAGGGAGAGATTTAGCACACTCTCCTATTGATAACCTAATGCCCATACTGATCTCACTATATTTTTCCCAAACTTTTTAGGCTAAAGAAATAAAATTAATGTTATACATTGGGGAAAATAGCACTTTTCTTTGCATACAGAATATTTCCAAACCATAAGGTCAAAAAAGTGTGACCACCTAGAGGAAATTTCTTATTGTCATAATGAATAGTTATTCGGTTTTTATAAGGAAATAAGAGCTTCAGAGTTTATTGAATTCTTAATTTTTCAGTTTCTGTACCTTTTCTTTCCAATAGATACACCTGTTAAAGTGGGGACCACACATATTAAAAATACTGTAGAGAAATCAAAACATTAATCCTTTATTAGGGAACAAGTATATTTGACAGAGCATATCTAGTGCATCTAGAGCATGCACTAGATGTTGACGATAAAAAAAAATCTATTTCTATTGAATATTTCTTCTTTGTTATAAAAAGGAAAGTTTACATGTATTGAAGTCCGATTTCACCTTGAGAGGCAGATGGGTTACTATCTCATCCAGATGTACATACCAAGTCTGTTGATCGTGATTCTCTCCTGGGTGTCATTTTGGATCAATATGGATGCAGCTCCAGCCAGAGTGGCTTTAGGTATAACAACTGTACTGACCATGACAACACAAAGCTCAGGTTCACGAGCATCTCTTCCAAAGGTAGGCCAAATTTCCTTTGTTTGTACTACGTAGTCATAATGTTATGTGACAAACACTTTCAGTCAACTTTATGTGTTTTAATTATTAACATTCAACCATTTAAAGGAGATAAATAATTGAAATATTTATGGGGGGTTTTTGATTCTTCTGTCAAATATATTCTATTTCTCCCTGTCTCAAATATTTAGCCAACCACATATCTACCAAATTCTATAAACCTTAATAAGAAATTAAAACAGTGTTATTCAATAATACATAAATTCTGTTTAGCAATTGACTGGCTCATCCTTTTTCATATCCCAGTATCTGATGACATGTTTGCAGTTATGAGTGAAATTCTAAAGGCCATAGATTCTAACCTGTTTTCAATTATATTCCTTTCTCAAAAACTGCCTAAAGTATGAATTAAGTCACTATTACAAACACATTTACTTAAAAATGTAGAAAAACCTGAACCCAAACAACTCCCAACTATCTTATAAAAAATGTTTACAACACCATGTAAATCACTTAAGGTTTATTTCTATGATTAACTATTTCAGTTTTCTGAACTGTAATTACTTTAAATATTTTCTTTTTCATTTTAAGGCATATTCCTTGACCATCTTCATGTGCTGTGGCAGTTAAAGGGAATAAAATGTATACAATAAAAAGTCCGCTTCTCTATTAGTTTTACCATGACATTTTTAAGTTGTATAATTACATTTTTTTCCAAATAAAATAGATAGCCCTAAGACAGTTGAGCTTGCTTTGTGTCTCAAATATATGGATCTGAATGCATCCAAATGTAGCATCAAGAAATAAGAAATTGGACTGCTCTGAAAACTCAGAAAAACAACAATTTAAGAGTTTAACACATGAGTTTTGTCACATTTTGAGGCCTGAAGCTAGGTATGTTTGCTTCTATAAAGAAGCTCTTGTAAATCTGCACACAAAGAGGGAGCAGGCCCTGCTTTCTTGGTTCAGATTATGCTCTGCATCTGAGCCTGGCAATATGGGACAGCAATGAGCTCTGTTCTCTGTTTGATTTTCAGTACTTTCACTGTGTCAAAATTACAGGACTAATTTAAAACTATATATTTGATTTACTTGCTTATATTAGTAATGAATGAATATATCAGAGCTCTCCACCTATATCCCTTCTTCTACCTATTTTTTGTTCCAGGAACTTTCAGTTGCATCCATTTCAATACAGAAATTCCCACTGGTCCTACCATAAGCTATTCTTTGGTTCCTTAGTGTCATTCACAGATCCCAGTGGGACAAATGGAGGAAGAGCATGTGTTTCTTGTGGATTATTTGGTTTGTGGTGTAATATAGAGTACACTGTAAGGAACTGTTAATGATATAAACACATTTTGTGAAAGAGTGAATTTTTAAAAAGAAATTTATAGTTTGAATTGCTGTTCCTCTTATTATGTAATTTTAATGTTAAGTTTTATTTCATAAAAAGAGTGTTGGGATGTGGAGATATTAATGCACTACTTCCTGACATGAAACACTAAACTTCACATCTGTGGTTTTAATGTTCAGTCTTCTCCTGTCTTCTCTCCATAGGTGTCATATGTAAAAGCAATTGACATTTGGATGGCAGTCTGTCTGCTCTTTGTATTTTCTGCACTTTTGGAGTATGCAGCTGTAAACTTTGTGTCAAGGCAGCATAAAGAACTTCTGCGATTCCGCCGCAAAAGGAAGAAGAGCAAGGTAAAAGTAATGGTATTCACAGCTTTGAAAGAGAGTCTGACTGAATTATGCCAGGATATAGGATTAGTTTGGCAAACATACTGCAGTTTAAAGTGGCAATATAAATAAAATGGCAGCACAGCTTAAAATGCACTATAGAGAGAGGGTCACTACAAGGACTGTGAGTTGCATAAATCCAACTTGAATTCTTGAAAGTGGGATTAAGAGGGATTTAAATGAGGCACAGACCATGTGGGAGCCATCTGCACAAGCATGAATTTCACTCTGTTAGAAGAATTAGATTATAGTTCAGTGAATGAATGTTACTGGTATTTGCAGCAGTCTGTACTACCCTGAGATTCAACAAATAATGTTTCCTAATTTCATTCTTCTACTCAATTCAAAGCCTTAACAGCTGTGTTTCATGCAAATATTTTTTAATACAAAAAGTACTTTTTCAAATAACATTATTGGTGGAAGAATAAACATTTTACTTTAAAAGAGTGATAAGTTTGGGTTTTTCTCTTTTGTCCAGTTAATTTAGTGTAAACTGTTTATATGAATAATAAGAATCTTTAATATAGTAATGGTTATTAGTATTTATTTTATAGCTGAAGGTAGACTACCATAAAATAACTCACTACCAGTGTGCAAAGTCAAACAGCTAAGGCTACAGACTCAAGCAATAAGGAAAATTTGTAACTCCTTATTTTACAAACAGTAAATAGTTCTCCAGCCTACTGATTAAATGAGTACCCCCCTTTCCACAGGCTTTAAGTCACTATCTAGAATATTACTAGTGAATGAAAGTCTGACCACAGCAACATGATTCAGTTCCATTGTCTTTCATTCCTCAAGACTTACCTCAGTTTACTGCTTACATCACAAGGAGAAGACGTTTTATAGGTTGTTTGCCTCTTACTTAGAAGATACTGAAGATCTGCACTGCTGTAAAGCCGACCTAAGCACTCTCTGCTAGTAAGACTGTGTTAAGAAGCAGGCTGGGCAGTCAAATGAAAATAACATTTTCATATATTTGCCTGTCCTTGTGTGTTGAGTCCCAGACTTCTTCAGCTGTACATGTACTCTAACCTAGATGATGATTCAGACTGCATGTACCTACTTTCAACATTCGTCCCTGTGAAAAATGTGCCTTTTTCTTCTTGCTGACAGCAGCAGAAAAAGTAGCAGGTTTGTGGCAGTATTTTTTTCTGGAAAATGGCAGCTCTCTGAGAATTGCTTAAAGGTTTGGAATGGGAAGGATGGGATAGGGCAGACAAGTATTACTGGACAGGGGTAGGTGCTCCAAAACAAATGCATTGTATATCAAATACAAACAGCTGTGGTGAGTGATATGTCGCTATGCCTTTAGTCCATTCATCTTTCTCACCATGTATTACTGTTTCTTCTGGATCTCAAGCATATTTACCACACTTTAGTGATATCTTTCTTATATACAGGACAGATATTATGACAATAGGGTTAGCAACTGGCAGGTGATATCTTCCTTGCTTGGAATCAAACCAAATCTCTTTCTCACTCCTTCTTAGCAATACTTCAAACTCACCAAAGACACTTGTTCAGCAATTGCAATCAATGACATTTCAGATTAGAGGGATATGAGAGAGGATCCACAATATATAAAGCAGTTCTAAGAGAAGGCCTCTAAAAGAAAAAAAGTATGCTCATGAATCACCTCATTGACTTTGTGTTTTGCTGGTATTTTTGAATTCAGGCTTAACAGTCCTTATTCTAACTTTACACTTAATTAGACAGTCTTTAGCTTCAGTAGGTTACCTGCTAGATTGTCATAAAATGACAGGATTAGGATGAGAGACTTCAGAGTCTATAGTAAAGAATCAAGTACTCCCCTTAGATTCTGAAGGACGGAGACATGCATTTCAATGCTTTTCTTCATAATGTACATTTGGATCACATCTCAAACCCTCTGGTATGCAAATAATAAATTACGTCTAACAGATTAAAAAATGAAGTTAATAACAAGCCTTCCTTACCACAAATGTTATTATATAGTCACCACAATTTCTAACATGAAATGTGGGTCCCAGAATCTAAGTCAAAGTAACTTGTTTTTCCTTTCTCTTTTGTCTTTCTCAAAGTCCGTTACTATAGTTCATGGTTATAAAGGTTTGCATGTTTGTTATCCTTTTGGACTAGGTCAAACAGCCACTGGCTATAAGGAATTAGACTGCACAGATTTTTAAAACTAACGTGTATAAAGAAATGTTCATTTGTCCACAAAGTCAAAAGCAGTGAAAAGTAGTTGTATTAAAAGGCTGCATTTAAAATAGACTTCAGGGGCTCCCTTGAAGATTAAATCCTCTTCCTTTGCAAAGTGAAGAACACTATTCTATTCAATATTTATGCCCAAAACTATTAGAGAAATAAAGCTGTTAGGATAACTTATTAGACTTTGACATTCTGTATGCTTCCTATGTTGGGACATTTCACTAAGGTCAGGTTCCTCTAACAGGTGAATTCTAATCATTAAATACAGAAATTTTTGGCACTGGCATTTTATCTGCAAGGGTACAGCAAAACTTACAATGATTCAACTGTGTTGCAGAAGTCCAAAAATAGATTGGTTTGGAAATATTTCATTTCAGGTATGTGTTTACAGAACAGAACATGGATGAATAATATCTATTTACAATAAGGCAGCTGAAGAATTTCCAAAGTCTATTTTCTTTGTAATTAAGAAGACATGCTTGTTGCAGCAAATCTTTCTTTTTACCAAATAACCAAAGCAATAGTGCAACGATTGAATTTCAGTGCCTTTGGGAGATCAGTAGATCCATTTTTCTAACTTTAAGTCAAGATCATTTATACCTAATTTATCCCAGTCATAAAAATTCCACAAGTTCACCTGAAATCTATTCCACTTGTTTAAAAAGTTTTTGCTAATGCATTTTTTGGCCTCTCTTGGATTGTTTAGAAGGGCCACAGAAAACGGACTGCTTCATTTCTTTATGTCACCATTTGCACATTTCCATTCAGTCTTTTCGTTAAACATTCCCAGTTGGTACAGGTTTTGGCTTTGGTTTGGGGTTTTGGGGGGGTTGGAGGGTTTTTTTGTTTTGTTTTTCCTTATTCGCCTTCCCTGGAAATTCTCCTAATAACTCCATATAGTTTCTCAAAATTGCGTTTGCAACATGAACACCATAAAACCTAACAGTTGAGAGAAGACAAAGGATCAAATTATTCAAGTTATACACTTGTTTGTCCAAACCAGTTTACCATTTGCCTTTTAAACAACATCCTGTTATTGACTGATATCAAGATTGTGATTTTCAATATCTTCTAGGTCTTTTTCCAGAACTACTGCAGTACCATTGGCATTCCATCTTGTGTTTGTGAAGTTGATTATTTCTTGCTAAATATAGTAACTTATATTTACACTTACTGACTCTTCTGTCTTTTTCAGATGCTTTGCTCAAATCATTCCATTCAATTTTAACTCTAAACATATCCTCAAATTTAAAGGCTTTCATAGATTGGAATATTTTGTAAATTCAATTTAAACTATGGGTTACTCTTCATTGCTGATTGAAATGAGAGAATCTGGAAACTCTCTCCTAGAAAGCATACGATGGAACTCAGATAAGACCCTTGCAGTAAATTATACAGTTTTACAAATTGCAATTATGTACAGAGCTGTAACAAGATATTTTGGCATCCAACGCTCATCTGTCCTTGCCATTTTCCTTATGCTTTTTCCAACTATAGTCACTGGGTCTTTTTCACAACATCTAGTTCATTTGTGGCCTCCCTTCCCAGACAACAGTAACAGCAGCATCAAAGGCAGTTCTTAGGCATAGCAACACCCTCTGGTCACCACTTTTGTAAGTATGGACCTCACTCAATGATTCCAAATAACTGAAAGGTAAATTTCTTTCCAGAGGCCAAATCCAGTTTGCACAAAATTAACAAAATATTTGAAGTGTCTGGGATTGTGTTATAAATACATTTATAAATAAAAGCAACATAATATACAACTTACTCTTTTTGTTTTCCAATAAGCACCACAATAGGCATAGGAGATTTTTTTAAAGGGTCTAATATCTTTATGATTACCAAAATGGCATAATGAATCCTGAGAACAGAGGAATTTTGGTTCCAAATTTGAGACTTCATTTGATACTCAGTATGTGAGCCATAATTCTTTGTCTCTGACAGAGAAAGAAACCTGGCTAGTGAACAGGAATATTTCAGAAACATTATATTGCCATTCCTTCAGAAAGAATTAATATTAATAATTTATTTATAGTTACATCTTGAAAGACAAAAGGGAAAAATTACATAGTTAAAAGTCATACAGGGATACTGAAACACATCCAATCAGTGCTTTTTCTTAGTTGCATTTACATTCTATGGGGGAAATATATTAACTGTGTACATATACTGAATAATAACACTTTCATTTTAGATCAACTGTTAATATATTTAGTTTTCAGAACTATTCAATCTTTTAATTCTATTTTCAAAATCTAAAGATCACCGTATCTTTAGAGAGGAAAATAGACCTGCAATCTAGATTGTCTTTAATGGTAATCACACCTCTTTTTCTTTTGTTTTCTTTTTGGTCAACCCATCCGTTTTGATGAAAGTATTTTGAGGGATTTCTTGATGGAAATGAAATCAGTGAATCATTACAGCATAGCAATGGCTTGAGATGTACAGGACCTATAGACGGGAGTTTGCCTCAAATCTACAGTACAAATTTAAGGGTAAACTATGAAGAAGATTTCCCATTTGTCATAATGTGATATCCAATCATTAATAGAGGCCCTGTCCTATTGTCTGAACTAATGTCTTCCCACGTGAACTTCATATACTTCATTGCTACCTATATGTGATGACGTGAAATGTTAATAAAGGTACTGTCTTGTTAATTTCATGTGCCATTTTGATCTGTTTAAATCTGGACCAAAACACAGTACTAAAATTTTGCAGTTTGTAGTGCAAACTAATGCAATAATACTTTCCTTCTCAAAACTGAACAGTAAAAGTACAGTGTTCGAATTACCAGAGTCAAGTCTTCAAATAAGCTTTCAAGTTGCTACCACAACCTACGATAAAAAGGCTATAGAGTTATTTCAGCCCTTATATATGTTATTACTCAAGATAAATGTATTATTAAATATATGGACAGAAAGCAGCATGGTCACAAGGCCACAGACACTGACAGCTTTCTATTAATTTATAGTTAAGTATTTTGTAGAATGATGCTGATAGAGAAACAAACTAATTGAAATTATTTCCTTCAGTCCTCCAAAGAGTTCTAACTTTCTAAATAAAAAGACTAAAAATTATCTAAATTTACTTCAATTTTTTAAATTACAGTAATTTTAGTAGAGATGATAAAATATTTATATCTAGCTCTATGCCGAATAACTTTTCAGTTGTTAATTCTAAAGCTGAATGCATGAAAAGCGCATTCAACTTAAACTCTTACTAAGATTCATTCATTATAAGATTTTTAAAGTTTTATCAAAAATCTATAAGAAAATATTTTCTTTTCTTTAGTGATGATCCACTAAAAAAATACATGAAAGAAAAAAAAAAGCTTCCTTATTACTTAAAAAAAAAAAAATCAAATAATTCAACCAATATTCAAGAGTTTATCAGGATTCACTGTCCAGGTTCTCATCTGGGGCATACAGGGTATGTCCTTTAGATGATTTCTACAGCTGTAGACTCAGACACATTCTGAGAAATATTTCTCGTCAAAAAGACAGACTTCATCCAAGTAAATCAATTGAAAAATAATGGGGTGTCACTGACATTTTGTATAAATGCCTTTGAAAAAGCACTCAAAAGTTAATAATAACAGTATTATTATATATATATGCATCTTTCCTGCTGTGTACAAGCACCCTCATATGAATCTGAGGCCAAGTTAGTGATTTTTCTGCATTATGAACCTGCTGGAAAACTTGCAGAACCACAATTTGAATATTCCAGCTGTTCCCCCAGAAAAAGAATTATGGTGGCACTTGTTGCATATCCATTAGCCCTAGCACTTTGATCTGACTTGGCAGGCTCCAACCATCCTGCCTGACCTCATGGAGACACCATCCAACAGCCACTGAGCAGAAATGCTGGACTCCTATAAAGACCTTCACATGACTTCTTCAGCAGCAGAGAGCATTTCCAAGCAACCTGCTCACAGACTAAATACAGGATGTCTGCAGGCACAAAAAAAAAAAAAAAATATCCACAATCTGGCTTTTAAAACATTCTAGATCATTACATTCAGGTAAGCCTAAAACAGAGAGAGTAAAGTCTTGCTATATAGTGCCTCATCCTGAAAACAGGTATAACTGAAAGCTGATACTCAGAGGAATTATTTTGTCTTTCTCAGCTTGTGCAATCACAAGCATTATTTTCTGGAGAAGCATGAAAAGAGAAAACTCTGAAAAGTACTTATGACGGTGTTTAAATGGCAAGTTTATGGCAAATTCTCACAGTCCATGCATTTGTAACTTAATGCTTCTGTTAACTGGAATACAACACTGCAACTCTTCTGGAATACAACTGCTTTAAAGATGTTATTTCCAATTCTTTTCCAGCAGGAGAGGAATATTGTTGTAGTAATGAAATCTCTGTTTTATCACGTCATCAAATAATGATCCCATCATTTTGTATTTCTGTTATTCATTTCCATAGTAAAGTCAGTCAGTGATTTTTCCTCCTCCTTTTCTTTCATGTTAATTTTTCTTTATTTTTATGTTTTTAAAGGCAAATTCTAACACAGATTTGAAGTATAGTGACTTCAGTGAACTATATTAGCCTCTACGTTTATTCAATTTACATATATGAAAAAGTATTGCAGCTGGGTAATAAATACAGCTCTGCTGGATGGTCATCCTGATGGCCAACTAATTCACTTCAAACTGAGTAGTTTATCTGCATTCTTTTGTAGCTTACTTATTCCACTAATCTTGATAAAAAACCTGATCGGATTTTTTTTAAACAAAGTAATTAAAAATGGTTCTTCCAGCAAGTACTAGTTGATGGAAGTTTTAAATATGTTTAGAATTAAATATCCATTGGAAAGCATTTTCAGATATTCCAAATGTCACAGATATTTTCAAAATGAAAAATTTTGAAGCTTGGGTTTTAGCTGTGCTCACTCAGAAATTGCATTTGTATAAAGAGGTGAAAGTAAAACAAAAAAATGTTTCAAAACTACTGAATTGAAACTTTCATTATTTGACTTTGGTAAATATTTGTTAGTCTTTAATTTAAAGTAGGAAGAGCTTTAAAATATCAAAAAATCTCTTACAGAAAGAAAATTGCTGTTCAACTCTTTTTAAAATACCTATGAAAAATATTTTTCAAAATACTTATTTAAAAACTACCATATACGTAATAATTTCTCTATTTCATAAAAGTCTAAAGTCCTAAGTAACTAGGCTAAATTAGACATGAAAAACAGACATTCCAGAAATTAAAATTAGCATTGAAGAAATGGTGAATGCCATAAAAATCATGCATCTATTCTTGAGTAGCCCACATAATGAAGGAATACACTGGAATATATGTCACAACCAAATTTGGCCCTGGCTTCACAGACTATGCATCATGTATTTGGCTGCATATTTGCCTCTTTTCCTTGAGGATACCTGTAACCAGGTAAAGAGAAGTAAAAAAATATGTCTCCAGACACAAACTACATTTTTTGGTGTAAATACAAATATTGTAAATGTAAATGAATATTTTAATGTAAATATGACTAATGTAAATATGAAATATGAAAATATGTATCTCTTCAGACCATCTACTTTTTTCTGTGCCATGTGATTAAAAATCACTTTCTCTTACAGTTCCCTGAATTCTGACTATCTTTGCCAATTTTCTCCTGAACTGACAGAAGAATGAGTTGGAAGAAAAATCTGACCTTTAGCTTTCTTTTGCTGTATTTTAAACAAAGAAACTTTACATACATTTTTTTTTACCTGATGCATTCACATGGAATAGCAGAAATAAGACATGCAGATAAGATGAACTATACAGTGGTCAAATAGTCAGAATTCTCACTAATATAATTAATGTACACAACATTAATGATTTTATGATGAGCATCTCTAGAGGCCAGGATCCCAGTTTGTAAGCAATATACAGACTTAATGGCTGTTGTCTAAAAGACCATTGTGAAGTTTGTCCAGTTGAAGACTGTGGATGTTTACTGTAAATGGGGAAACTTACACCAAATCAGACGTTATGTGCCCAATTACTACTAGTTTACTAAGCTTTCTCATTTCTCTAAATAGACTACAGAATCTATAAACAAATAGGAAAATTCCGTACTTTTGTTAAAGCTCCTGCAATATTTTTGACAGACACTGACAGGGAATACATTTCAACCAGTTAAGATAAACTATGGATTCAAGAAGTCGCTGAGGTAATGGTGCAATAGCTATTTAGCAGCAGGTAAGATTTCTGTAAATGATAATAGTAAAAGAAGAAAAAATAAAAAACAAACCCTTCTTCCTCTTTTTCTTTCTTTTCTTTTTTTTTTCTTTTTTTTTTTGTCCAACAGGATGATGATGCACGTGAAAGTCAGTTTAGCTTTACAGCATATGGAGTGGGCCCGTGCGTGCAAGCAAAAGACGGAATGACACAAAAGGGGCCAAATAATCCTGTTCAAGCTGTACCAAAAAGCCCTGATGAGATGCGAAAGGTATTCATTGACCGGGCCAAGAAGATAGACACAATATCCAGAGCTTGTTTCCCACTAGCCTTTCTGATTTTCAACATTTTTTATTGGGTAATTTACAAAATCATCAGGCATGAGGACATTCACCAATAAGATTAAAGCTCGCAGTACATAAAGGTCTGGCTGTCACACTCACCCAGAGACTTTCTGTTAGAAATGTGCATCAGAGGAGTGATTGGAAGAGTTAATAGCAATGAGGAGGGGGGAAAGATCCTGCATGGTCTGCAATGACCCATTACAGTAGGATGGAAGAATGATGCCCAGAGAAGATGCATCTGCTATTGCAAACTTTCCCGGTCAAGCTAAATGTTAACAACTTTTTCATTGGAAATCACTCTCTACTGAAGCTTTACTGCCAAGTATTTATACATACTGTTACATAGTGGTATAACTGTACAGTACTCTTTGATGGTCCTTAATCTTTTTTAATTCTGGTGTATTTTTGTTTTTAAAAATGGTTCCAGAATACACTTGGTAAATCCCACTGTATTACAGAATAGATTAGTGTTTGTAACATGTATTTCAGTTTTACAATGTAATGGCAAATTACTGATTGGAGACAACAGTTTAAAGGACTCGATCTAGTCTTAAAGACAGTTCCAGTGCAATGAACATATTTGTCACATTTAAGTAATATAATTTATTCAATTTACTTCATATTACTGTTCCCGTCAAAGGTGTATGTTGACATAATCTCAGACAGCACAAGGTATACAGCCTAATAGTCTGCCACTCACATGAGAAATATATTAAAATTTGTAAAGTATTAATACCTGCAAAGGATTTTTTCTTTTAATTACTTAATATTTGATAATTGAAACATTTTTTAATCTATTATATTTTTAAGAGGTTTTTTTCCTCAATTCTTAAAACTCATACAGCTTGTGAAATAGAAAAACTACATCAAAATTTTGTAGTGCTTCACTTTGATTCGATGCAAAGAGAACTCAGACCAAAAATAGTTAATTGCTTCACTGAAGTATTTAGAGGATGAACACAGTTATGTTTATGCACATTCATCTCCTGCATGTTACATAAATACAGAAAGCTTAATTTATGACTATGTCAAGATTTCTGACTCATTCCTTGAAGTTTATTGATATAACTTAGATACTGGTTAAGAAGTACTTCACAAATTTAGAGAAACATGCAGCTCTTCTTAAACATGAAAAAGGATCTGGATGGTCTTTTCCATTTGCTGTATTTCACACTAACAAATAAGAGAGCAACCATTATAACTATTAGAAAGATTTTCCCTGTTTAGGTTTAAATAAGTCATATTAGTTGCTTCTTAGAATTGTAACACCATAGATCAGTCTTGTCTATGGGGAAACAAAACCATGCTAGGAGATGAAAATGTATTATTTAGAATTATTACTCTAAGTCCAGTAGCTGAGGCTGATTCTCATTGCAAAATATTTTTATTTTGAACATGTTTAATTTTTTTTTTGTTTGTTGTTGTTCAGAATGTGTATACAAAAGCAAAATCAGCTGGGAGCAAACATCTGGTGCACTGCCAAAGGCATGGTACATATGAATTAACAGTAGCAATGTAACTCTGCACTGAGGATTATAACATAGCAACCTTGGGTTTGGTTTGGTTTGTTATTGTTTTCCTCCAAGGATTAGTTAGATTCTAAAACAGTAGCTCTCAGATTTTGTTAAACTCTGTCAGAAAGAAGGTATATAATCTGCCTTTATTTTAAAACTATTATTCTTTTATAGTTTTACTTCATTTGTGATCTAAAATTAATTCAATTCACTTAAAATATTTTTTTTCTTGTTGCTATGGTGTCTGCTTTTTGTTGATTTCTTTATGTGCATATTTCAAAAAATCCTGTTCACTTATGAAGGTGCTCACCTGTGTGAAGGGGTATCATGATCTAATGGCTGATATTTCAGCTGGTTTGTATTCACCTCACTCAATGTTATCATTAGCTGTATTGTATGAAAATGGATGTTAATTTGCTTCTGTTATCAGAAAAGTCAACTTTATTTTGTTTAAGGGCTGTTTTCCAATATACATAACATTTGGCATGTCATTCTGCTGCACTCAGGTGAGTAAAGATGTTCTATTTTGATATAACACAACCAAGATATTTCCTGAGCTGGTTTTGTGGGGTTTTTTTCCTGTTACCTTTACCAAGGTAACAGAAGCCCCTGTAGTCCACTAATAATGTTCTTTTACAAAGAAATCATAATTCAAAATTTAAGTTTAATTTAGATTATTCCTAAATTGCTTAGTGTAAAGTCACTTGGAAGAGAAAGAAAGAAATGTTATTTGGGATGTTATGAAACTTCAAGCCAAAAATGCCTGCATTCACCACTGACTGGGGGAAATGTCCAAAACTGCCAGCAGGCATGCCAGCCCTCTGTACAAAGCTAGAATCAACAGCTACCAACATCAGCTAAGGTTAGTGTGGGAGCTGATTCTTTTATAACTATATAATGAAGCAGCAGAGAACAATATTAAGAAGATGGAAGAATTGAAAGGTACTTTGCAATATTTATCAGACGGCAGTATTTATGCTACAGTCCCATGAATAAGACAGTGGAGAAGCAGAAAAATAACCATCAAGGAAATTATGCATAAGGCAGATATTAGGGTTTCTCCCACATATAAAGAAAGAACCCATTAATTAAGCTGAAGCAGATATCTACCTTGCTTTGCTATCACTGGACCAGGGCTCTGCAGAGTACAAGTCCTTAGCAAAGTCACACAAGAAGGCTTCTTGTAAGCACAACCTCTGTATGTTGGCTAATGCAGCTTTGTCCCAAGTCATTATTCACCACAGGTGCAGACCCTGTACTTCTCAGGTCGTGTTTTTGTGATCTCTGTAGATCAGCTCTATACTTCAAAAATAAAATACTGGCATCAGAAGGACATTGTAACAATGAAAACAGAGGGAGTCACTGTAGGATCTGGAAGAATACCCCAGTAACACAGCTACTAAAGAGCTGGCACAGTCACTATGAAGGGGAAAAAAAGAAGGATGAAGTATCCTTATTATTTTTCCCAGTCTCACCATATCCTGTCCATAGGTACCCTTGTTCAGGTGGAAGAGGTAGCTACAGGGAGAAGCAATTTATATCAACTGCTGCAAAGTCTATATTGTTTTCTGAGAGTAATTTCTACATGTGCAGATTGACTTCAGCATCATCCACTTTCTTAATGTAAAGAGAACCACGGAAGGTACGGGATGAAAAGTGTGGGCTGTGCATAGCATAACAGGGGCCACATGGAGAGAGAAAGCCCAAAGCAGTGCCCGCAATGTCTCATATGACTGTCTTCTCTTCCTGCGCTAAGGAGATGTGGCCGAATCCATATCAACCCTCATAAGGCCAGGACCTTTGAGAGAGGATAAGAGGTCCCTTGGAGGTGTAGTAGCAATGCTCAACTATCACAGTACCAAATTCCTGCTTAAATTCCAAACATCCAAGTGCATTTTGTTTTTAAAACTATATTCAAATATCAACACAACAGGCTTTCATGGTTAGAGGGATGGCTTTTTTTCTCTGTAATGCCGCCAAAACTATAGGAGGCTTGAAGGGGAAAGGCAATAAGGAATACTAGTGTTTTACTATTTAGAATTCAGCTATTTTAACATCAAAATAAAGCACACTCTACTTCCAAGGACTTTTGACAGCAAGCAGTGTTATTTAAGCAGGTTAGTCAAATTCAAAAGTAGGGCATTTAAGGATCTTTTCAGCTCAATCATACATTGATTTTCTTTGGAGTCCTTTTATTATAGTTTGTTCCAAAACCTGGTTTATAAGGCATCATTTGTGATGTGTGAGAGGTGATTCTGTTTGCTCACTAGACAGACATATTTAAGAGATTTAGATGTGCACTTTACATTTAAGGAGTAAGGTATTGATTCCACTTTGCATTTAATCCCTTACAAAACTGTAGGCTAATAATGTAGATAAAATAGAGACTATAGTAAACTGTACAAAACCTTATATTTTTAACAGTAGAGAAAATAAAAAGTCTTCCTTAACCTTAGGGAGGGGTGAAAAAGAAAGGATTATTTTTAGCAATAATTTTATATTAGATCAAAATAAATTTATTTATAGCATTTCCAGCCCAAACTGACATGGTTGGCTGGAAAATATGTACTTTTCTGCAACTTCTGCTCTCATTTGAGCTATCATAGGAATTAATCTAGTCCAGCAGAGCAGAATTTGGCCTTAAACTGTGAAACTGCTGAATGAGCTCGTAATGCTTACAGTATCCCTGTGAAGTAGTAAAATAACTTTATCCACATCTTGCTGCAATCATATGGTTATTTAGATGACAACAATATTAGATCTTCACAGCTCTTTTCCTTTTCAACAAAGAAGAAAAATATAATTCACAAACGAGACTACTTGTTAATATTGAAATGGGTATTCTGTTTTGGAGTGCTTATGGAAAAGGTGTCTTCAGGCAACACACATCACCTGCAGTAATTACTGAAGTCCTATCAGTTTGTTAGGCTTGTGGAAGCAGGTTAGATTGCTAGAAGCGGTGGGTTAATGCCAGAAAAAAATGTTGACTCATCTTGTATTCTTGACATTCTCAAATATTACTGCACTTCTTCACTTTCATTTTTGTGAAATATGCAACAAACATTTCTCATGTTTGTATTTTAATGGATAACAGAGGGATATTAACAGATGAATTGGACTAAAGTAGCTACTGATGTTCCATGAAGTGGAATTGTGAGCCATATAAAATGAAATTGTGCCATAAGCTTTTCACATAAAGGTATAGTATACAGTATTTTGTGTATTAGTGTCCTGATATTTAAAGGCTACAGCAAGAAAATAAATGATATGATAGTATATTAATAACTTGTCTGTGAGTTTTCAAAATATTCTCCTGTGAGTTCTGTCTGATGGCAATTTCATCTCAAAGTACTTCCTTTTTGGTAAAAATCTATAAATGTGTTGTGCATGGATTTGATTAGATTCCTTTTTATTGTATTGCAGTATCATATTGCACTTTAGCTGACATTCTCTGCAGACAGAAGTATTAAAAATGTGAAATTTATGGTGTCACCCATGTCATTGTAGATATTTTATTCAGAAAAATAAACAACTTTTTTCAGAAATTGTGCAATTATTTTTATGATATTTTAGACAATGAATTTAAAGTCAAAGGAGAGACTGTCAACACCATTGGAAAAAGGATGAAACCCTCAGCAGTAACTATGGTGCATTACCTTTAAGTATTTCAGGAGCGAAAACTTGAGAGGAAACGATAGAGTGGCTTCACTGGTTATATGGGTTCTGGTTCTGAGAAAAGCTCACTCTGAAAAGTCAGGGAAAGTTATCTTGATAAATGCCTAATGAAATAAGTAGCCCTGTTGATCTTATTATCAAAAAGGCAAAGAATTTCACTTGCAGCAAAATAACCTTATGAAAATTTTATAGAAACATGAGCCCTCCTAATTACTCCTTTATAGAAAATGCTTGAAGTTAGCACATAAATCCTTTGAGAACAGTCTGAGTTCTGCTAATCTGATTACAGCAGTGTTAATGCACTTATAAAGAGCATAGAGAATGGTGATCTCATAATAATTCAGTATAGCCAACTTATGGCTTGGAAATGGGAATTTCCCAAAAGAACAGTCAAATATAACAAGAGCATCAGTGCAACCTTTGTAGAAATCTTGAGCAAGCCTTCATAGAGCCCACAGAATAGTGTGATCGGATCTTTGCTACTTATGACAGCTGTTGCTCCAGCAGCATCTGAAACATCATGTCTTCCCAAAAGCAAAGCATAACTGGTACCTCTGATCTTGTTCAGGTATGTTCTCTAGAAACTACTGCAGTAGCAGTATCTGAGAACGTTTTTGTTTCTGAATAAGACAAGCTTGTGAATTTAAAGCCCAGGACAACAATCATCAGAAGTCACAAAACAAGAATTATAGGGAAATTTTAGAAATAAACTTTTTCAAAATTTGAATCATATACTTCCAAACATTTAATAAACAAATATGCATTTTAGATGTATGTTTCCTTGTTTAGAAAAAAAAAAAAAGAAAAAGAAAGAGATTTCAACATTTACTTCACAGACTTACAAAGCCAAAAAATGGTGGATGTTGGAAGGGACCTCTGGAAGGCATCTTATGCAAACCTTCTGCTCAAGGAGGGCCACTTACAGCCAACTGCCCAGGACTTTGTTCAGATGGCTCTTGAATATCTCCAAGGATGAAGACTCCACAGCCTCTATGTGCCAGTGCTTGGTCACCCTCAGAGTAAAAATTTTCTCCTGGTATTCAGAGGGAACATCCCATGTTTTGTTTTGTGCCCTTTTCCTTCAATCTTGTCACTGGGTAACTCTGAAAAGAGCCTGATGCCATCTTCTTTACAAACTCCATCTGCATTTTTACGTAAGTTGATGAAATCCCTCTAAACAAGACAAAATAGTCCAGGTGTGGTCCTACCAGTGCTGATTAGAAGGGAACAATCATCTCCCAGGTGCTTCCCAGGTGCAGGGCTTTGCACTTTCCCTCACAAGACTGAAAAAACTTTTCTTGTAATGTTAGTTCCTGTCTAAGTGATCTTCATTTAAAACCTTTCCTGAGGTAATGAGTTCAGCCTCAAACCCACTTATGTTTTCATTCCTCTCTTAACAAGCCAAAGAACACACTCGCTTGCCTTGGAAACATCAGTGTCACTTTGGATGTGTTTGATTATTCTCACTAGATACATTCAGTAGGTACAGTTTAAAAGCACAAGATACTGCAGCTTGTTGTTCCACCTGAATACGTAGAAGCATTTTCCTGTGCAAGTGACCACACACAGGAACAGATTGCCCAGAGAGGTTGTGGAGCCTCTCTCGGTGAAGATATTAAAGAACCATCTGGATTCAACCCTGTGCAATGTGCTCTACGATGACCCTGCTTGAGCAGGGAAGTTGAACCAGATGACCCACTGGGGTCCCTTCCAAACGTACACGTTCTGTATGAAGTAGGACTAAACCTTATGTAGGTACACTAGACCTGAGTAAGCCCACACGTTATTAGAATTAAGATGAACTTATCTATGAGGATATTGGACACTTTTCCAAATTTCACTTATACGTGTTTGCATCATATGCGAGTGAGGTTTCCATCCTACCCACCTCTGTCTTTAGTGTAGCAAAAGCATCGCCGCCTCTCAGGACAGAACAAACTGGACCACAAGGTGGCGCCCTCTCACACGGATTGAGGGATGCCGTGGGTGTTCCCGTTCTGATCCCGGAGATACACCTCGGTAAAACGCGTTCTTCCCGAAAACATTCCACGCACTGGCATTCATTATTGAGAAGGAAATTTATAAAGCATAACTACTTGATGCCACAAATCATACTTCGTTTGGAAAGAGTTGCAAGTGTTTTGAGGCGAGGCTGCCTTAGAAGCAAAAATTAAAATTATATCATTGGAGTAGATTCCTCATGGTAAGGATGCCTTCAGAGTACAGGTGCAGCTACAGGTCAAAATATACAAACAGTTATTAGTTATGCACAATGGCCGTTCCACTTGTAAACAATAAGTGTGCTGTCATACTGTAATAAAGGCAAAGAAGTATTAGAAAGCTTCAGGGTGACCTAATTGTGGCCTTCCAGTACATGAAGGAACCTGAAGTCAAAATAGACTGCAAGAGACTTTTTACAAGGGAATGTAGAAAGAGGGTATGGTTTCAAACTGAAAGAGAGTAGGTTTAAATCAGATATTAGGAAGAAATTCTTCCCTGTGAGGGTGCTGAGGCACTGGAACAGGTTGCCCAGAGAAGCTGGGATTGCCCCATCCCTGGAAGTGTTCAAGGTCAGGCTGGATGGAGCTCTGAGCCATCTGGTCTAGTGGAAGGTGTCCTTGCCCATAGCAAGGGGTTGGAATTAGGTGATCTTTAAGGTCCCTTCTAACCCAAGCCATCCTATGATTCTAAGATATACAAGTTTCACTGAGGAATAGGTAACTTTGTATTATATCTAAGATGAGGTGAGCCCATACACTTCAGCAATGCAAACAATGTATGTCTGTAACTCAGTTATGATCTTGTGATCATTTGTTGTATCACCACCCTCTTGCTTTCCTAGCAGACTTCACCCTTTACACATTCACTAAACAAATAGGGAAACAGCAGTAAGAACACCTTGAACTTTGATCTGAAATGATACTGAGTATTATAAATAGATACTACAGAATGGTTGCAGGGTAGAATAGATACTACAGTGTAATACTAACACCCATTTACTGTTTATCCTTAATTTCTCAAGACAGTACAACATACAGTCTCTTTCATGATTTAGGTGCTAGTTAAATAGGACAATGATGAACACTATTAATTTTTAATTTAGTAGTAAATAAATAGTCCTCCCCTGGCACAACTTCAGGCCATTCCCTCAGGTGCTGTCACTCATCACCGCAGAGAAAAGAGAAAAGATGCAATGAGGTCTTCCCTCAGTCTTCTCTTGTCCAGGCTGAACAGATCAAGCAACCTAAGCCACTCCTCATACAGCTTCCCATCAATGCCCTTCACCATCTTCATTGCACTCCTTCGGACACTCTCCAATAGCTTAATATCTTTCTTATATCGTGGTGCCCCAAACTGCACACAATATTCAAGGTGAGGCCACCCCAGTGCAGAGCAGAGCGGGACAATCCCCTCCCTTGACCGGCTGGTGATGCTTTGCCTGATGCTCCCCAGGACAGGGCTGGCCCTCCTGGCTGCCAGGGCACTGCTGACTCATATTCAACTTGCCATAGACCAGCACCCCCAGGTCCCTTTCCATGGCATTGTTTTCCACCATCTCATTCCCCAGGGAATTCAACATTCAGGGCTGCCCCATTCCAGGTGCAGAATCCAGCACTTTGCCTTCTTGCATTTCATGTGGTTGGTGATTGCCCAGTCCTCTAATTTGCCCAGGTCTCTCTGCAGGGCCTCCCTGCCTTTGAGGGAGTCAACAACTCCTCCCCATTTTGTACCATCTGAAAACTTCCAGTCCTGTGTCCAAGTCATTTATGAAGAGGTTTATTAACAGGTTCAAGTTGTTTAAAATCTTCTATAAGCACCTTATTCACTACACATTTTGAAAGTATCAAAACTTTAANTCCGAATTCCTTCCTTCCTTCCGAATTCCTTCCTTCCGAATTCCTTCCTTCCTTCCGAATTCCTTCCGAATTCCTTCTGAATTCCTTCCAAATTCCTTCCTTCCGAATTCCTTCCTTCTGAATCCTTCCTTCCTCCCTTCCCTGTTTTCACAGGAAAAGTACAGTTCTTTTAGGATGCAAAATGTACAATTACTGTAAACACCAAAAATGCTATACACTCTCTTTGCCTGTCCAGCCTCGTAATCTGTCTTGGACCTATACTAGGTCTCATGCAACCATATCCCGTTCTCTAATACTTATGAGATATTTACAGGGTAATTCTATAGCACAGTCAGTATTAGCTCATCTGTGAATTTTACGAGGTTACTTAACCTTTATGAAATTAGAGCAGAATATTCTACCAGAGCAACATAACCTGCATGCCTCTTTGGGCATGTATAAACCATCCAAAATAAAATATGTTTTACAGTATCTGACGGTGCTACCTAATCGCTCTGAACTGTCTACCTGGGAGAAAAACTTCCTAATATTGCCTCTGAGTGGGAAAACCATGGAGGATATTAAAACTTTATGAATGTTACAAACTATGTATCCCCACCCAGCTTAGTCAATATGTCTCCCTTGAAAAATATAATCAAAATAGCATAGTCAACAGTTTAAATCAGTGAGTGACAGAGTTCATTCTGCAGTTTTCTGAACTTAAAATCCTTGAAAAAGTTTTACTGGCTGGAGTTTCTGTGAATCTAGTTTGAACAAGAATTTGCTGTCAAGCCTGTTTAAGTAGTTCCAAATAGCCCTGTTCTCTGGGCCTGAAGTCAGTGGAAAAATGTCTAAGGAAATTTGATCAGGATGGCCTACCTGCTTATAAAAGGCATTAGTTGTAGCAGCTGGAACTTTAATGATTATTTTTTCAAAGGAAATTGAATCATTATCTTTGATATAATCTTTCTGAAGAACTTCAGTTTTCTTCAGACCTTAAACAAATGTTCTGAAATCAGGGAGTTAAGCAAATTATGAGTCCTTTCCAGTGTTTAATTGTTGTGTGCTTGCAAGTTAATGGGCTATCTAAAGCATATTCTCTTCATAAAAATAAAGTGCAGCAGAATCTAAGTTGAATTTGAACATCTGAACCAAGTTTGAACATCTGTAAAATATGCTTGCCATCTTGCCTCTCTGAATTCTACTGCCATCAATTTTAGATCTGTCTTAAGCAGAAATATTTCTACAGACATCAAGAGTGGCTGGTTTCAATTATATTATAATATCTAAAATAGTAAAATAAACATGGAAAATATTATCAGCAATAATAAAATAGTAATCCAGCAACATCCAGAAACACTACCAAAAAAATCCTTTTCATTATACAACTGCTTGACACTTCTTTTATCCTCCAATCTCTTTTTGTTGGTTGTTTTGTTTGTTGTTTGTTTTGGGGTTTTTTTGTGTTTTGTTTTGTTTTGTTTTTTTAATTTTAGGAATAAAAGCCTGTGGAAACAGACTAAATATTTTTGTTTGTGCTGTTTATATACAGACAATTACTAGTTAGCAGTGAAGTCAGAACAAGGAAAGTAACACTGAAATCACTTAGCTTTAGGGAATATATTTGACTTGAGATCTAGAAAATGATCACTTTCTGTCTTTTTATTTTTCATGTTTTAAAGAAGGTCCATAACTATTCCCAGTGGTTCATGTCTTTATTCCTTTCCCACTTGAAAGCCTGAACTGAAATTTTCTCTATCAACATTTTAAATCCAGCAGAGGACAACAGCTCTTGCCTTTCCCTGGACAGTAATCTTCATTAAAATAAATCTTTATGAAATCTCTTGTGGAAAGAAGTGAACTCCTTCAGAATCTGGCTATCCCATTCAAACAGATATGCTAATGAACAGAGATATGTTTGGCACTGCTCAAAGTCCAAACATGTAAACTGACTCACTGGAGTTTCTGTGCTCATAGAAACTTATCCTTAATCATCAGAAATACGGGAGAAACTTGCAGAGGTGATTAAACAGATTTTACCCATGTTTTACCTCCCAAAGAATCACCCTTGGATATTGCTGCTCTTTTTCAGAGAAAAAAAAAAAACTTAAACCTTGGAGACCTCCTTTTCAGTCAGCTATTCTATATCCTATTCCTTCTTTAGAGGTATGAGAATTCTAGCCATTTAACTGCATTAGAACACTATCCCTAAGATTATCTAGACTGAAAAAAGAGGAATTAGGCAGATTTATCACTCCACAGATGGATGTGGAAATAAGACAGACTCTTACTGTGCTTCTCTTGAGCGATCAGTTGATTCAGAAGGGGAAAAATGTAGAAGAATAAGGTATAGGTAGATTTTCAGTTCTTTTGTCTATACAAACAAATCCATAGAAGGTAATTATTCTTGAGCAGTTAACTTGAAACCTAATTCGAGTGGCCAGATTCCATGCATCTACATAGTTCTGAAAGCAGCAGAATCAAAAGAAGCACTTGTGTTTACTCCATTCTGAAATCGTGTAATGGAAGTCACTTCTCAGTTGTAGAAAAGGGCAATCTAAGATGCAAAGATTACAATTATTTACAGATGGATCAAAAAGCTCTGAACTGAATCCTTTCATATGGCACCCATCAAAATAACTCCACGAACCTTCAGCGTGTTTTACAGAAAAAACATCAGTTAGCTGCAAAAGAGAAAGAACAAAATTATCTTCCCTGTTCTCCAAGATGACTTCCATTAAATGACTAGAATTGTGAAGGGGCAAAAGAGGTTAGTTTGAATCCATTCCCATCTCAAAAAAATAACTTTATTGCTAATAGTTAGCTTTAGGGCAACCCCTACAGTGTAGATACTAAACAAACGGATTAAGTGCCTCCAAGTCTTGATGCCCATTGCTTACTTTTCCTATTTTGTATTACCTTCATATTAGTGAAGGTACAGACTTAATCTTCATAGACCCATATTGCCCAAACTATCACAATATCGATAGTTACAACCTCATTTCAAAAGTCAAGAGAACTGAGCTATTTTGGGAAGTTCCAAGTAGGAATTTTTGGTTTTTGCAGTACCTACTCAGTCAGGCAAGAACCTCTATCTTGCAGAACATTTATAGTCCAAGTAGCCTTAAGTACAAGACAGAACTGAGACCTCTTTCATTTTTATCACTCCATGGAGTATTGCTTTTTCAACCCCAGCTCAGCTCACTTTGTCAAATGCTCTTACCAGAAACTTAAGTCCACTGCATGTTTTGCTGGCAAGAGGGAATAATTTTATCAGGCTAACATAGAGTTCTCCCTACAACTGTTGGAGTAGACTGGCCATGAACAAAACATCACCTAATACACTGAAAAAGAACGAGGAGGAGAAAGCAGGAATAGAGTGGAATGAACAATAAATAGTGAGGCTACAATGAGCCAGACTATACTGCACAGGCAAAGACAGAGATCACTGCGGTAACATGCACCAATACTGTGAGAACCCAAATCCTCTGACCAATCTCTCACAATAAAACTGTACAGAGCTCATCCTGCTCTTAACACACACACACATACAGAGAGCTACTGGCTGATTACTCCCTGGTGAACTGAGGAACATGTGGAGAGTTAATATTACTTATGAAACAGATCCGTCTAAATAATTGGTTTTTCTATGGCTGTGAAAAACAAAATTTAAACAAAAACTCACTCTGTTGGTTGTTTATTTTTAATTAAATTACAATGCCGTTTAATGTGAAGTTAACAGTTTTATGGGAAACATAACAAGTGATACATGAAATAAATAAAATACATTAAGTAAAATTCTAAATTGTAACATTTTTATTTTCAGAGTTTTTGTAGTGGGCTGACTCTGGCTGGATGCCAGATGCCTGGCACTCTCCTCAGCTGGACGGGGGAAAGAAAGTATTAAAAAACCTTTGTGGGTCAAGATAGGGACAGGGAGAGATCACTCAACAGTTACCATAATGAGCAAACCAGACTTCACTTGGGGAAATAAATGAAATTCATTACCAATAAAATCAGAGCAGGATAATGAGAAATAAAACTAAATAATGAAGAAACACACCCTCTACTCCTCTCTTCTTCCAAGGCTCAACATTACTCCTGATTTTCTCTACCTCCTCACCCTCTGTAGCACAGGGGGATGGGGAATGGGGGTTATGATCAGTTCATCACATGTTGTCTCTGCTGCTCCCTCCTCCTCAGGAAGAAGATTCCTCACACTCTTCACCTCCTCCCATGTGGAGTCACTTCCATGGGAGATAGTTCTCCACCAATTTCTCCAACATGAGTCCTTCCCACAGGCTCTAGTCTTTTACAATTTCTCCAGCATAGGTCCATTACACAGAGTGCAGTCCTTCAGTTGAAGGACTGAAGAAGTCCTTCAACTTCTCCAGTGTGAGTCTGCTGCAGGATCAGAAGTACTGCCAGCAAACCTGCTCCAGCATGGGCTCCCCTCCCCTTGGGTTTGGATGTCCACACAGGAGCCTGCTGTGGGCTTCCCCCAAGGTCACAGCCTCCTTCAGGGACATCCACCTGCTTCAGTGAGAGGTCCTCTGCAGGCTGCTGGTGGATTTCTCATCTACTGTGGACGTGTGTGGGCTGCAGGGGAACAGCCTGCTTCACCATGGTCTTCACCACAGGCTGCAAGGGAATCTCTGCTCTGGTACCTGGAGTACCTCCTTCCCCTCCTTCATTGACCTTGGTGTCTGCAGGGCTGTTTGCTCTCGCACTCCACTCTCTGACTGCAGTTACGCATGGGGTTTTTTGACTCCTTCCTAACTATGTTATCCCAGAAGCACTACCAAGGTTGCTCGTGGGTTCAGCCTTGGCCAGAGGCAGGTCTGTCTTGGAACTGGCTGACATTGGCTTTATTAGACAGGAGAACTTCTGACTGCTTCTCATAGAAGCCACTTCTGTAGCCCCCTGCTACCAAAACCTTGCTACTCACAATCAGTGCAATTATACATCTGAAATATCCCTTAATTAAATGTTTCAGTTAAGGAAAAGAGGTTGAATAGTATTTATATGATTCAAATTCCTATGTTCATTCAGTGTATTTAAAATGTGCATTGTAAGTGACCATAAAATCATAGAGGTAATAGGATTTTCTGTATTAAGACAGAGTCAGATTGGATGTTTGGGCAGACACTTATTAAACCTGTTTTTAAAGAACTTAAGTAATTTCAGCTTCACAGTTCCTCAGGTCTGAAGTATTCCAGTACTTCATTATTCTTACTCTTAGAAAATTTTTTTTTTCTAAATATCTGATATAACTCCTCTTTTTTGCAATTTAAGGCTATTATTTCTCATTCCATTTACAATAAACAAGGAAAACACTATTTCTTTCCTCTTTGCTAAAGAGTTATTTACCACATTCCTTCTCCACACCATATTCCTTTATTCTTTTTTTTTTTTTAAGAAAAAAAAAATTCAGTCCACTTATTCTTTCCTTGTAGATCATGGTTACCAGAGTTGAAGTCACTGTTACTTCTCTCCTCTACATGCATTTCAGCGAATCCTCTGCCTATCTTGGAGAAAAAAACATAGAACTGAACAAAGTATTCTATCTGAAGCCTTGCTAGTGCAGCGCAAAGGAGAGGGATTGCATCACATATTTTGGATATAGGGCCCTGTTTGTACAGTTTCCTTTTCATGGCAGCTGCCTTTGCTGGTTCATGTTCAGCATGTGAGCCATACTAATCCACAGATTCCCTTTTGTGCACAAATATTAGTTACCCTTTTACTTTGCTTACTTGAGCAAAATATTTTGCTCACTTCTTGTGTGAAGTGACATGAAAACAATGTCATTTGAATCTTTTCCAAAGAACAGGAGGGCCCTTTTAAAATTCCTCCCCCAGCTTCACAACACTTTTCAAAATGTTTTAAGACTGTTGGTAGACCTGTCCTCATCACTCAATAACAATAAAGTTTCCCTGTCATAGCCAAGCTACATATTATTCACATGCTGTAATAAGAGTGCTTTTAAGGAAGAAATCATGAAAATTTTGAGTAAACATTCATCTGATGCCATTTCTTGCTTTCAGAAAATTAATTTATACAAGAAACACCAAGCAAGCAGATAAATGAAAGTTTTATTAGGGAAAATAATGTGTGAATTATTAAAAAACATGTGTGAATTAATTGTGGAGTTTCTGTGTGCTGTTACTGCCAAACCAATTATGCGATTTCTCAGGAATGACAGCTCATGGTCAAGGTAAAACCAACCTAATAGACTCACTGAAAAAATACCATTGCAACTGACATTATACAGAAACTGAGAGTAAAACTGTGTTACTCAAAGCATATTCACCTTTCCCTGAGTGTGTCCTTCGACTTTTCTCTGGCTCAACAGACAAATGTACAGCCTTTCATTTCTAGTTATTAGTGTTACAACTACTAAGGAATTAAAAACAGTTCCTGAAGAATGCCCTCCAAATATCAAATGATAGACAACTTGTTTATACATTAGATTTACCTCTATTAGCATAAACATTTTGAAAACTTTTAGTGTCAAAATTATTTACAGTGGTATTTCTTAATTTAAGATTTTTCACCTATTCATAACTTGGCATAACTTCTTTTGGAGGCAGTTCCCTGGTAGAAGTTAAGATGTCATTAAATAAGGGATTTCCCCTAAGAATATAGAGCTTCTTAAGCTTAATTTATGCATTTCTGAGGCCACAGTCAGCAAACTCAGTGGCACTTGCTCTCTTATGGAGGCTAGGCAGTTAGCATTAATTTAGCAAGTTAAGAGCTACCTTACAAGCACCTTACAAGAAGAGAGAAGGTACTACCATAAAAATAAAATAAAATATTTTGGTGACAATCTATAAAAATGATTACATAAAGGTATTATTTTTGGCTAGTAATGATGAGAAAAGTTCATATAAATAAATGAAATTTTGGATTTTCAGAATGCTAGAAAACTTGCCATCACTGGATAAATGTAACAGTGGTACTACCGCATCTCATAAGGGAAAAGACAGAAAAGTCCCACTTCCAGTAAGCAGCTGAGATGTCCTAGCTCGTGTTTATGAGTATTTAGACATAGTCTCCAAGAGAACTTGCTGTAAGTTAACCTAATTAACTCAAATGGCATGATCTACTGCAAACTGGCAATAAAGCTTTTATGGATTTTTGGGATAACTTTGGTTCCTTTGAGGGTATTGATGGTCAGAATACAAACCAGTCTCTCAACCTATGTTGCCCAGCATCTCTCACTCCACCCTTTAGTTGATCAGAGTGGTTTCTGTTGCCCTGAAGCTTTATCCAGGGTGGAGAATAAGCAAAGCATGCCTTTTTAAGTGTCATATTCTCATCTCCACAGCACTGGTTTATTACAAAGACATTTTGGGTTTTCCTGTTGGAGAACATTTACATTTTCTCTAAATGAGTTTCAGCCACTAGCTAGTAAGGGAAGAAAATATAATAACTTTCTATCATTCTTCAACAACAGTCACAACAGTGATATTGATGCTATCCCCAAAAAGCAGTGTCATTTACAGAAAGACAGCTAGATCTGCTGAGAAGAGAAGCCTTTGCAGAAGGTGAATTTATTCTTTTGTAGTATTGCTATGGAAAGCTGTGGTTAAAGTTGTTTTTTACTGCTCTTAGAGAATAATTAGGTAGTTTTTTTATTTTTTTTATATAGTTGTCATAATCAAAATTGTAATAAAATACGGCAAAATAATTTAATATCCTCACAGTTGGATTTCAAATATTTCCAAGAATACACCCTTACCTCTTTTCCCTTCCTGTTGCTAAGGACAATGTGTTCAGATTCAATACTTATTTTTAAAGGAACATTTTCTCTGAACCTGCCAAACTTTTCAGCATGTCAAGAATTATTAAACAGGATTGGCAGTTATTCAGAGAGCACATGGGGGAAAAAAAACGTAGATACCCTTCCAAAATCCAGAAATGTCAGCAAATCCAAATCTTTCCTTTGATGTAATTTCAAACATCTGGAAAAACATTAATAGCCTGATGCTAAGGATTTCTCTTTAAATCATTAAAGAAACAAAGAGGATAATAGACCCGATTTTTACTGGGTTTTGTCTCATAGAGTAAAACATGTACACAAGAAGATACTAATTTTAAAATTGAGAGGGAGGGCAGTGAAATATTTAATTTATAAAAAGCAAGCTCTTTGATGTAAACTGAAGGCTGATTTGATATCAGTTGGCTCAGATCCACTCTGAAAAATTTCTCCTCTTTGGCACTTTCTAAAGAAAAGATATTAACTATTGGTTGGTGAAGGTGAATTGTCCTTTTGCATCTCTGATTTCTAAGTGAGAGAGGGAACACGAGATTGTGTGCCTTGTGGGAAGCAGAGTAACTAGCCATGAATAATATATTGAGAACTTCAATATATCAAGAAAAGTTATTTGCTTTCTTCACCTTAATTTATTTTTCTGATAAGATTCTTGTCTTATATTGTGGTTCATACTTAATGGCTGCCATGGTTTACTAAATATATTAAAATAAGTGAAAGAATGCTATTTCAGTAGTGCTATACCTGTGGTGCAGAAAGAGATGGGTTCTGTTGAAACAGGAATGCAGTTAGAACTCACTGCATAGCATGGTAAGAATTCCCATGCCTTTTTTCTGGTTTGTTTCTTTGTTTGTTTTCCCTAGAATCCTAGCATTACTGTTTTTATCCAGAACTCATCCAAGAGGAGCTGTAATCCTGATTTTGCTCTTTTCCATGCTTGCAATGGTGGAAATTACTACAAAAATACAAGGTAATATAAAAGAAGGGCTGGCTGTGACTGCAGTTATGTCTCACAAAAATTCTTTAGCTAAATAACTGTGGGAGTGTTGCTCTGAGAAAACTTCTGTGAGGACAGGAAACAAAATAACTATATGGAAATTAATTATATCTTTACAGTGATTCCTTTGGGATTTTGGTTTTTTTTTCTTTTTTTATTTTTTTTTTGGGGGGGGCAGGGAGGGGATTTTTTTTGGGTCTTTTGAGCCATAAGTAAAAGGAGACAGTGAAAAGAGAAAAAAACACAACTGGCTGGATTTTACACATAAGGATGGAGCCTCAATAAAACACATTATCAAGAAGTAAATGCAGTTGATTAAGTTATGTTTAACAGTTACTGCTCAGTCAATCCTTTGACTACTTTGAAGCACAAGGCACAATGCCAGATCAACTTTACTAGTACACACAATCTGTCACAGCAGGTTCTGTAACTCTTCAATACTGTATGACTTAAAACTCATTTTCACAGCTTCCAAACACAGCTATGTGGAAATACGTAAAACCATTCCCATAAACTTCTCAATGATCTTGTATACTAGAGAAGAAGGAGGACCTAACTTTCATTCAATAGTATAACACAGAAAGTCTTCAAATTATGTTGTAAACTGGGAGCTGGTCATCTTGAAATGCCCAGAAAAAAGGACTTAAAGATGGCCAATGAATTTCCATAAACTGTCATGTGTTGCAAGTGAGAAAAAGCAAAAGAAATCCTAGGAAACATAATCAGATACACTTTTATTAGGAAAAGATCCCATTCAACAGTCCTGAAACAGTTGTGAAAGCATATGTTCAAACACCTAAGGCAGATACAGTGGACAACTACTTGGATTACAAGAAGGTTATGAAATTTGTCTTTCACATGAGAAGGCCTGAAGAACTTAATTTTTTTTAATCTGGTAATAGAAACAGCAAGGATATGGGAATGATTTCCAGAAACTGAGCATATCCTTATCATCCTGATAAGGGATAAACACCAAGAACAGAAAATAACTCTTTTAAGCTAAGAAAGAATGCCAAGGAAAAAAAAAAAAAAGAGATAACAAAATTAGTCATTAGTATTTTAGACTTTCTTCTTATAGATGAAGAGGATGTAGAGCATTCAGGATTTGGAATAGACTTCTAGTGAAAGTAGTAGGGATAAAAGCCTTCCAATAGGGAACTTTGAAGGAAGATAATTTGATTGCCTACAGCAGAATAGGATTTCTCTCAATTACTAGTTTTCTTCTAGTCCATTGTTTCCATTACTGTGCAAATATGTATGTGAACACATGCATGCACACATAGGTATATGCAGATAAAATTTCCAGTACATAGAGACTACAAGCTATTGTATAATGCATTTTACCCATGATACTGTGTAGTATTTGGTCTGACTGTATACATGTGAACAGTAAACAGAGACATGTGAAAGCCTGGCTAGGAATTAAATGTCATAACCTTTTGACACTGTAAAGCAAAATATGTACTTTGGGTGTATAGCCCTGAGTCAGTGTTTTTATTGACATTAAATTGTTATACAATATTTTTATTTTAGATAAACACAGCAAAGCAAGGACAAATAGATTTTTCCAGGAACTAGTTAGGATATAGTGTACCTTAGTATACCCTGAAAAACAGTGTATAATTTAGGAGTGACTCATTAGGCCACCAGCTTTGGAGGATATGTTCAATTCCTGCTCTATCATGGACTTACAATTAGTCAGAAGAAAGCCAAGTGGGGCCTATTTTTACTATTGTTAGTTCAATAACAGTGTTGATGGAATTACTGAAATCAGTGCTAACTCACTGCACTGAGTGCAGCATAGTCTTCAAGATGGTGTGATAAAAATTAAGTCAGTCCAGCAACCCACCGACAGTGAAAGAGGTGATCTCATTCCTTCCAGCCTCCTCCCTGATGCCCAGATACAAAGAGCTGCCCCCTCCCTCATACCAGCTCTGAGGCTACTCTTCAAAAATTTAATTCAGTTCACTAAACTCACTATTTCTGTTTTACGGCTATGTTTTTTAGTGCAAAATATTCTTTGATTGGTTCAGTCATCTGAAACTGCATTCACAGTCTTCAAAAGGAACGAAAAACTCTGTTTCTCAAGAGAAATAACACCATTTTCACAAATATATTTTAGGTAATCATTCTGTCAAAACATTGAGGAACAGTAGGGAGAAATAATTTGTCCAGGATTATACCAAAAATGCATGCCTTTTAATTTAGTATTAATCTTTAGATTTAAATTTCTTCTGGATAGGGAAAAATGTGCATGTATTTGTAAGTGTATTTTATATATCTAAATAAAGAAGAACCAGCTTGCTCAGTTTGTGTTTCAAAACTCATTATTAAAATTTATAGGAAAAAGTACCTGTGGCCTTGGTGATTGGAATATTATCCATAATAGCAACCCAAGCTAACTATCAAAAGAATCAACAGTATTTGCTTCATAGTACTGAGGGGTTTCTTGGATATTTCTAAAGGAGAGAAAGAAATTATAGTATGTCTTGAATCATCTGACAAAGACGCTATTCAAGGGCCTTCTCAGGCTAACAATCTGTTAGGCTCAGTTTCTGAAGTGCCTAATCAGCTTTCTTCAAATTGAGGTGGGTTAGTTGGAACAACTAGACATTGACTGGTATGTTTTGACTGAAATGATCCCAGGAATACACAAATAATTCAACTAGCCGTGGGTGGTCTCTGGCAAGACTTCATAATACACATCCAGCCTACTTCCTTTGTGATGAGGAGCAGTACCTCAAGCCCCTCATGATAGGCAGGAATAAGACACATGGCTCGCTATTGCAGAATCACAGAATCCCAGAACATGCCGAATTGGAAGGGACCCAAAAGGATCATCAAGTACAACTCCTGGCCCTCCACAGGACCATTCTCAAGAGTCATACCACGTGCCTGAGGGCATTGTCCAAATGCTCTTTGAACTCTCTCAGGCTTGGTGCTGTGATCACTTCTCTGAGAAGCCTGTTCCAGCGCCCAACCACCCTCTGGGTGAAGAAATTTTTCTCATATCCAATCTAAACCTTCCATGGCACAACTTCAGGCCATTCCCTCAGGGTCTGTCACAGAGAAGAGATCAGTGCCTTCCCCTGCTCTTCCCATCACAAGCAAGTTGTAACTGCAATGAGGTTTCCCCTCAATCTCCTCTTCTCCAGACAGAACAGACCAAGTGACCTAAGCCACTGCTCATATCTCTCAAGGCCCTTCACCATCAGCATTGCCCTCATTTTGATGGCCTCTAATAGCTTAATGTCTTTTTTATATTACAGAGCCCAAAACTGCACACAATATTCAAGGTGAGGCCGCCCCAGTGCAGAGCAGAGAGGGACAATCCCCTCCCTTGACCGGCTGGCGATGCTTTGCCTGATGCCCCTCAGGACATGGTTGGCCCTCCTGGCTGCCAGGGCACTGCTGACTCATATTCAACTTGCCATAGACCAGGACCCCCAGGTCCCTTTCCATGGCACTGCTTTCCACCATCTCATTCTGCAGTCTGCACATACATCCAGGGCTGCTCCATTCCAGGTGCAGAATCCAGCACTTTGCCTTCTTGCATTTCATGTGGTTGGTGATTGCCCAGTCCTCTAATTTGTCGAGGTCTCCCTGGCTTTGAGGGAGTCAACAGCTCCTCCCAGTTTTGTGTCATCTGCAAACTTTCTTAGTATCCCATCCAGTCCTGTGTCCAAGTCATTTATGACGATGCTGAAGAGCATAGGGCTTAAGATGGAGCTCTGCAGAACCCCACTAGTGACAGGTCACCAGTCTGATGTCATCCCATTCACTGTAATCCTTTGTGCTCGCTCCATGAGCACCTCCAGTACACCCAGGTAGTTAAACATGAGCTGTTCCATCACTGCTACTGCAAGGCAGAATTTGGAAATCATCAATAAAAAGCTGATGTTCTCTATACTATATTCTCCACTTTTTAATTGTATTGAATTTGCTTACAGACACAATGTCTTTTCTACAATACTGATTGCCACATTATCTAGAAGCTCCATTTGCATTTTTACGTTGCTTGTACTTTTGAGAGTTCCTTTCTAAAGTATGAAATGCTCTCTTTCTTTGGAAGGCTAAAATGCCTAGTTATCATCAGACCCACTGATTACAGATTACGTATGATTTTGTGCTTTAGCAAACAGATTGCAGTCAAATTTTTATGAGTACCATATCTTTCCATTTACCCTAAGCTCCTAGCTTTCAATTCCATACTTATTTTTGTTGAAAGGTTTCCCATTGTGAAGGGAATTACATGAAAAGCCCAAGTGCTGGAGTTGTACTGAGGAAATATTTGTTATGAGTCAGATGGGATGGAGTCAAAACATATGACTTGGTCTTGAGAAACACTGGCTGAAAAGTAATCAAAATCACAGATATAAATCTGCTTTTATAGATTATAACATCTGGACTGAAATTCTTCTATCATCCAATTACAAGTGATTAATATTTTCTTTCCCTTCCTTCATTGGATCTACTCTAAATGACAAATTTATGATTTTTTAAAGCTTAGAAATTTTATAGAAAAATCAGGAAAAAAATTTCGATGTAAAAATTATGATGCTTACAGTCAGGATAACTTCTTTTGTTTCCTCTTTCACACAACATCAGAGGTAAACTTTTGTGTCTTCATGTGGCTTCAGAAAGCTTCATCTCAGACTACAGAAAAACACAAAGTCCAAAAACCAAGTTATAAACATCAGCTTCCCTATCACTGTAATTGAAACCATTGACTTGTTCTTTTTTCTCTTCTGGCATCTTTAGCTGCACCCTTAACTTGCTGCACCTTCCTCAAACTGCAACACTCAAATGTGAATTTTTCTCATGAATACCATCCCTTTTCATATTTGCATGAGAGGTGATGTTTTGGAGTGTTTAATGACAAAAATAAAATCATAAAATTAACTTTACACAAAAGGGCTGAATGAAAGTATTTGTGTAATTTTGGAGATACTTTTTTATGGCACAGTGCTTTAAAACTTACTTTCCCACAATCGTTGCAATTGCTCTTCAGAATATATAGTGTTGGAAAGGAGATTGCTGTGAGATGGGAGGAAAATTTGACACAAAAATTATGGCAAAATTCCCTGTGGAAGTGGGGGTTTTTGAAACTTGAAATTAGCTATTTGGGTAATTCAGAAGTTTTCCTTGAAAACACAGAAGGATTTCACTTATTTGTTGTTTCCCTTTTTGTTGTTGTTTTTTTGTTTGCTTTCAACTTTTACTCTGAAGAAGTCTGAATGAAATGTCTTGAAGAGCTTTTTTTAAGACAAAATACAGTCCAGGAAGTTAGTGTACAAGAATTTGACTTCATGTCTTCAGAGAGGGGTGGAGAACAGTCGTGGTGTGTTTGAGAGAAGTAACATACAACTCTCATACAAATCAGAGCAAAATCATTTATCCTGAACCTTTTCCTTCTGTTTTATCATTACCTCATGAGTTTCATCCACTCATTTGAATGTCAGCTTTTTATGAGAACTCTGATGGACTACTGTCTCTCACTTGATCCTGTTGCCTCAAAAACACAAAAGAGACTGGTTATGGCGCAAATGAAGAGTCTTCCTACCTGTGATGAATAGTACATTTCATACAGTCAAGGAAAAAGAGGATGGAGAACTATTTCACCCTGAAAATTTGTGTCATGCAGGAAGAAAATGGTGCACAAAAGATTCTGCAAAATGGACTTGTTTCTTGTGGTCTTCTGCACAGTAAAAATAAACATCTTTTAAGCCTAAAGCAATCTCCTAAATTTAGAACTCTCTTTGCCCTCAGTTGTGTACATATTCTTGTGGGCAGTATGAAAACAAGAAGTTCATTGTTACATGTTAAATTTATACTCAGTGAACCTGCCAAGAGTGTTTCCAGTTGACTTAGAAATATGTCAAGCTATTGCCTTGGAAAACAGGATATTAAAATGTTTGTTGATAATTTTGTTTCCCCTGAAAAAAAAATTGAGGAGAAGCCTTCCCTGAACTGTCACATAATGATAGTGGCCATGTGTTTCAAATCACAGTTTGTTCTACTT
Source organism: Sclerurus mexicanus (assembly GCA_013396755.1). Lineage (NCBI taxonomy): Eukaryota > Metazoa > Chordata > Aves > Passeriformes > Furnariidae > Sclerurus > Sclerurus mexicanus. The sequence goes on along the minus strand of VWZF01003890.1, from coordinate 1,372,500 downwards.
AAATTATACATGAAACATGAAATTAATTACTTACTTATATGCAAAAGAAATTGTGTCTTCCTTAAAGCAAGGTGTGTAGCACAATAAAAATCTTTGAGCAGGATATAGTATCAGACCAATTTCCATAACTCTAATCCTGCAGGTACTCATAACTTTTCTGCAAAAAGCCAGTGTCACTAGGTATACAGTTATCACAGCAAAACTCCGTCTCTCTGACAATTACTGTTGGAGCTTTCATTCACAAGTTCCTCATTTGTTTTTCACTAGACCCAGTAAGGAGATTGCTTACTTAGATAAGTAAGCAAGTAAGAGCATGATTTATGGCCAAATATCACCTAATTATTTTGAATTGTATTGTTTACACACATCTATGTACATCTATGTTTATATATGTGCGCTTATATGATGTATGCAAACAGTGTTTTGTATATTATCCACTTAAAATCTTTGTTATTCCTACAAGCTTGGAGAAGATAGCAAGCATTTAGCAAAATATCAAAAGTTTCACTCTGTATTATTAGGAGACTGGAAACATATGTGGGGATATGGGCAGATTACCACTATATGGCTGACATACAAAAGGTTCAATTAAACAAAGAATTTCTGTCAAGACTATGACAGAAATAGCTAGCTGCAAAAGAAGTACCTTTATACATTATCAATCTATTTCTATATCTTCTGTCTTTTTGTAGTCATAGCTAGAATAACAAGGCAGTATTTTCCTGTTGTTTTGTTTTCAGTCTTCCATAACAGAAAAGAAAGAGAGAAGTCTTGCATTGTATTAAACAGTTATTGCAAAATGAATCATTATCTGTCATACTTTAGAGAAAAATCATGAGATTAATTATGGCATGTTCTAGCTACAGCATTTGGAATCTTGCCATTTGCTAGATTTGATAACTTCCTTGAAAACAAGTAAAAGTCCACTAATTTTGTTTAGATGCTTGTTACTATCAGTTTTCTTAACAATCTTAGCTGTGTTATTTATCTACCTTGTAGCATCATTACTATTTGTTCTTTGGGGTCACTAACTTTCTACCATATCATGACCATACTCTTAAGCAAACAAACACACAAAAAAGAAACAAAATAAGAAAACACTAAAACAAACAAAAATAAGCGATTTCTTGTTATTAAGAGAAACACTTAACGAAACCCTACTCTATACAGCTCTCTAAGCAAAAATTTTAAAGGTCTGCATAACGCTATCTTCAAAGGTCTTGACGGCAGGCTATCTCAAACTGATGGGGGAAGGGGAAGGGCCGCAAATTCCAAAATTTAGGCTGTGAGCCAAAAAACATTTTACTACTTAATTTGAAGCAGGCAAGTCGTCCAAATGACTGTAAGGTCTGTGTGCCTTAATCTGCCTGCCTGCCTGCAGCTAGCAAAATCTTTTCGAAGCATGGAAGCCATTTTCATGGAGGATGTGTCTTCACTAGGAAACAAAGTGTGTCTTCACCTAAGGTAACAAGTGACTAATAAATTCCTAATGAAGACAGGCAATTTGCAGCTTTAACACATCAGCAATTTACCACAGCAGATTGTGCTGCAGCAAAGGTCCAGCTTGATCTCTAATTCATGTTGAAATTCTCAACTGATTTATCTTCGTGAGGGCTTTACCTCATACTGGTAATCTTAGTTATCATGTGCTAGCTAAACTGAGTAATGAACCCCTTGATTTTTTTGAGAAAACAAGATCTATGAGATAATTCATCTGTTTACCTGAGATCTAAATTGCGACTCATCTGAAAACAAAGAAGTCTACTAATGATTACATTGAGAACAGTCTCATGATCTTTATCATCTTAGTGTTACAAAAGAAGGAAGTTTCTTTAACTGTTAGGATGCAAATAAGTCTAAAGGACCCCAGGGAAGGAGGGAGTTGACTATGTACTGGGATAGGTATTGGTTCTTTGTCAAAGGCCTTCTTGGCAAAATTTGTTAATTAGACTGAATCATATAGGAGGTTTTCAATATTTTTTTTTTCTTGGCAAGTAATCTCCAGGTCTAGATTCTTTTAAAAATCTAAGCCAGGATTCTGGTGAGTTGACTGCTTTTCCAAATGAAACATACAAATATAATGTTCCTAGAATCTTGTTTGTTATGCTTTGGTTTTGGTTAGTGGAGATAATTTCCTGCTTTCTTACTTCAGAAAATGGTAATGTGAGAGGAGTTGGTTTTTATTGTTGTTTTGCTTTGCTTGATTTTTACATCCAGAGTTCCAGACATATGCTGAATTAAAAGCTTAGTAGAGGTAAGATTCTTCAGCTTTGCTTTTAGGTAGAACAGGTTAGGTTAGCATTATGCCTTCAGGTCTCTTTTTTGTTTTATATTTATTTACCTGGTAGAAAAACTGAAGTTCCTTGTCACTGCATGCATTTTGCTTGTAGTAATTACCCTGAGGTAAAAGCTTACTTAATAATGAAAGCCAGGCTAAGGTTTTTATAATTGCGGGTTTCGGAGTGGTGGTTACATGGAGTTGGTAAGAGTATGAAGCCTGATGACTGCTTGGTAGTAGTCTGAAATTATTACTGTTTAGTAAACACTAAGAAGTTCCCTTTCCTCTTCCAAGACAATCTGCACGGAGCCAAGCTAACTCCTATCTTGCTTTCAGATAAATTTTTCTCAGATCATGTCTCTAGGTACATTCTGAGTAAAATTTTAAAGGAACTCTGCACTTTATCCTATAGTACACCTTTGCCATGGCTCCTGAACAGAACAAGCAAAGTCACTATAAACCTAGAAAAAACAACTACACATAAAAACTCACATGCAATAATTAAATTGAGTTTTTGCATATAACCTTAACTTAATTTATTGGTATTAATTAACTTAATTTATTGGTAAAATTCATCTAGTAATTTCCTGTAAATAAGTACAAGTTTTTTATTCATACTTCTCATTAATCACATGAATAGCTTTCTTCGACCATTTTTTACTTTGAAATGTGTTTATCAGAGAGACTGGCAGCATGCTTGTATGCGTGCTTTAGTATGAACCAAATTTGGACTAATTTGTTAAGAATACCAGTGTCAATGAAGAGTTTCAATAAAGTGACTACTGAAATGCACTAATGCAGAGACTGATTTTATTTACAGGAATAAATATAAATAATTAAGAAGTAGACAATATAAATATGTAATGAAACCAGAACTTAATTATAAAAAACTGAGACCATGGGTTCTGAATAATTTGTATTCCAGTATCCTGATTCTAAAAGTCTAAGGAAGTTACTGGGGAAAAGCCAGTGCATAGCAAGCACAGATTGTATTTTCTCTAATACTTTCTTAACCTGTATTATTTTCAGCTTATGGAATTTCTTTAACCTCATGCAGTTTATCTATTTAATAACCTCTCCCAAGTACTTGCATCACATTTCTAAGTGCTTTTCCAGTAGTCTGCTTGAGAACATATTTATTTTTTGAATATAAAACATCATTTAGCAAAAAGTTCAAAAGATATACAACCCCACTGCATGATCAACCACCTCCTTCTGTTTCAAACTAGATTCATAACAGCTTTATTCATTACCCCTAGTTCCTCTCCAGTAAGAGAGAGTGAAAAGGTCTCTCTAGCTTCTCCACAACTATCTCCAGATAGTTACAATTCTGAAGAGCTTTACTGTATGCCCATCCAGTCATGTCTCTTTTAGTTGAATATCATTCAGTTTAATTATTTTTCATTCTGAAGCTGTTCTATATCTTTAATTAACTTTGTTGAACTTTGAGGCATTATGATTTCTGTTGTAGGCCTATATTCTGCTGTAGTGAGATAAGAAAAAAAAATCACAGTATTCTAGGAGAAGATGAAGCATATATTTACAAAGTGGCATAAACATTTATTTAGCGTTTGCTCTTTCTTCCTTTTGCAGTAATTCTTAACATTCCTTTTTGTCTACTGCTCAATGTTAAGTCAGTGTTTTGACAGAGCTATTTATCATAGCACCAGTTCACTTACAAAGAGCAAAGTTGCAGCCCGCCAGGTCACATGTAAAGTTAGGATTGTTTTTCCTCATGTGCATCTTGTATATATTTAGAATTAATGTCAACTGCCTTTTCATTACATATTCACATAGACTTCTGAGGGCCTTTAGCTGTCTTCAAATACTCTAGTAAATAATGTCTGAAAACTGTCTCATCCACTGCTAAAAAATTTTGTAAGTAATTTAGAAATACGTTGATGGGAAGAGCTGCAGTGAAACTGCACTAGTAACCTCTCTATCTGGTAATGAAAACATGTATATTCTGTTTTGGTTATCTTTTAACAAGTGTTTTATCAGTGGGATCTTACCTCTTATTCCATGACTGTTTGGTCCCCTTAAAAGCCTTGGGACAAATACAGGTAAGCTATCATCCTTTAGCTACTTGTCTGCTGAGCGCTTTGAAGATCTTCAAGAAGTTTGCAGTGCAGAACTTCCCTTTAGTAAAGCTATACTGAATCTTCCCAAAGGATTGTATTTATCCAGGTTTCTACCCTCAGTGAATTCTGATCCCATAGATATTTAAATGTGTAAGTTTTTGCTTACTTGAGTCACCCGTTAAACAGCATGAGGTTATTTAAATGAGTAAAATGACGTGTATACTACATCTTTTTCAAGAATGTCCCATGATCTAATATGAACAGGGGATCTGATTCTTTCAGCACTATACTAAAAATAGTTGTATAAATGTACACCCAAACCCCTAAGGTATCACAAATTTATTATACTGTAATGATGCTGCATTACAATGAGTAGTTTCTAATAGCTAAACTTCTGTTAGAGGTTGAAACCAGCTTTCGTACAACCACATACTTAGTCTGGAGAAATGGAGGTAAATTATGGTGTTTGGCAAGAGAATTTTTCAATATTCTTTGGTCTCACTCTGAATTTCTGAAGTATAGAAAGCCAGCAGCTGGGAAACTTTGTATTAGAAGTGACACCATATATATATATATATATATGTATGTATGTATGTATGTATGTATATATGACAAAATGAAATTTAAAAAAAACTCAAACCAAAACACACAAACTTAAAAGCAATATTAATAAAACACACTAGGAAACTGTACATTCCCAGCTAAATTTCTTCTTGCCAGTTTTGCAGAGAAATAGAGGTGATTGGACCTGCACTCTTCATACAGCTCAAGGCTTCAGGAAACAATAAAGTAGTAAGGGATTTAAAAGCTTTGCTTTAATTTTCACAGAGGCAAGGACTCTCAAAGCTCGTAACAGCCTTTCATTATGTATAATGGTTATCAATATGTTTTGATTCTGGTAAACTCTTCAGAGTAGTTATAGACTAACAATTTTTATGTACAGGGAAAAAAGCAGTAACACAATCTTGTAATACAGCAGAGGTGAGAGGTAAGAAATTATGTATTTGGAAATACTAAAAGAGATGTAGTCTGGATGGAGCAGGAGACAGGAATAGGACACTTCAGAAAAGATTGTTACAGGTACTGATTTGGAATGGAAAAATTTACTGCTTATTAAGAGGATCTTTCAAGACATAGGCACAGAAATCTTGTCCCACCTGCACAAATCTTGTCATCTGAAAGGAGAGCATCACAACATTTGAGAGTCGAGGTGACCTCTGAAGCAACTTTCTGTTTCAGACCAAAAGTGCCCTTCTGAAGTAAGTTCTAGCTGCCTCCAATTCCTTCATTCTGGATTGCATTGCAGGAGTCTCAGAGTGCATGAATTGATACTCTTGTGGGTGAGACTGATATATAGTGCAGGACTTCACCTAATGCACTTCTACCTAATAACACTTCAGCTGGTAACAGACATTCACTTCATGCAGGCCTAGAACTAACCTGAAGTAATCTCTCCCCATTGCAAACATGTGTTGCATGGATGGCCTTGTTACCAGCTAAGGCATAGACATTCTCTGGCTAAGACATAGCCAGAGAGACATCAATAGCTCACAGAGAGGAACAGTGCATTTGTGCTGTAGCACTTGAGTGCTGTGTTTTGCTCAGCCTTCAGAGTAACATGTTGCAAAATTATAAAATTAAATTATTACAGTTCCATATGCAGAGTTGAACTCAGTTTAGCTGTATGATAATACTCAAAATGTATGTATGAAATTGAATCTGCTTAATGCTGCTCCCAAAACAGCATAATGCTGAACAGGAAAAGTAGTTTAGTATATGCAGCAAGTATGTTTTCCACATTTTAATAATCAAGGATAATACATGGCCTGAAGTTAAGTTTTTCTCAGTTCAACTTTCAAGTCAGATGCCAGGGTCTCACCTATTTTGGTGTTACACTTCAAGAGATAGCAGTTCCAAACTGACACCCTTGAACACCATTTAAGGTCAAGTCTTCAGCTCTTTGTCTCTATATAATACCATAATACCTTAGTGCAAGTGTTGAATGTTAAGGCCACCAGCACAAACAAAAAAAGTCTGTACAATTCAAAAAGACTTGCAGGTCTGTAAATATGTCAGCAGAGTACATATATCAGTCAGTCACTGTTATCAAGCCTGGCCAGAAAAAACAGCCTATTTGCATGAGACAGAATCACAATTGAACCCAAGTATCTCATAAATGAAGGTCAAGGCCAAAATAAACATAGTTACAAAGGTTTGTAATTCAGTCACAGCTAAAAAATTGTAAGTTATCTTAATCCAGACATTTTAACACATCTTGGCTAAGCGTTATTCCATTTGTTCACAAACAGATGTTCAGCATAGACTACTTGATGAAAACATATTTACTCTACTTGACAAAAAAAAAGGACCAATATTGGCAAGTCTGTTTAAAAGAGAAATCATCTAGACTAAGGAATTCCTGAGGCAGCTACAAGATAGATAACATCTAGCTTTGGGAATAAGGGCAATGAGGAAATTGTTTCAACAAAGCAACAGTGAAACATATGGAGTTATTATAGACATCCACATAATAACTGGGGACATGGTAATTACAATGTCAATCAAGGTGGAACATGATCAGAAACAGATGAAAGGGAAGGCAAAGGTCCAAGTAGAAAGTATTAATTTAATTCGAGTGAAGACTTAAAGATGGTAAATACAAAAGGAATCTAGACAGATGACGGCAAAGATGTTTCAGCAGAAGCAAAAATGAAAATTTTATAGTACAGGAAGCTGTACAAAAGACTCTGCAGATAATTAGAGTAACCACAGAGGGTACCCAAGGGAAGACAGTTTTGCTGAGACAACAGGATAATTTGGCAGTGGTCAGAGAAACATGATGGAGCTCTGCAGCAACTAGATACAGTGTTGTGTCCTGTAAGACTGCAGTGCTTGCTGTCCAACAAATGGACATAAATCCATAGCTTTAAGTCTCCTACTGTCCGACTTTCCAAACATCACATTGCTTTTTAGGCACTGTATACTTTTCTAGACTAGCCTGACCATCATTTGAGCATGCAAAGTAGCTTAGGAATTTCTATACTACAAGTAAAGTGAACTCTGACTGAAACAGAACAAAGTTTAATAGAACTCAAGAAGGAAAACCCAGCTGCCATGTTTGCCAGTAGGAACTACAGCACACAAAGCTTCAAGAAGAGAAAATGAAACAGATGCAATAGGTGTTTTGTTGTTGCACTACCATGAATGGTATCTAATGGAATACTGTACAACATACTAAAAGCATTGTTCTGTTACAAATTTCAACTCTCACAATGAGTACAAATTAGGTGAATGTATACAGGACACACACATAAGAATTCTGCAGTGCAAACCTTACAGAAAGCTGAGGCCAGATTATATACCAGATTATCAAAGTAGCCCAAATTTCCTGGGCCTGTGCAAAACAGCATTTTATTACAATACAGATTATAGGTTACAGATGACTATGTGCTTTGCCATTCCCACATTTATAGTACAGCTTCCAAAGTACAAGATCTTGTACTGGGCACATGTTGTATTGTTTAGATAAGGATAACTCAACCAGCAAATCAATTTATTGCTATGTCAGAAGTAGAGGATACTACAGTTACATAAAACAGTATGTTTTTCCAACATAAGCAACTCTTGCATTAACTTTTGCAGAGAAGCTTGGCAATCTGTTCCATATTTCATTAAGTCCATTTTCTGTTGAACATGTGAATATATTCCATCATTGTTGAAAAGCACTTTTAAAAGACAAGGGATTCCTATGACTTACAAAATACCTGTAACTCAGTTTTGAATGGATACATTTTTGAACTCAAAGGGAATGAAATATATCTACTCCAGGTCTGGATAAAAATAATTCCACAAAAACTAATCCAATGAGAAAAGTTAATGCTTCTTGAGACGGATACACAACATACACATTTTTGAAGGAGAGGACTGCATCACTGACAAGTATTCATTACTCTCCTGAAAGTCTCCTGAAAATTACTTTTTCTATGTGACACAGACTGCTGTGATTCACAAGGTCTGAGTAAATTTACATGAAAATAGAATATTCAAAGATACAAATGGTACTAAGCCAAAACATGCAGCCAAATGGTTTATTCCACACAATACAAAGACCTGTATGACAGTCTTAGGCAGGAATTCACAACCAGACTGAGCTGGTGATAAAGACAGCTCAGATGAGTTGTTAGCAATCTCTAACCTACAGAGATATAATCCTCAGATTTTTCAGAAGTATGCCCTGAGCCTAATGATGAGGACATTATTTGTCTGGTATATTTTTAATGGGAAGTGGCAGAGGTAGTGTAGTGTGATACTACCTTTTAAAATTAGTCCCATATAATTATTAGAAAACTTCCATTTGCAAGAGGTCTCATATGTGAGGCTCAGACTCTGCAAGACTGGTATATCTTCACAAGACATTGTCAAACAAAATCTCAGTCGTAGAGCTCTATCTAGAGTGCTACATTCTTGGTCTCACTGTATGCCTGGTGGTGAAAAAATTAGGAAGAGAAATCAGAAAGTATGGAGACCAATGGATCATATCCTAATGCTTATGAAGGTTAACTACAAAATCCAAGGATAGATTAAGGAGCAAGTCATGGCAGCTGGAATGGGAGCAGGTGTAAATCAAAAGCAATCCAGAGCAAATCTTACCCAAGGCTAAGGTGTAAAGTGGCGTTACAATGAAGAGCTGTTCCTATGCATGACTGCCACTTAGCATCAGAAAACTGACAAATTTAGTGTGCCTTCCCTTCACAGTTACTTCTGACAATGAAAGAACAGTGGCATAAATAAGTGTCGTGGTACTATCTGGTCTTCTTCCTGTGTTTGGCACTGTTTGTGTATACACTAGTTTGCAATGATTGGGGGTTAATTTTGTGAACACAAGTTTATTTGATATAATGCAAACTTCACATGGCTTCTTTGTAATTGATCTTGTAATAGTGAGAAAAAACATTTACTTTATTCCTTTAATGGTTTTCTTCTTTTTTTTTTTTTTTTTTTTTTTTTTTTTTAAGGAAAGGAAAGAATAGAAGAGGTATAAGCACTGTTTCACCTCTCAGAAAACAAGCTACTCCCTTGGTCTTACATAGATGTTGAAATTTTCCATTCCAATAGAACATCATTTTTTCTAGCACTGAAAGAATACTTGTGATTTATTTGCCTAATGCAATAGTTTATTTTACCTGAGTCCACCTCTCTGAAATAGATTTAATTTTCCATCTCAGGTGAAATGGTAACATTAGCTAGAATTTTCATTAAAATATACTCTATACAGAAATAACACTTGTCTTAAAGGAGCTGTGATAATCTTCTTTTCCTAACATTCAAATTCAATGATTTTCTGTCAGTAGGCTAAGAGACAAAGTGGATTGCTAATATTTATGTTGTGTTTTCATTTTTTTTCATGCTGTCACAGCTTAGACTAAACAAAACTGTTCTATTTTAAATTAAGAGACTGCATAGTTATTTTAAAGAATTACCAGAGCTTTTAGAATATTTACTTTTAAGAGTCTGAGAGATACAAATATTAAATAAACATGCTGAAAGACAAATATACCCATTATCTAAATAAAAAAACAAGTTAGAAGAATAGTTTGGCTATATATTTATTTAAACATCATACACTGCTGAGTTCTTAACTATTTAAAATAATAAAAGTCCCCATTACTTTACTGTAGTACATATTTTTTATTTCATTTCTAAGTATTATTCACAAGGAATAAGAGCACATTATTTATACATCTATATTTCTTTCTCAGTGACACCAATTTAAAAAATCATAACATGAGAGACAAATATGTTTTTAACCATATGCCTATGAAAAGGGTGTTCAGATACTACAACTGCAAACAATGGCATCATATATATATATACACACACATATTTGTCAAAGAACTTTAAATTACAAGTAAAGTTTATATAACAGTAGGTTCCATTGAATAGAAACTGCTTTATCTACTTAAGCTTAAGATGCCTAACAATTTGCAAGATCTGATCCTCAGAAGATTTCTTTAGAAGAGGAATAGCTTTGTGTACCAACTGTATATTAAGAAGATACCTTGGTTTTGTCCCTGAGGCAAAAATGACTGCAATCTGTCCGTTTTCCAATTTACAAATGAGTCTAATTTCAAATTTATTTGAAATTTGGAGATAAAAGCAGCATGAAGCCCTATATTCCCCTCCTATTCTCATAGTATTTCTGGCATATGTAATGGTTGTTTTAGGGAAGTTTAACATAAGGGCAAAAGTTTTGCTTCAGAATTTATTGCATCACAAGAATTTTCATTATAACCCTGTGAAAAATTTTTAATCATAAAGACTTAAGCCAAATTCTGCCTAAAGAAATGTAAATCTGGATTCTCTTTATTGAAGTAAATGTATATGTTCCAGGTTTAAATTGTTATAAATAAGAGTAGAGTATGATTTCACATTTTAGTCACAATCAGTCATTTTTGAGAAGAGCAAGATATCCTGAAAATTATTTTCATATAGTTTTACTTATAGGAAATATTTATGGCTGTTACACTGCCATCTGGGAAAAAAGTATGGTTATTTATTCTAACCCTTGCAAAATTTGGCTGATAGTTTTGCCATGTAGGATGAACACAAGACTGAGTCATGGCTACAGTAAGCCAGGTGTGGCTACAAAAGAAAGAATTATTCCTTACCTTGACAATATTTGTTGTTTTGGGGGAGGTGAGGATGGGGTAAATATGGGTGATTTCATCAGTGAATGGGTGTGTTTCCAGCAAATTAGGATATGCCAGCTGGATATGCCAGCTGAGTAGGGCTCTCTATGAACTTTTGGTTCTGGAATGTAGTAGCAAAGACAACAAATAATCTAATAAGAAATTATGGGAAATCTTGAATTTGTAGGAAAATTCTTACACTAACTTTGAAATTCCCTAGAGCATCTGAGGGAGAGATGCAGTCTTCACAACAACAATTTTCCAGGTTTCTGACAACCAGGCTACTGGGTGCAAGGACACACAATTACCATATTTGTCCCTCTATAACTTCCAGGGTTACCCACTAAAATCCAGTGCAGTTCAGCAGCTATGTGTATTAAACATAAGTTTCTGTATCATATGTGAAAGGTTACAGCAGAGTGTTTTTATTCTTGCCTCTGATCTGCAACAGCCTGTTGCTTTTTTCTTCCTGGATCCACCGGTCCGTGTTTTTGTCAAGCCCGCCCCTTCCATTTCAGCCTCCTTCCTCCCTGATTTCCAAAACTCACTCTCTCTGTGACCACAGACACACTGCTGTCAGTACCTAGCCCCTCCTTTCCCCTTACAGAAGTTACCTGAACATGTGGGTTATCTGAGCACTTGATTTCAAAGATCAGAACTTTAAAAAGACATGGATTACTTAACACAAATATTTACTCCTAACACCTGTGCTTGTGCACATGAAGAACATTATCCTACCACCTTCAGACTTGATTTCTGCATGTCAGCCAACAGCCACAGGAACTCCCTCAGCACCCATCAGAACAGGGACTGTCTCACCACCCCAGCCAGGCCTTGGGAAGGGGCTGGTGGCAGCGAGGCAGCCTGTGGGTCAGCTGAAGTCCCAGACCCACAGATATCCACAGTGGCTGTGGCAATCACTCGGGCTGGGCCTGTTAATTAATAGTCTAGCTTGGCTGAACCTGAATCTTCTCTAGGAATAAAGGCAAAACAGGAAGGTATATGCCCAGTGGAAAAAAAGGTCAAGAGACATGGGAAGAATTGAGAGGTGCTGCTTGCCGCTGTAGGGAGAAAATTCATGTGGCCAAAGCTCAGGTGGAGCTGAAGCAGGCCAGAAATGTGGGGGACAATAAAAAGAGTTTTTTCAAACATATTAATGGCATAGAGAGTATAGAAATATCTTCGGCCCATTAGGATAAGGATAGTCACCTCACAAACAGGGACAGAGACAAGGCAGCAGTTTGATGCTTTCTTTGTCTCTGTCTTCAACACAGATGATGGACTGAGGGGATCTCAGTGTCCTGAGCTGGAGGACCATGAATGTGAGAATGATCAACTCCCAGCTGACCTTGAAATTGTGTAGGATCTGCTGCTCCAGCGGGATCCCTACAAATCTGTGGGACCTGATGGAATTCATCCCAGAATCTTCAAAGAGCTGGCTGATGTCATGACAAAACCTCTCTCACCAATTTTCAAGTGGTCTTGGGAAACTGGAGTGGTCCCAGCTGACTGGAAGCTGACCAACATTGTCCCAGTTTTCAAGGAGTGCAAGAACCCTGTAAAATACAGGTCTGTCAGTCTCACTTCAGTGCCTGGTAAAGTGCCTGGAGAAGATTACTCTGAGAGGTATTGAAAAACACCTGGAGGACAACACAGTCATCCATCACAGACAGCACAGCTTCATGAGTGGAAAGTCTTGCTTATCCAGCCGGATTTCTTTTAATGACAAGGCAACCCACCTAGTTGATCAAGGGAAGCCAGTTGATGTAATCCTTCTGGATTTCAGTAAAGCTCTTGATAGTCTCTCTCATGGTATCCTTTGGGACAAAATGTCCAGCATACAGCTCGATAAACACATCATGGAGTGGGTGAGCAATGGGTCATGCTCATGGGTCAGGAACAAAGGGTAATAGTGAATGGGGTAACATCAGACTGGTGACCTGTCACTAGTGGGGTTCCACAGGGTTCCATCTTGGGCCCTGTGGTCTTCAGCATCTTCATAAATGACTTGAATACAAGACTGGAAGGGATACGGAGCAAGTTTGCAGGTGACACAAAGCTGGGAGGAGCTGTTGACTCCCTCAAAGGCAGGGAGGCCCTGCAGAGAGACCAGGACAAATCAGAGGACTGGACAATCACCAACTACATTGGTGATGTTCAACAAGAGAAAGTGCTGGATTCTGCACCTGGAATGGGGCAATGCTGGGTGCACATAAAGACTGGGGAATGAGATGCTGGAAAGTAGTGCCACAGAAAGGGACTTGGAGATCCTGGTTGACAGAAAGTTGAATATGAATCAGCAGTGCCCTGGCAGCCAAGAGGGCCAACTATGTCCTGGGGGGCATCAGGCAAAGCATCGCCAGCCAGTTGAGGGAGGGGTTTGTCCCACTCTGCTCTGCACTGGAATATTGTGTGCACTTTTGGGCACCACAATATAAGATATTGAGCTCTTAGACAGTGTTCAAAGGAGGGCTACAAAGATGGTGAAGGGCCTTGAGAAGAAGCCAAGTGACCAAGGCTGAAGGCACTTGGTCTGTTGAACCTGTAAAAAAGGAGACTGAGGGGAAACCTCATTGCAGGCCAAACTTCCTCATAAGCGGAAGAGGAGGGACAGGAACTGATCTTTTCTCTGTGGTGACCAGGGACAGGACCTGAGGGAATGGCCTGAAGTTGTGTCAGAGGAGGTTTAGATTGGATATTAGAGAGAGAATCTTCACCCAGAGGGTGGTTGGGCGCTGCAACAGGCTCCCTGGGGAAGTGGTCACAGCCAAGCCTGACAGAGTTTGGATGATACTCAGGCACATGGTGCAACTCTTGGGCATGATCCTGTGCAGGGCTAAGAGTTGGACTCGATGATCCTTATAGATGCCTTCCAACTCAGTATATTCTGTGATTCTGTGAATATTAGTGTTAGTCCCATTTCTTATTTTTCCTGCAACCTCCACACACAGTTTCAGAGAAGACCTATCAGCAGGCAATCCACCTGATGATGAATGCTTAAACTTCTGGGTTTTTTGGACTAAATATCACCACTGATATATCTAACCTACCCTAAACTGAAAAATTACTAAGATACTAAGAGTACTGAAAAACTAAGAAATGTTTGACATCTCTTGTGTCCATATCTGAACAGTACATTCTGCATCAATCTGCCTTTTAAATATCTGTTTTGAAATAAGGAACTGCTAAGCAGCCCTTTAAATGTTGTTACAGGCCTGAAAAAAGCTTTTGCTTTGTGTCAGAGCTTAATAGATTACGTATTTGTTGAGATGATATACAGAGCATAGGGCAGGTGCTGGAGTTACAGTTTGTTCTTTCAGAGCTCAGGGAAGAACAGGAAGCTCTTAAAAGTTTCTCTCTCTAACATTTCCCTCATTAACACAATTGTTCTATATTTGTTTTGTATTCGCTTCTGCCAGTAAACACCTTTCAGCATGACTCCTAGCAAAGAATTACTTGTGAATCAGGATATTTGGGATGGATTTTAAAGTGGAAGCTGCCTTTTACTGAGTTAACCAAAGATAATTTTCAGCCCACATGTCCCATAGAACTATCTACATGTCAGAATCCGATCCTGATGCTTTTCAGCTGAAATTCCATAATTTCCCTACAAAACTTCTCAATTACCATGTGAGGAAGCATAATGGCACAGATGGGAGAAACTCATGCTAATGGGACTTCAAGCCTCTCTTATTTCTTTTAAGCTCTTGCATCCAACAAACACTGCTAGGTCATATGAAATCCCTCAGAGTTCGTCCCAGAGGACTGGCTACACATCACAACAGAATTGCAAGTATTCAATACTCTCCTTACTCTTTGGTATTGTTACTAGTTTTTTAAGGACTGACAGCCACACACAAAGACAGACATTGTGTACAAGTCAACCTGGATCTAATTTCCAGGAATCCAGTTCACACGCTGCTTCCATCGCACTTTCAAAAATAAAAGACAGCAAGCACCAGAATATGTGTGAGGTATTTCACCTACTGTCAATGAAGGGAACAGGAATTACTCTGGACAAGTTGATCCTTCTGGTTAAGATTGTATTTACCTCAGGTTCCACTTGATTTCCTTTCTACCCTGAATATCACTTTTTGTACCATTTTAAGAGCACAGTTGCCATGCATTTTCTACAAGAGCATCTCCATTAGGGCTTGTGAGAAAACTTTCTGTACTTTCCTGATGTATGATAAATCCTGAATGTTCTGCAGTTAACTGGAAGTACAACTGGGAAACCATCTGCATTTTAAAAAATAAAAGTATGTCACATTTTTTAAAGCGCAGTAATAAAATGAAACTTTCTACAGCATTTATTACTTCCAGGATGTCTACAGTCCTGAAGTAAGGAGCGGAGAGAGTTACATGATGAGACTGTTCCCTAGTTTATATTGGATGATGCTATCTAGTTTGCAATAGAGAAAAGAGGAATACTACTTATATGTTGATTAGGAAAAGCTGGTAACTAAAAGAATTTAACTTTTATTTTGTTACAGAAACTGATTTTATTTTCTTTTATCTAACTGTGCTGTTCTCAATAGACCTTATCTTAGCTTTTTTTATGCCAGGTGTTTGCTCCTATATCTATGTTCCCCACAAAAGTGAAGATATCTTAGATAAAGTCTTCAATAGTTGGATTTATTTTCCCTCAGTAAAATGCTGACAGTAGAACAGAGGCTTTACCTTCAAGGAAAACATTAGACCATATGATAGCACATGTCATATTAGCCTACTACATAAAAAACAGGTGCTTATAATTTCATAACCTCTAATGTTGTTCTGCAATACAGCTTGGGCAGGGCTCTAAATCTTTCATTAGTGACAGCCAAAAGTAAATAATCTATTGTAAATTATGTAATTTTCAAAGCCCCTTTACTTTCTCTTTAGGATGTCATAACAAAGCTTGATAGCAGCTTTTATAGCCGACACCTTACAAAAGCCCTGTTGGGAAAAATATTTTGCTGTTTAAAAAAATGTGCTTATTATCTATAAATACTGATGAACCCCTGTATTCCAGGATTCATGGGCTTTAAGACTAGAAGGTACTGGTAGGGTCATTTGTTATGATCTGATACACATGGCAGATAGAGAGCAGATCAGCAAGTAAATGCTGCATTAAGTCAGTAACTTGCTCTTGAATAGTAATATATCACAGTACAGAAGAACTGAACTTCTCTCAGTTAAATTTTAGGAGATCAGTGGGAACATGTGCTGGGAATACATGCTGGAAAGAGAGTTTACAAGAGAGCCTTTACACCTGGACCTTTGCTAATAAAAACATCACACTCATTCAGCAAACCAAATTTAAAGTGAAAAAACTGGTGCTACTAGAGAAATACACCTACAGAGCTATGCGTTCTGGTTATGGACTATCCACCCTCACTCAGAGACATAAATCTCTTAGCTACAGCTGCAGTTCATCCTTGCAGGATGGCTGTGACTATTTGAAGAGCATTTTGTTAATAGTTTGCAATACATTTAACATCCACTCCAAGATTTTTTCAGGGTCAGCCTATATGTATTTGTTCTTGTGCCATTATTGTTCTGTAACTTAAACAGATCTGTTCCCTCATGGTGTTTATCCCTGAAGAATGTAGTCTTATCCCTTCTCACCCTTCCTTTTGCAAAATTAAATAAATCATACCCTTCCATCACTTCTCATTAGTTAAGATCTCCATTCCTCCTGTCACCCTAGTATTCTTCTCTTGCAAATGAACCAGTTTCAGTTCATTTTTTTGCATGTCTGTGACTGCTCCAGATGGCTGCACACTAAGGCCTGGCACCATTAACCTGCTTGTCGGCTCCCCTGGAATTCTTCTCATGGGGACTATTTCAGTTTCCTTTGCCTTTTTTCATGGCTCCATCTCATAAACAATTTACACCCATGTCATAGCCACCAAAAATGCCTTGTATTCCTCTCTTTAACTACTTCCAATTAAAAAGATGCAAACCTGAAGCAAATACTTTTGTTATCATCCCCCAAATCATGTGTTTATAACTCTGATGAAACTCCATATGGATGATATTCTGAACCAATTTTTTTTCTGGACAGATCAAACAGTAGCAAGAGACATGCATGCATGGGTAAGAACAGTTAAAGATGAAGGCATGGAATGAAATTGCTAAACCTTCTCATTTAACCACAACAGGATTAAGCTTAATGTTTGCTCATACAATAATAAGCATTTAAAGAGAGAGAGAGAGGGAAGCCAAACTTGGCAGCATCCAACTGCAGAGAAATATAAACAAGTATTGCAAATCAATCCATGGTGGTTAGATTTTTTTTTTTTTCTGGTAAAACATTTTTAAGTTTGGTAGGGTTTTTGTAAAATACCCAAATACTGAATACAATGAACTTATTAAAAAATCTGCATGCTTTCACACCTCAGAATACAATTTTTACTTCCCAAAATTTGAACATATAAATAGGAAGCACCAGCTTGCATAGAAAAGGCTATTTGAGATTACAGTTGTAAAAAATTATTTCATAACTTGCTGAGTATTTGCAGCTCCCATTTAGCCACTGAAAGTTTGCTCAACCTATCCTTGCAAGCAATAATAATTAAAACACTGCAGTGAAATGGGAGTCTAGTTTCCTGTAGTGAATGTTCCAATTATTAGAGTCATTTGTTTCCTTCCTGTTTTTGGTGTCTCACTCCTTTCTGCAGTTTCCATAAGACAGACTGTTACAGGAGTAGGTAAGATAGCCATTCTGCACCTAGAAGTCAGAATGCTCTTTCAGGAGGTGAAGAACATGATTTCAAATCTCAAAAGTCTTTCATACAGAATGTCAGACTCTCATACAGAATGTCACCAGAAAAAGCGACCTTTTGCTGGATTTGTGGATACACTCCTTCCTTTTGCTTTTCTGACAAAACCTGGAAAGCATTCCTTTTGAACAAAGGGTTTTGTAAGAAGTGGGGACAGAAAGTAAGGATCAAGCTTATCAGCACAGCAAAAAACAAAACATATTTCATTTAATAAAAAATGGTTTGTGGTTTTTTTAATTGTCTGGTTCAGCAGCCAAAACAGAGAACTTATTTTTTGCTTCCTTTTCCATATCTTATTCACTGCAATGTCTTGCAGCTGCATATTTTGACACTTTGACATATACTTCCAGGTCTGCCCAATGGCCGACGAATGACTCTCTTACTTGGAAGCACTGACTGAGGCATCAGGACACGTAACTGCTTTTTAAAGGGGAACTAAACAAAGTTTTCCTTTATTTTTTAGATCATTATGTGCATAATAGAGAAAGTACCAGCGTACTATGTCTTGTTTCTTGTAGCAGAATGCTCAAGACCATGTTTCCTTGTGCATTCACGCAAATATAAGGGAAAAATGCATACCACATAACGATAACTGCTTTTGACAATTTATGTTAGTAGTTTACAGTTTAGTCTCCCAGATCAAATCCTGGTTCTTTCCTTTGTTTTCTTTACATCACTGAAGAAACATTCTGCATTTGCATTACCACACCTTCTTTGTTCATCATGGCTTTTTGTGCAAAGCCTTTTTGTTCGGAACCATCACATCAATTTGTCTAGCTTCTTTAATATGCAACTTTTCAGTCTGTTTGCTTGTGTGCTGGGATGCCTTCACCCCAAAACATATCTTCTAGCATCAGACATTGCCCAAAGAAACACACTCCTAATTTCCTCAAAGAGGGCCATGACTTTCTTTTTTGAAATGTTCATTATGAACAGTTTCTCAAACAACAAGAAATTTGTTTTCAATTTTAGACACTTTAGTTCCTGTTATTTTCTGTACAGTTCTGCAAGGTCTTGAAGGTTATCTGTCATTTGTTCTAACTTAGAGAATGTGCTTTGGTAAGCAAGTAGATTTGGCTAGACATGTCAGTTCAGCCTGTCTTAAGAACATGGCATATATATGATTTTTAAATTCTTATCCATTGCATATTAAATCTGAATTCTCAACAGAATTGCTAGCCGGTCAAAGCAGTGATCAAATTTGCATTAAAAGAACGTATAAATTCTGTAAAGAATGTTTGCAAGACTAATTTTTTTTTCAGACCAAATAATTAATTTAATTTTTAATAGCATAGTGTAAACATGAAGAGTTGTTCTCAATTACACGATTTAGAAGTGATTTTGTAGTTGGCTGTCACTGACAATTTTGTTTATTTAGTATTTCTCTTTCCTGATGGGGTTATTTTCTTTTTTCACAATTAAGGAGTTGTGCATGAATTTACTTTGACTTGACAGCATGCAATTGCATGATGTAGTGCATACAATCATGTATATGACTGTATCAAAATCAATTAGAGGAATAAATCTATTTAGGCCATTTTCATGGTCCCGTTCACGGTATTAAAAGGAAGAGATATGTTACTTAAGATACAAGAACAAAATACAAGGTCAAAAACATCAGCAGGGGTTTTGTGGAAAAATTTAAAGGCTAATTCAGTCTGAGGCAGACATTGTCTTGAACACAGATTTCAGTGATGTCTCTCAGGTTTTTCTGGGCTTCTTTTTCCCTTGCAGTGCTGCTTCCTGATGAAAGAAAGGAACTAGAAACTGATGTCTCAGTGTTTTGGCTCCTAAATGCACAGAAACACCTGTTTGCCAGAAGAGTAAATAATATGACTCATTTTGGGTTTTAAAACACCCACCTGGAAAAGGGGTTTACATGTATTTTAAGAACTTCTAATTTTTCATGCTAAAAGTTATCATTTTGTGCTGCCTGTGAAGTTTTATTGCCATATTCCAAAAACTCAGCAGAAGCTTCCCAGGATCTCTCATACATGACACTGCTTTTCCATAGACACTGTTTGGAGCATTTTGTTCTTCTTCTGTTAGAAAATGCACAGCCTGGTAAACTGTTTTTTTAAGACCTGTCCTCCTTACCGTATGTTTTTATATCTTTAATCCATGAGGCAGTACCATTGTACAGACATTTGTACAGTTGTGCTCTTTTCATGGCACTACAGAGCCTGGTGAATTCCCTTTTTAAGACTACAGGAAACCTGTCAGAAGGCAAGAGCAGCAGCAAAGTATCTAATGTCTCTGTTATTCTCTAGAAGAAAGCATAACTGTGGTCAGCATCCACACACACTACATGACGAAGTTCATGGCTCCAGGGTGTTTGCAATGATATTTTTGCTGCCTCTGAAAAGACTTGCTAAAGTCTGTTGAGCCATGTTGCTGGAATGAACTGATGAAATCATGAGAAGCAACAGTTAAATCTTATATTCAGATTGCTAACAGACACAGTGCTTGACTCTTTTTCACCTGAAGTAACCTTCTGGGGCATACCTTTTCTGTGATTGTTTTTAATTTGTTTTATCATGCCTAATGCCTCTACTCTTTTCAGATCACAGTCAAAACATCCATATGACCAGCAAAGGGCCATTGTGCCATTCAATAGTTTTGGGTTCAAAAAATTACAAGTGAAGATGATCTCTATCAAGTAATATGTCATTTCATCTCCTGGTAGTGAATGCCTCTAGCTAGGTGTTGTGAAAAAAACAGACAACATTCCTTCCATTACCGAAAGTAGATTACAATTACAGAATTGCAATTGTTCAATTAATTGCCAGTCTCTGGGAAATGGCTGGCAACTTTTGTGACTTTGGAGAAGTTATCTCAATTGATCCTAGACTGATTAGAGATGCCCTTCTTCTCCCACATCATTAACATTCTCAAAGTGAATGGCTGTGCCTCAAGGTCAGAGTTTGGCTTAGGTAATTCATATTTACTGATTCTTGGGATTCATGTTGCAAAACTTCCAGATTAGCTATTCCATTTAGCAATCTTCCAGAAGTAGAGGACTTCTTTCTGTTTCTCCTTCTGAAGTACTGGTCAGAGGAATGCTGCCTGTGAACAGCTTGTACTGCTCATCCTAGAACCGTAACAGTTTGTGGCTTTGGGAATTGTGAAGTTGCCAGATCAAGCAGCAATATTGCATTATCAGAGACAGTTCTCTTTCTTTCTTCGGAGTAGGAAAATTAATAACTCCCAATCCTCTTTTTCATCATTCAAAAAGTATACTTACGTATGCAATCAGTCCATTTTTCTAGAGAATTCTGTGCAGTGACTCCTCCTTCTCCTTCTGTTCCTCTGGGCAGTCCCTTCCCTTCACCACTGTTAGCAGACAACTCCCACTGGACAAATTGGAAAAAAAAAAAAAAAAAAAAAAAAAAAGGGGAACAAANAAAAAAAAAAAAAGAAGGTGCTACAATAATGGGCAGACTTCAAGTGTTACCACAGTTTCACAGAATCGGCAATGTTGGAAGGGACCACTGGAGGTCATCTAGTCCAGCCTCCCTCACTGTACTCAGGTGGAGATCATCTAGTCCAGCCTCCCTCACTGTACTCAGGATTGAATCCAGACAGCTTCTGAATATCTCCAGGAAAAGAGACTTCAGAACCTCATTAGGCAATCTCTTCCAGTGCTCAGTCACCCGCACCGTAAACCTCTTCCTCATATTCAGGTGGAACTTCCTGTATTCTGCTTTCTGCTCACTTCCTCTCATCCCATTGCTCAGCATCACTGGGAAGAGCCTGGTTCTTGACACCTTCCTGGCAGATCCTTATATACCTTGGTAAGATCCCCTCTCAGTCTTCTCTTCATCAGGCTAAAGAGTTTGCTACAGTGAACCACATGTATCACCAATGTGAACTCAGAGAGTCAACAGAGGCAGGCAATAACATGAAACCGAAGTAAAACTTCCTGAAGTCAGAATGAAACAGTAAAACCACAATGATACTAAATAGGCAACACATTTTTCAATTAGCTTGAGCATGCTACTGGGAGTTTTTCTGAAGCCGATACAAATTATGTGGCTGTGGTTTACCAGTATTTTCTGTGGCAAAAATGTCATTCATGAAAAATTTGGACCAACTTTACTGAAACTGCTTGCAAAGTGGAGAATAGATTCATGACATCTCAGAGATCTGATCTTCAGAGTATTCTCTGACTACTTGAAAAACCTATTCTCTATTCAGGAGTGATACAATGGTGTTAGCACTTAGGAACAAACCAAGGAGCTAAAATCCTGCTGAAGACACGTAAGTGAATAGGTACTTGATTGTATCTGTGCAATAAAGAAATACAATTATAATATATTCCTGGAGTCATCCTGAGGTAATAATTCATTTCACACTCTGTTGGTGTAAACATCCTGGTATGACAGAAAAATATTTGAATTCTTTTTTATTTATTACCTTATATTGTTCCATGGCCAGGATGCCTTTAGCATGAGTTGCTCTAAGGTGAGAAAACACTAGGCTTAAACTAAAATTACTTCACAATGGATTGAGAATTAATTATTTATGCGATTTCAAATATTTCATGCTACCATGAACTCATTAACTCATTGTCTCCATCTATGTATATGTATGAAACACATACACATGCTCTGTCCTCTCAGTATAATTCTTGAATCTCAGAATTGTTAAGACTATATGGATATGACAGTCTTTATGTTGCAGAAAAACTCCTTACTTTTAGGAAATTTCCACTTGTTGAAGGGCAGACTTGGGTTTCATAGTTATGTTACATCTTCACTGTTGTTCCAGAAAATCTGAATTTCTTGAATGCCCTATGTCAAACCTGTCAGTGAATGTCTAATATTCCTTAAAACATTTAAAATCACTTGGATACCAGTGTTTAAGCTGCAGAATTCTTCCCATTATTGTCTCTAAACTGAAGTAAAAGATGTATTACAGAAAACAATGTGGGTCAAAGATTCAGTTCAGTACTTCACCTTTGAGCAATAACTATTTTGAAACTTTCTTTCTTAGGGAAGAGAAGATAGCCAGAATAGGCACTGTTCAAAGTTCAAGAGATTTACCATATGGTGTAAGTCTTCATTTTTGCTGACTACTGTTTATTTGACTGTGACTGTACTAAAGACAGTCTGTAAACATACAAACTAAGTTCTTAGAATTTAAATATGAAGTTGACATTTTCTGACATATGTATATAGTCTAATTCCTTAAACATTTGGGAATAATGCATGTATCTATTTTTCTTTTGAAATTTGGAAGAAACAGATGTTTAGTTGCAAATTCCCTATCACAGGATACTCTATCTGTATTTGAACTTTACGGTTTACTAAATTGTAGTTACCACATACTGTGTGTTTATTTCCTTTATCCGTTTTCTGCTTCTCTCTCTTTAGTTCTGGTTTTCTTATTGTACTTTAATTTTGACTACATATGCCTTTCATAACCACAGCATTGGAAACTCAGTTCACTCCTGTGACAAAAGAATACTGTCTGATGCCAAAAAAACAAACTGAGAACAGCTGTCTCAAAATAGGCTGATACTCAGCTGTATTTATTTACCTCATTTTTTCTAAAAATATTCCTTTTTAAATACTAGTCACAACTTGTTAATGTCATGAAAAATTACATATCCTGCTGATACAACTTCTAAGTTAAATGAACAATAATGAGCAACAATCCCATGTAGGAATTCCATAGACTCACAGATCTTTCTGCTTTACTTCTGTATCTATTATTTCATTCTGCGTTCCTCTTAAAGACTCCTTTAACAATATCTCAATTCAATAGTTAAATCACATTTATGATAAGAAGGACTTTCTAATTGGAGCTAAGAATTTCAAAATTTTTTTTATTCCCCACAGGGTAAGATTGCAGTCCTTGCAAGAAATTATTTTCTCTAGAATTTAAATTAATCATGTACACTTAAAAACAAATAAACAACAAAAATATCTCACATAAGCCTAGAAGTTTCTGCAGCTACATAGAATGATAATTTAGTTTAAAACACACAGACATACCTCAGGAAATACTGAAGGGCTAAGTAAAGTGCCCTAGTTTCAAAAGAAGGGCATTCCTCCACACCAGAGCCAGTATCACTGTACAGCCTCATAGCCTTATGGTTAAGACACTTTCTAGAGAGATCTGGATTTCAGTGCATTCATTTTGTTGAAAGTCCTTAGCCCCATATTCTGTGCAAAACCTTTAATTGCTCAGGTATTCCACAAAACAGAGAACAGATCATCTTTCCCACCTCTTCTGTAAATTTAAAGAAAGTGGTCAAAACAACCATCTTTTGATTGAAGTTAATGTGAAGCAGTAGAGGTAAATAGTCAGGCAGAGAAACATATTTTTTTCAGAATACTAATTAAATGTCAGTTTCAAACAGCTACCAGTTTTAATTCTGAAAAGTTGTCAGTCACTGAAAATAGTGGACTCTTCTGCATTAGAGGAGTTTTACTGCCAAAATCACAGTCCCTAACATGGTTCAGCAGGGCTTTTGAGAATCGCAGTCTTGGATTTAGATGCTTGAACCACCTACAGATGCACTTTTGGGACTATAATGTTTTTATGGATCTTGGCCTGAAACTCTGAGCCTTGATTTAAACTAGAATAACTCTAGTACTATGAGAAACTGTAGAGGTCTGCTATGGCAAAGTTACTACTACCTTTGAGCCTCAAGCTATCTGCAGTCAGGCATGCCAAGAGTTATTGTTGCTAGTAGTCCCATATTAGCTACCACGACTGCTTCCTCACTCACACTAATGGTTGAAAGATGAAGGGCAAAAGGCTAGTAGAGACACATCTCTGACTGCTTACACTGATTATTTGTTCTCAGAGCAACAGAAAGAAGCCATGCAATGAATTTGTGCAACAAATTAAGCGTTAAGCAAAGTGTTTTCCTGGTTACTAATATTTTCTTGAAGCTTACTGATTTGCCTAGCTTTCTTTCCCTTTTGAGTTTGCTACTGTGTTAAGTCTGCCTGATTAGTCATACACCTAAGTGAATCAGCACAAAATAACTCATGTGTGTCTTAGCTTCATTGGATTACGTTTAGTCATGCAATATTTGATTTGTCTTGATTCCTAGATTCCTAGTGTATGATTTTGATTTTGCACAGTTACTCGCTAAAATTTTTGACTTCTTCACTGGCTGTTGAAACACCCTGCCTTGAACTTTATCTGCTCCAGATGCCAGATGTGGTTAGTAACTTTGAGCTAGAGCCCAGAAACTTTAAAAAAAAGGTCAAAACAGATATGGAAAAAGAACTTACAGTGGTGCCAAGATCCACCCTCATTTTTCATGCATAGAAGGTACACTGAAAACTTAGAGCAAACAAATGCTTCATCCACATGCCTAATGCTGTGAAAAAATAGCCTTAGAAAAATTGCCATAAGAAAACCTGAAGGCTCCAGTCTAGCAGCACACTTTGTATTCACTAGACATGTCTGATTCTACATATATAGAGTTTACTTGTGTCTTATACCTGGGAAGATCTTGCATAACTAATTTCAGGAAAACATTTTTCTACATTACAGAAGAGAGACATGAATTTAAAAAAAAACAACCAGGTTAGCTTGTAAAAGCAAAAACTCCAAAATAAAATAAGTAAATTCAGTAATAGACTATCCAATGATAATAAGAGGCATTGTGCTATTCTTTATGAAGAATACTCATTCTTTTACAGAATTCAAGTAATTCAATAGAATTTACAGAGGCAGAGAAAGTTTTAAGTGTATTTTTAATGTCTTGTACCTCTATAATTTGTGAAAATAACACATTTATGAAAGTCTGTTCAAATCAATGCTCTTTTTTTCCTTCATCCCCTGTAAAATATTGGATTTCTGTTGTTCCAAACTATATTATAAAGTCTGTGGCTAAATTGTCTTTAGTGTGTGAAATCCTGGTCATATCAGATTCTTGTAAGAGCCACTAAATACTTGCAGTTTATCTGAAATTAATTTGGAATCACACAGAAACTGGATTTATAGGTTTGACCTTAATCTCATGAAATCCAGGAGGAGAAAAACCAAAAAATCTTACTATATAAGTTCTAAAAATATCACATATCAAAATATTTTTTTTCTCATTTAAATGAAAATAATTTTTTAAGGCTTGGAATCAGGTAAGTTCATCAAAATGCACTTTGAGATGCACATACATATGCTTTTTTTGGCACTGAACTGTCAGCCCCACCTAATGTCACCTAAGCCAGGAAAGAAAACATAAATTCACTCTGTAAATACTGTTGCTCTTTTACCAGCTGTACCAGTTTGGGTATTTCATAATGAGCTAATTTGTCTTTCAAATAGAAATTAGTGACATGGAGAACTGATCTATTCCTTAGGTACAGAAAGGTATGAAAGCTATATATATTTGGATACACACACAAATATTATCGAATGCATAATCGATACAGGGAGAAGGACAGAATGGAGTATACCTAAATTTGGTTAAAAAAAATAAAATCAAACATTCTTCAAAAATAATCTGTTTCTCTAGAAAACAGTGTTCTGAAGAAATGTATGGAATCACTTTAGTTAAGTTTATAGACATTATAGTACTACCATAATACTGAAAACATGACTGCACTCATACTGAACAAAAATACACATATTCTAGAATCCTTTCTTTGACAGACACCAGAATAGATCAGAACATACATAGATAAATACTGCAAGTCTTTCATATTTTGCTATCTCGCCTTCAGTGATGGTAACTTGGTGTCTAATTTACCTGAATTTCATTGACAACTTTTTGAACCTATTCAAAATTATATGATATCTAGTCACTATGTGTTGCACAGTCTAACCACATTGCACATGTTGTAATGATTCTGCAACCATTAGTATCTACCTTTTGAATAGTCAAATATTCCTGTCTAGTTATACACTGATGTTGAGAAGGGGTGCTGGAGCCTAATGGACAGACACCCAAAGCATAGGACTTGTGCATAAGTCCTATGCGAAGCTTAATATTCTTACTCACAAGCTCTAAGTGGCTCAGCAGAAAAGTTTCCCATTTAGATCACACCCCACATTCTCTCAATTAGCTGTATAAAAAGCTTATGAATAGAATACTTCACTTGACTTGATCCGAATCAACCATCTGGGATCAGGTAGGTGCCTCATATCTTGGCATCGCTTCACTTACTTGAGATGGTTGAACAGTGGTCATTAACTGTAGATTTATACATGTGAGCTATATATATATATATATATATATATGGGGGGGGGGGGGTCTGTGCATAAAAATGCCAACTGGCACCATGAGCCTGATAAAATGTTCTGTTGTGGACTTTTTTAATTTCAGTGCTGGATTATGAACATGGTAGATCACCAGAACACCTTAATTAACCATGTTGTAGACTTCTGTTGCAATACTTCTGCTGGAAATTGCCATATAGATTTTGTTGCCTCAGCTGCTTAGAAATGGATTACATAACTCTTTACACTTAGGCTGTGATTCACAAACGATCACAAATTTTCCCTCCAAAACTGGGAGTATGAAATTTTATCCTATCCTGGTATATCTAATAAATATCCGTACAGCACACATTTGAGCATCTTGTAGGACCTTATGTTTTAAAGCAAGAGAAAAGGCAATAATTGTGAGACAACAAAAATTAGGGGGGAACTGAATAAATGGTTTCACTCATAGGAATGCAGTCTTGTAGTATTATCCTTATTTGTTGTCCAGACAGACAAGCTGTCTAAATGTGTTTGTCTAGTAAGCCTTAAACTGTAATAAGCCTTAAAAATCCCTGACTAGAATGGTTGAGACAGGTTCAATTTTATGGAAAATTCTCACATTTCATAACTACTTGTATCACTACAAAGGAATTCAGAGTCAAGAAATTACTCATGGAATATGAAATTAGAAATTCTGGGGGAAAAATTGGGCTAAATTTGAAAAACATTAAAAAGTATAAATAACAGAAACTACTTATGGCATAACACAACTAATAGAATATAAAAGCCCAAATAAACAATAACAAACCCAATTAAGAATAACATTAACTTTGCTAAAAGAAATCTTTGCTATAGAATTATTTTGAACAGTAGGAGTTGCACAACAACATAATCTAATGAGAGAGGCATTGCCACGGTATCAAGTGCAAAGCCCAGATCGGTATCTGTGCTCACTGCTCACATCACAGCATATAGGAACAATCACAAGACTGGAAGATTTTATGCATGTACTAGACAAATATTAACACAGAGTTTACACTTTACACATTAGCACCGTCAGTGAGACAGTTTTCCTTGTAAAAACAAAAACCTCCTGAGGGTGTTGTGGCTGAGCGCTTGTTTGAAAACTCACAAAACACTTTTGCAGATGTAGCTCTGCATGACACAACCAAAGCACATGAAGCACACAGATGAGGGAGCCTCAGTTCTGACTTGTCTTTACCTGCAGCTTTTCAATTTGAAGAAAACACCTGATATGAAAACATCTTACTTTTGATATGGTAGAATTATGAAGAATTCTAAGTGACTAAATTCTAAAGAGAAAGGTGAGACAGCTTCTTAGGTTGTGCTACCAAACCTGTTCATAGTTGCCCTCATAAAAAATTCTAAGAAAGTACTTTATGTTCTCTTTCATGAAGATCTACAATTGTGAAAAATAAAAATATTTTTTTAAAACACTACATTTTAAGAAAATGGTTTCTGAAAAGCAGTAATTTAGTTAATGAACAAAATTAAATATTTCCTGTAAATATTTTTATTATCTTCAGGTCATAGGCATGTGTGACCTTAATCTTTTCATGCCATTTTTTAATGAATGTCCATATATGAGATGAAATAAGGTTAAAATACTTTTTCTGCCAGCTTTTGCCTGATTTACCTCAAGATGGAATTAATCCAATACTTGCTGAGGGTTGTTTTTTTTTAAAAATTCTATACTGTAACCACTAGTTACTGAAATATTAAAACAGTCTATCAGTTTTCTGTCAGAAATTGTTTCTACTCCACCTTCCTTTGCATATGACCTTATAAAATTCCAGATCCTCATTTATTCCTTAATATTTTACTTTATTTTTATTTTGTTGTCATTTAAAATTACATATTGGAGACCTTTTGAATCCTATGTATGTTAGCATATTTTATGTGGCTGCGGATTCTGTTTTTATATGACTTCTGCAATGTCTTGGAAGGGTTATTTATACAACTTCACCTAAAAATTTTTGCAATGCATTATAGATTTACCATCCCAACAAAATTGTCACAAGGTTTCAAGTTTCATAACATAATCAAAGATAATTTTTTTCCAGTAGTCAAAAAAGGTTTTCAGTTAGATAATAACTCTGAAAATGGATAAGTTTATTTCTACTTGGCCAAATAGCAGAAATACAAACTGGCAGAGAGTTATCTAGTTTTTTATAATGTCTTAGAGGAATGTGCTTACTAGTAAGATTTCCAGATATTCTAGAATATAATGGCAAATTTGAACTTACCTTAATAATTAAATTGAGGATTTCAGCTTCTTTCTAAAGGTGATATGAAGGAAACCCTATTACATGAACAGGAACTAATTTAGATCCCAGCAAATTAATTCAGCATGTGCAGATAATGTCTCCACATAGATTTGTACTAAATATATGGTTGGAGTGTTTAATATGAACAGAAGGATGATTGTGGCTGCATTCATAAAAATATAAAGGTACTTATACCAGCAAAACATGGTTCCTTTACCAAGCTGCAAAGATGAGTTCCTTAAAACCCTGAATATTTCTTTGTAAGTCAAGATTCAGCTAGAAACTCCATAATATATTATTCTCAATTTACTAGTAAATGCAACTTACTTTCTCTGGAGGCCACACAGCTGAGAATTTGTGAAAGGTGACTATGCACACCATCTGTAGGCATTCAGCACCAGCTTTTAAATGCTCAGAAATAATATTCATTGATTGACTGTAAACTTCTACTAGTTAAAATACTTTACAAACAGGCTACAGGCTTAAATTTTAAGTATTAGCTATGGTCCTCCTTTTGGCATAGAACTTCATTTTTATAGAATATTTTTTTTAAAATGTTATTATTTTAGTATCTGCATCTGAGGTTACATTGACCATGCCTCAAGGAAAGATTTATGCTTTTTTTTTTTTTTACATTTTCATGAACTAAGATCAACAATGACATTTCTTTAAAAAATTAAGAAATTGATTCTCATGGTTTTATATAATTTTTGTTGTTGTTACTCAGTTTCTGGTTCAATTTAATGTATTTCATAACACTAAGCATAAAAAAAAAAAGAATGAACTTCCTGTAAGAAAATGTGCCATGGTGTTAACATTTGAGATTTTTTACTCATTTCTTAATTTCATTTTATGTGTTAAGTCTAATTTCCAGTAAGTACATCACTCGTCAGTTTTTTTGCTTTCTCATACTTTTCTTTGAACTTGCTTCATTTTTTTTATATAATTTCTGAATGTCACTACGTCATTCTTCTGACCAGATGTTTATCTATAGCACAGTACAAGTTTTCTATAACCCTTCCAAGTTTTTGCAGAAAAAATAGTTGTGGATGTTCCCTAAAATATACATATAACAATCACTCTGCAGCACAAAATAGTCTGCCCCAGCTCAAAAAAACTCTGTATGTGATAGATTTTTTCTAAAAGAGAACATCCAGAAACTGATGTGCCAAGACAGTGACTATGTGTATGGAAAACCAAGGAGGAAGTCAAAACACTACCTTGAAAGACAACTGTCACCATCAGACCATATATAAAATTGAAAAACAGAATAAGGAAAGCTCATTGGATTCATGGCTCCTTGCTAATTCCTTATTTTTCAGAGCTGGAATGAAGCTTTCCTGAGATTTCTCTTTTTTTTTTTTATGTTCTTATTTTTTATAAGTTAAACTATAATAAAACCCTTTTTTTTTTCTCTCCTCAAAGCACATTAGTAGTATTTATCAAATAAGATAATTAATAAGACTCCAGCATTTCAACAAATAGCAAAACCCATGAGTTTTTTCTCTGTTGTTTTAATCCTTTAAGAAAGGAAACAAATCCCTTGCACTAGAATTATGAAGTTCTAACACAGGTCACTCTACTGGATTGCTGGTCTGATTTTAATTGCTCACACTAGCTTTTTAAGAAGCCCTTTTCAATTTGAGTGTAAGCCTACAACATTTTCTTTTCAAATGTACAGATATTTGCACTGTTTGATAGGTTGATAATCAAGTTAATAGAGTAGACAGTCCTGTATATAGTGTGTTGCCAAAGTTGCAAGAGGCATGGGAGGGGTTCACATATTTTTGTTTCATTTTTGCTGCCAGCTGCCATACTGCTGTGGTGTTTAAAGACAGTGCCAAATACAGGGCTTTAAAGGTTCTCCTATAATTATATCAGATAGAGAAAGGGCAGGGCATGCTTTAACACTGAATCCTTCCTTATTCATTTAGAGTCTGGCTCGAGCCTTGAGAAGTTTAACACCTTGCAGAACTGCCTTCCTAGCAAGGCCTCAGGTTCATGTTCTCATTCTTCCAGCACACTATAATTTTTTAAATGTCTTATAGGTTCTCAGACATGGGATTAACCCCAAATTTCCTAATTTATCTAGTACCTTTTTAGAGGTTATTTTAATAGTAACACTTATATCCTCATTGAGCATTGCATTACCTTAACTGCTTTGAGCTTTTTTTTTCTTTAAAAGCATTAAGTATCTACAATCAAACACAAGCAGCTTATTGTTCCTCAGTTATTTGACTTGTATGCACGAAAATGGATTGAAAACCTTACCATTGTGATGCCTAAGATACAGGCTGAATTAATGTTGAGCTAGGCAGAAGGAATTTGATCAAGGAAAGTCATGCTGGAGAGCTAGAAAGCCTCTTTGAATAGGTATCCAAGACAGGGTTCCTAAATCTTTTGTCCTTAGCTTCCTAGGCAGCTATTTTCTTCACCTTTCCCCTAAATATTTGCTTTCCTTATTTCAAAACTTTTCTTTCAGTAGTAGTAGATGTTTCCAAATGGACAGGAAGCTCTCTCTCTCTCTTAGTAGTCCTTCTCTAATGCCAGGTGAAGGCAATCTTAAAACCAGTCATTGTCTCTCTCACCTCTCATTTACTGTAATATCTTCCCACATGCTCTGACAAATCGTTTTACAAAAACTGTATGCTTTTCAGACATTCTTAAGAATCAGGAAATTGCACTGTAGAAGTTTCTCATTCCCTTTTTAAATGTCTTCAATGACTTCCCTAATTTAAAATGTAAAGTGATCCAGTCTTCACTGTATGATCCTCACTAACCTACTAAACCAAACCTTTTTATTCTAATATACTGCTAATGCATTAACTGTGATTTCTATTGTGACAATATTATTAACCTCAATTGCTGTTTCTTGTATTTTCAAAAAAACCCCCCACACTATGTTCTCTCCTATCCTGCCTGCTATTTTTGAAAAGGTGGACAACCACAGGACCATTTTAGTGTCTTACTCCAAATCTCACCATGAAAGCCCTGACATCTCAAACATACAGTAGGAGCACTATAAAAATAAATTTTTTCACAACTATTTTCTTCTACTCTACTCTGATGTATCCTTGTTTTGCTTATTTTCCCCAAGTACATTACATTTTTCTGCATGTATTGTTGTTGTCCTGGATGAGCAAAATAATCTAGCCACTCACCTACCATGAGCTGACATGATGTTGTGCTTTAAAAATGTATTTTGTCAAATCTCTGAGACTGTTTTCATTCCATTCCTTGTCCTCTGAGTTAGTTAGATATTTCTGGCAACCAGACTATGTCTTGAATTATTTTGTATACACAGATAGGTATAATACCTGAAATAAAGCATAGCTGCACAATCTTCTTATCTTCTTATGCAGTAATTGATGCCTTTGAATTTAATTCAAGCAGAGAGAGATCATAGAGAAATTGCATTATTTAATAGCCTCTTGGACATGGAAAAATATTTTATACTTGCTGAAAACTTAAATTTCTTGTTAAGGAAGGTTTGGTCACAGCACATTAAGTATGTGACCTGAAATCTGTCTTTTAATTACCCATACAAAGCTGGACATTTGTGGCATTTCTCTGTCTTTGTTTTCCACCTGTACTTCTCAGTAGAGGCTGGGGAAATGCACTAAGCTATGTATCAAAGTGCACATGCTGCTTAACTGTGTTTGTTTGCCCTGCTGTATGCATTGCCTGATAGTCTGCTCACAGGTATGGTATCACTTAGTTTTCATAGCAACTTGGATAATACTTTGCAGAGAATGAAGAGATGGCAACCAAAATGAGGCATGGGTTGCTTTCTGAAAAATCATTTTTGAATGAACAGGGTGACAGGAGAGAGAACATATTCCTGTCTCCTTTACAAAAACAGATTAAAACTACCTGGAGTCTCTTCCCAATTTGATGCCATTGTGGTCTATGAGGAACAGTGCAGCATAAGCCACCAACTAAGTAAATGTAGGAAAATGGAAGAGGAAGCACCACAGACATAAAAGGAAAGCAAAAACACCCAGACGTTGTTAGTCAAAAGGTCTATTAGAAAGCAATAAATGGAATCACATTCTGTACACAAATAACATGCAAATGTGAATAAGCATTTGGAACTGCACCGTTAGCAGGAGTGTGTGTGAAAGATTCAATCTGAACAGTGTCAACATCTAAGACATTATTCAGTATTATTATTAATTTTTTAAACTCTGAACAGAAAATACAGACTACCTGTATGGAATTATTTGTCTCTCAAGGAATCCAAATTGAATATTCATGGACTCACTTAGTATCTTTTCACACCTATAATTTCAAATAATAGTTGTTTGTGATATTTTTAGCCTAGTTAATGTACTGGAAAAAAACCCAAAACATTAGTGCAAGTGTTAGTGCACATTTCTTTTTGATGAAAAAAAATCTTAAATGTGATAAGATTTGGTTTGACTCTACCAATCACTAATGCAACATCACTAACTACCCTAAATTTTTTTAAATGAGCACATCAGGTTAAATCAGCATATCAGTACACACAGAATAAGGTACCCAAAGTATATACTCAGTCTTCTGTAAACTGGCCACTTAGGAAGACAGATCCTTTATAGTATGCTACTGCTTGTTGTGACAGCTCTTCCAACTTTTTATGTGAAGTTGGGTGTTTTCTTCCTTAAGGATGGGTAATCTGAAAAGGTGGACCATTGAACTGGAAGCCCTCTTGCTTCTATGAAAGTTTTCTTGAAAACCGAAGGACAATTTTAAAAACTGTCAATTTATGAATCACAGAGAAAAAATATTTCATAACTACATCCCCCTTCAAGTTTCACCAGGAAAACTGAGATTCTAAGTCTGGATTTCTAACAAGACAGATGTCTACAAGGGGCTTTTTCCTATGGGCAATATTTTAACTTTTATGCAATTGTTTATATTACAAACTTAGGGTGGTAAAAGACTATGTTGCAACTAATTTCTTCAGAGTACCTGTAGTGAGTTGGCAACAAATACCATGCGGTTTGAATGAGCAAAGCACACATATCCCTTACAGTCAAGCAATCTCTGTTGGCTCCAGGGGCAAATCACAGAGCCATCCTTCTATTACTTCCTCCTGGATATGTAGGATTGGCACATACTGTTCTAGCTAGGAACATTGTGTCATATTTCAAATATATTTTTCCAAGATTATGGGTATCAATGTGGAACCTTTTTTTATTTTTTGCCATCTTGCAAGTCGTGTCATTTAGATTCTTGAAAATGGAAAAATGGAAAGAGTCTGTTCAGCAACAAAAACAAGGTAGAAACCCTGGGTTAGTTTATCAGAATACTTCTAAACAATTTCAGCCTATGATACCCAGGATTATATTCAACCAAGCTGATCTTTGGGATACAGACTTACAAGCTATGTTTTATGAAAACAGCATGTACGTTCAGATGTTAAAGCATTCCAGCATCTCTAAAGAGTCCAGATTGTTCTTAACATTCATGCCAAATTATCAACAATTTAGGAAACAGTTGCCAAAGGTCATTCCAGCTACAGCTGTTTGGAAATGCAAAGGAGTTTATTGATCTTTTGCTTTGCATAGCTGTTTAAAAAAATACTATTACATCACGGAAATAAAGACCATGACAGATGACTTGGCCATAGGGGGTGGAGGTGGGTGGGAAGGGGGGTGGTAGTGAGGGTTGTGTTGAGGGTGAAAGACTCCACTGCAATGCTATTGTTAGGTCCCTGTGTGGTAATACTGCTCTCATGATGTGCCTTTGACCTGGCACTGTACTTGTCTCCCAACAAATTAGGGAAGCTGGCTCAGCTGGTTGGGAAAGAAATCATTAGGCATGGCACTTTATGTGGCACAAATTTCACAGCTCTAAAGCAATCTGGAGTCCTCCCAGAAACATGGGTATCATATTCAAACAAATCACTAACCCCAGAGGCCACCTCCGCCTGCTCTTATGAAGTACTGTGAATCATGATCTTTAGGAAAACTAAATGGCTGTGATCCAATTTAGCAGCTGGATTATATTAGTTCACATTTTTAAGGACAAAGGTTATAATAATAAGATCTTGTGTTACTCAATTGAATCAATTTACTCAATTAGGTGCCATAGTTACCTTAATGGTTCTGTAACAATTTGTTGGAGTTAGGAGTGATACAATTTCTTTCTTCTAGGTACACAAAAGATGTGAATCCCATAGAGGAAGGCAGAATAGTAGAAAATAGGCAGTTGGGATAAGAGAGAAGGCAAAAAAAAACTTCTAACTGTTGCCAAGAAGTTAGTAGAAATGACAACAGACATTAATGATAGAGATGAAGTCTGAGTCAGAGTACTTCAGGGCCTTGAAAGCATAACCAAAAAGTTTAAACCTGATACACCAGGCAAGAGAAAACAGAGAACACAAAAGACAAGCATGTGTAAATACACACATGCACTTGCATGATGTACATGTTTAGAGAGCTTAGGCCTGAAACAATGGAATTTTCTTACCTACTCAACACTCCACAATGTTTCATTTTCTATGGGATAACATTTGTGAATCTCATAACATGCTATTATCAAGAAAATTTATTTCAGCTTTTAGATTGCTAAGGTTGTTCTTATTTCTACTGTATGGTGATACACCTTGGTATCGAGTAATTTTAGTTGCATACAGCTTACATTAATGCAGCAGTCAGAATTTGGCTTATAAGCTGTAAAAGTGGTTAAACGTGTTTTAAAGTATAAGCTACATTCTCCAAAGACCTGAAAATTTCTAGAAAGCACATATCTTGAAACATCTAATACCTGTAACATTTAATGGATGCCTTTTCATTAAAATAGATTCTGCTTACTAGCAGAATAAGAGGGAGAAGGCTGGGGGGTTGTTTTGAAGTGTGAAAAAAGGGCCCTATGTTTGTTTTTTTCGAGGCTGAACTCTTAATTCCTCAGTGTGCTGCTCATGCAGTTTGGGCCAACTAAAACTCACACAGGCTCAAATGCTGCCAAGAGCCCATATCAAAGCCTGTAGCAGCTTCTCACGCGATTTATGGAGGTTTAAACACACACGCGTAACCCCCGCTCCACCGAGCGGAGCTGTGGCTGCTCCCGGACCCTTCGGGGGGCGTCGCTAGCCGGTCTTCTCCGAAAAGCCCGTGGGTGAGAAGAGGGAATGAATGTCGTCTCATTTCTGGCTCTTGGTCTCTGGGGTTCATCCAGGCACTCGGGAGAACGACTCAATGACCTGCTCCGCCCCTGCTCCCCCCGCCCAGGCAGCTCCGGGCGGCTCTCGGTCACACGAGAAGGGAGCGGGGGGGAATGAGCCACGGCGGCGGCGGCAGGAGGAGGAGGGCAGGAGGGAGGGAGAAAGGAAGCCGGGCAGGTGACACTGCGCTGCGTTGCTCCTGCTCGGCAGGAGCGCGGCGGCCATGCACGTCAATGGGAAGGTGGCTCTGGTCACTGGCGGAGCGCAGGGCATCGGCCGCGCCTTCGTGCAGGCGCTGCTGGGCAAGGGCGCCAAGGTAAGCCCCGGGGAGCGCGCCCTCCCCTCTGCCTCCAGCCGGCACCCACGGGCGCGAGGTGGCGGCAGCCCCGGGGCTCGGCTCGGCGGGGGACCCGTCCGTCCGCCCGCCCGTCACTCATTTTCCTCCCTCTCCGCTCAGGTAGCCCTGCTGGACCGCAACTCCGAGGCCGGACAGGAGAGCAAGGCAGCCCTGGACGAGCAGTTCGAAGCGCAGAGGACGGTGTTCATCCAGTGCGACGTGACGGACCAGGAGCAGCTGAAAGGTAGGAGGCAAAATCAGCTGCGCTCCGGCGTACGGCGCAGCGACCGGAGCGCGCCCGGCTGCCGCACCGGTGAGCGAAGGGTTCTGCAGGAGGGCCTGCTCCCCATCGCTTCGGACAGTGACTCAAAAAGAATTTGTTTCTGAACTTGCACATGTGAAATATTACTACCATTGTTTCACCGTGTTGCTTGGCACATGGGGAAAAAAAAAAAGCCAAAGAAATCCTTTGCATTGAGTTTTGCGTGTGATATTTTTACATGAAAGCCTCTGCAGAAGATAATTGTTATTTTATGAGTAATATATATAAACTTTAAAGCTCAGACTTAGTTTTTATGAGGCTTCAGTACAGATTCCAAGCTACATTCCCTCGTCACAAGAGTAATAAATCCTGCGCTGGGTTGCAGTGCTCCTTCCATACAACACACTTTCATGTCATGCTGCCATAGCTGAAAGCAGAACTGGCAAAAAAATGGCATGCTGCTATATCATGCGGTTACCTATGAGATGGTAACACTTCACACACATTTTGCAGATGCAGGGAATGCAAGGAACTTCCCTCATGAATTATTTGCATTTCTGTTTTCAGTTAGTGAATAAACAGTGTTCCCTACTGAGTTCTTGGAGTATCATATAATGTTGATGTACCCTTCACAGTATTTCATAACATGCACATCACTTCATCAAAGTCTCATTATTAAATGATACAGTCATAGCTAGTGAATCAGATTCAGATTTTGACATTTTTTCAGTGCCTTTTCCCCAGATTCATTTCTGCTAAGCTAGATGTGAACACTTTTAGTTCTGTTTTTGTTCACCACACTTCACTGGTCACTTTCTCAAGAGTGGCCATTGAGCATATCCATTCCTCTTTTAGAAAACATTACAGCTAGTCCAGAATTCAACAATATTGCTCACTGTTCCAAGCTAGCATGTTTTTGCCTAATTCCATAGCTTTATGTTCTCTGTTAAAGATGCTGAACTTTAAATATGAGATCTGCTCTAATCAGCAAATACTTATCAGCTTGGTTGATTGTTGACTGTTTCTCCAAGTGGGAGGAGTAGCCTAGGAGCAAGAAAAAGCATCCTAGGGGTAGGAATAACATGTGCTGCAGCATGGGTGTTACCTCAGTGTGCCTTCTCTCCCACAATTCCTCCTTTCGTTAGTGCCAGGCTAGTGCAAGACCAACAGGGAGCTGGAGTGAGCAGGATGGGTCAGCAAGGGAGGAGGTTGGAACCAAATTAGTAGGACTGGATTGGGTTCTCACAAAGAGAAAGGGCGGCTGCTCTTTATGCTTCACTGATAATTATATTAATCCTGCTGTAGGTTTCTTACTATAAATTCACAATCAAGCCTTACAGTCTTTTGGGGTTTCTGGGTTGGTTTCAGTGTTCTTTGTGATCTTTTTTTTTTAAACTTTATTTTTTAGATTTATTTTCATATTTTTTCACTTGTATGCTACTACTTAATGAATTTAGATTCATTTCACTCCTGGCATTTAAAGGTCTTATTGGATGAATCAAATGTGTACTTTATGTTAAAGATCATGTGCATGAGTGCAGTTCCTCTTTTTTGAACTTTAGCCTTACAGTAGGAAGCACATCCCAGTTTTAGAATCTGTAGGTACATGAGGCTTATGGGTAGGAAATAAGCTGCTTCATCTACTTTCAAGTCTTGCCTGTACTTTTTTCTCTGGTGGTTCTTTCATATAGTCTCCCACAAAAGTGTTGTATTTTGTCCTACATTTGAAAAATCACCATTCATTTACTTTTGCTTTTCAGGGATATTTAGGAAGCTCATATATAACAGCTGTTGATGCTTACTTTCTACTGCTTTTTTTTTACCTTTCTGTTAAAATGGAAGCTTCTCTTAATTTTTCCTTCACTCAATGTTTCTTATGATCATCTCCTTTTAATTTTTATGGTTCTATAAGCAGTAACTAGTGTACAATGTAAAGGAATTGTTCTACATTTGAAAATGGAAAAAGAAGTCAGCTTGTACTGATGTGTGGGTGAGAACTTTACTAAGAATCTACAATGAATTTCTTCTTTTTGTGGATAGATAATAGGTGAAATTCCGATAGACAGACAAATTTTACCAGAAATATTCCAAACATAGATATGCAAACAGCTCAAAAGCATTTGGCTCTTTTTTCAATGTGTAAACTAGAAAGCTACAATGAGTCAAGACTGTGAATCTAATAAACAATCAGCAAAATTGCTATTATCCATAGTGTGTTTTGAAAGCAAAAGTTTCTATTAAGAATTAAATTTATGAAAGATGTTATTTAGAGAAGGCTCAAAAAGAAAATCAGCCAGTTTCCAAAATTTGGAAGTTAATTGAGGACCCAAATGGTATTTATTTTACTCATAAAAACTAAGTTGAATACTTAAATAATAAAGCCAAAGGTTTTCATCTGCCATTGCTGATGCAGAATTGGAAAGATGGGAAGTGATTAAAGAGTTAAGTGAATTGAGAAACCAGAGAATGAACTAGCAACTAGCATAAGAGAAGCCAAAAAGGCAGACAGCCAAAACTAGAGGATTTAGTAATATTACAGTACTCTAGTATGGAATAAGAATATTAGAAAAATTTTTACAATAAAGGCAGATGGACAAATGAAGTCTTTTCTATCAGCTGCTTAGGTCTTGTTTGGATGACAAGAATGTGATGGACCTGCAGCATTCAGGCAAAGAAAAGGCTGTAACAGAACTGGCCATACAGTGCAAGAGAAAACTTTGTAAATCCCTGCAACTGCTGTTAAAAATAAGTAGATGTCTGAAAGCTGCTGCAATGCTGCTGAATAGCCAAATACTAAAGATGAGAGACTGAAGATGCTCCTGGGATCACCTTTCAGTGAAGTGATTTCATTAAGACCCATCAAATGCAAATTCAGTATACCTGAAATCTGTAGATTTTCAGTCAGTCACTAAACAATGGTTTTTAAAACAATATTGGGGTGGTGGTGTCTTGGTTTACATAATAATAAATATTTAGTGATAAGGATCAATATTTGGAGGGGAAAACAAACAAGCTTATATACATGTCAGATAATGTCTTTAGTCCTGGAAAATCTTAGTCTGGAATGAACATCTGGAAGTCATTTCATCCAACTATCCTGTCAAAGCAGAGCCGGACTTGATGAGTTTGCTCCTCACTGTGACATCATCATGTTTTTCCATGCACATCTTTTATCTCCATTCTAACATTGTCACCTGGAAGAACACAACGTGACTCTGGAAGTTTTCCAGTTCTTTATTTTGAAATTCTTTGGAAAACAGGTCACTATTTTTATTATCAGAACAAAGATTTGAATTTGAGAAACACATTATTAAAGTTACCTGACAAGAAGGATGTATAACAATTTATCCATAAATAGATACATTTAAACAAGACTCATGATGAATTATCTGAATTTGAAATAGTAATATTAATTATTCATTAAATGGAAATGGTGTTCTTATTTAGACTGAATGAAGAAAATTTTTCTGAACACATCAAGCTTATTTATCATTTAAAAGAGATGGTGTCAAATCTTTAATTTGCTAGCTCTATCCAACTGTTACAAATCAAGCTTAATTTATGTAATTAGGGTGTCAAACAGTCTATCTAATACAAAACGTATAGGTGCTAAGAACTTTCATTAGCTCCTGTTATCAGACATAAAACTGAAGGAAAAGGCAACTGTGGTACCTTGATCCTTTCAGTTTCCCTGAATATGTCTAATATTGGTACATTAGATAAAGAATTTAATTGCTTGTTGCTCATTAGTGGTTAAGAAAACAATGAAGACATTTTGGTAGACTAATAAAGCATTAGCTTTAGCATTAGCATTAATTTGTATGCATACATTGTATTTTTATATCTTACTTTCCACAACTGCTAAGAAATTTCACTTTTGGATCTTACTATAGGTGCTTTCAAAAAAGTAATTGAACATTTTGGAAGGCTGGATATTGTGGTTAACAATGCTGGAGTGAACAATGAGAAGGACTGGGAAAACACTATACAAACTAACTTGGTAAGAATTATCTCCTTTCACGTGT
Source organism: Sclerurus mexicanus (assembly GCA_013396755.1). Lineage (NCBI taxonomy): Eukaryota > Metazoa > Chordata > Aves > Passeriformes > Furnariidae > Sclerurus > Sclerurus mexicanus. The sequence goes on along the minus strand of VWZF01003890.1, from coordinate 1,331,452 downwards.
TCATATTTCAGTATTTAAAGCTGGAATACACTTAACAGCCCTTGGCTTGTAGAGATTGTGCCATATAACAGAACATTAATTATTGGGTTGGTAAGCACAGCTATTGAAATAATAAACATGCATGTGTACTAACCCAAGAAAGGGTGTGCGGTGGGTCCTTTAAACTGTCTCTCTGAGACATATAGCACTTCGTGAAAGTGCTCAGGCTATCTGTCACCAGATGACATTCTCTTTCTATAAAACCAAATGAAATTCCAAATAGGTGTAACAATTGACTACTCAAAGCAGTAGAGCTGCTACAGTAGGCCAGTCTGTTTATATGAAGGTTTTAGAACTTTTTAGTTATTTGTGAGGCTCAGCTGGCCTGCATTAGAGGATAAGTTGCTATTTGCTGGGATTACAAGAAAACTTGTTCAACCAAGAGCTCCACATATTTTCACTAATGAAGTAATCTGAGCTTTTAACATAGGCCATTTCACCATCATCACTGGTAGAAGCACATCTCTTAAGAGCACTTACTTACTAAAACCGAGTACATTCAACAAGCTTGTTAAACTCTTTTTCAAATAGACTATTAACAGTTATTTGATACAACAATCACAATATCTGTTTTTCAGTTGATTTTTTTTTTTTTAAATTTAGAGTACATTGCTAGGACATCTAAGCTCCTAAGGAAAGATCAACTTTCTAGGTTAAAAAAATTCTGACTAGCTTGTATGCTACCACCTGTGAAGTCCTAATTCAATGGTTATTCAACAACTCACCACATGATCTTACTTACTGCAAAGAAAATAGCAAAAGAAATCTTTGAAGAGTGTCACATGGAGCTTTTCTCATATGAATTTTGTCATGCTACAAGAAAGTTCAGAATCAGAAAATTGTTTGTTTTTGCCAAAAGTTTTAATGACCAAGGTACCTGTCTTTGAATCTTAATGTCTCCATGAAAACAAACTAACAAAATAACTCCAGGACAAAGTAACACAAGCTGTATATGGGACAAGTTATAGAAAAATTAATGTCAAAATAGGTATTTGGAAAAAAAGTCAGGATTCATAACACCTTTCACTTGACCTCTTACATCTGTCTATTCTTTACATATTCTTCAAGATTTAAGTACATATATTTCTTCCTCCTCTAATTTCTACAATGTTCTGAAAAATTAAACATCAGGAAACTTCATATTGTGAAGTAACAGGAGTATGTCATCCTCAGTTATATGGAACATCAGCATCTATTAATATAGATCCCTTAAATTTGAAAGAAGACTACCTGTGTTCTAGACAATTTATTTTCCTCTATTTTGTGCCTGCTTTTAACACAGGACATTAGTTACTGTAGGCATCCATCCAGCTGTCAAATTTGCCAGCACAGATAGTTAGTCTTCACTGGAAAAACTGAAGTTCATATGAGAAACATATTTGACAGTGACTCGCCTCTCAATTTAGCTCAAAAACTGAAGGCACTTCTGATCAGGAGATCTTGAAGATATTTACTCTCCAGGTAAGTATCATAACTTATAGTGGTAATCTAATAATTTTTCAATGCCAAGAGCCTCAAACAGAAGACACTGAGAACCTCCTTCAGCTGTTTTGCAGACCATGCCAAGTTGAGTGGGAGTGTTGATCTGCTGGAGGGTCTCTGCAGAGGGATCAATGGGCCAAGACCAATTGTCTGATGTTCAATAAGGCCAAGTGCAGCACTACAGGTTGCAGGAAGAGTGCCTGGAAATTAGCCCAGTGGAAAAGGAGTTGGGAGTGTTGACTGACAGCTGACTAAACATGAGCCAGCAGTGTGCCCAGGTGACCAAGAAGGCTTGTATGAGCAATAGTGTGACTCGCAGGACCAGGGCAGTTGCTTGTATTTCTGTGCTCAGCACTGATGAGACTGCACATCAAATTCCATGTTCACTTTGGGCCTCTCATTACAAGAAAGACGTTGAGATACTGGAATGTGTCCAGAGAAGGACCACTAAGCTGGTGAAGGGTCTTATGAGAGGCAGCTAAGGGAGCTGGGGTTGTTTGTCCTGGAGGAAAGGAGTCTCATGACAGACCTTATCAGTCTCTAAAACCACCTGAAAGGAGGTTGTAATGAGGTGAGAATCACCCTCTCCTTCCACCTAACAAGTGATAGGACAAGAAAATGGTCTGAAGTTGTGCCAGGAGAGGTTTAGACTGTATCTCAGGAAAAAATTCTTAGACAAAAGAGTTGTCAAGAGCAAGATGTCCAGGGAACTGGTTGAGTCACCATCTCTGGAGGTATTTGAAAGACCTATAGACGTAGTGCTTGGGGTTATAGTTTGGCGCTGTTCTTGGCAGTGCTGGGTTATCAGCTGGATTTGATGTTCTTAAAAGTCTTTTTCAACCCAAACAATTCTATGATTCTATTCTTTTTTTGTTGTTATTACAAGGGATTGAGCAGAAGCAGACCACAGGTGGGTTTGAACAATCTCAAGTACCAGAAAAGCTGAAATCCAAGACTTAGGAACCTCTATGCTTAACTATCAAGTTACTGCCCTCAATTTTTTTTATTTCTTTATAAGAGAATGTTACATAGCATATACATTATTGTATAGGTAAGTTCACCATAAATGTAGTTGAAAGTTGAAAAATGTCATCAATACATGGTGGTGAGTGGAAGAACATCTAAAATGATCAGAGTAGAGAAGTACAAACATGTGCGTTAAATCAAGGACACTCCAAGATCCAAATATCATCACTTACTTTTTGATTTGATCATTCTTTCCCTGTCTAACACTGAGTCAATTAACTAGCTTATTTCCATATAGCATTTCTATCTAGTTACTGTAATTTTCATAATCCAAGATGTAACACTTCGTACTTTTTGCTTTTTTAATTATAACAAAGAATAATAGCTGCTGCATGTAATATCATGTAATATTGGTTGGTTCTATAAAATATTTTTTGCTTTTTGTTGAAAGGAGCAAAATACATCTGAAATACAAGTTTTGAAAATTGTATCTATTTCTCTGATGTAGCATATTTTAAGTATTCTTTGTATTATTCCTAAGAAAATGAATAATTGCTATAGCCACACATTGTGATATACACGATACAAATATTTTTTTGGTAAAAAAAATAAGGAAAATAAACCCTCTACATGCCAGTTGTTGTCTTAGTGAGATCATTTATATATTGAAATGACAAATATTCCCTGCCCCAGTTTAAAGTACAAAGTGCAAAACTAGAGCAGTGCAGAACAAGATAAATCAGAACAAACACATCTGGGGTGTGTTCTTTATGGCTAAAAGACTTCACAGAACCGGTTGGTCTTAGGAACATTTTTAAAGGAGTGTAGGGAAGTTCACTGCTGGTACTCCTTGAGAAAGCATGAAGAACAGAAACAAAGAAGCAGGTTCAAAAAGTGGGATTTAATATGGAAGTAAAATCAGGGAATAAGATACAATTCCTACTTGTATCCATTACAGTTTCCTGAGAGCAAGAAAAGACAATTTGATAAAGATGGGGATGGGGGGCAAGAAGGAGTATCAATTGCTAAAAAGATATTTCTGTTGAAGTATTTTTCACCATTTTTCTTCATTGTGTTCTACACATCCGTCTTTTCATTACATTATAAATTTTTCTATTACTTTTTTTAGATAAGTATTCCAACAATGCAATCAGTTCTTCACCTCAAAACTCCAAAGTTCATGGTATTGACTTGATTTGTATCAGCTTGATCAACTCCAACTGCTCATACCTATACAAGGTTTCACTTATTTTACTATGGTACAAAAAAAAAAAAAAAAGAAAAAAAAATCCATTTCAAACAGATATTACCAGTGTAGTTTCAGCAGTTCATCACACACACACATACTAATGCACAGAATAGCACAGGGACATGACACATACATTCTTAGTGAAAGTCCTACCTATAGCCCTCCAGATTAGAACAGTGTTTATTGCATTGAACTTTATAAGAACTTTTACCTAAGAGATCCAAAAATTTTATAATCTGACTTTTTTCTCTTCAAATGCCTAAAGCAGGAAAAGGGTCCACATCTTTATGAGCCTTGAAAATATATGTTAGTTAAATACAATTGAATGTTCTAAGAAACTTTGATAATTTTATCTTGTGTTGATGATGTAGACTTTCTGGAACCACTCTAATTAGAGTGGCCACTATAACTACAGTATCTTTTCTCTTTATAAACACACTTAGCACATTTTATATTAACGACAATCCCCCAAATTTCTGAAAACTGACACAGGTTGCAGTATACAGTCAAATGTACCAGGACTGGTATCACGCTTTTTTGTTTTTTAAATATTACCTGAATCAAAAGTGCATAAGCACTTTATGCACATAAGCACATTTTAACTACCTTTTTGTTTTATTATGCAAAAAAAAATTATTTTTGTAGTTATATTTAAACCAATTCCCCATATTTAATTAAGTAGATTTTTGAAAAAATTTGAAAGCAAAAGCACGACTATCTCCCATTTGTGTGATGATTTTGCACAATTTAACACGTTCTGGCAAACCTTTAAATTGCAGGCCATAAATCGGGCACATCAAAAAACCCCAGTCATATGGAATCCAATTGTTTAAGTATTCCCCAGAGACAAGTAGAATTCAAATGCACATGTAAAATTTGTTCAGATGCATAACAGTCTTATCCTTCATTACGAGGCAAAATGTAGAAATACCCATTTTTTAGCCAGTTTTTACATTTTTCATGGGTTTGCATAATTTATTTCCATAAATGACAGAAGTATCAAGTTTCCATTAATTTAGAAAAGTTCTTACTGAAAGGAAGTCTACCACACTCACAGTTTGTCCCTACAAAATCCTTGGATTGGAAATACAGGGAAGATAATGCAACACTGTATATTGATGTGTGACTGTTCAGTATAGCTCATGGTGAAACAAATGTTCTAGCAACCAGCAAACCTTGCAAAATCAGGGTTTTTTTTCTCATCAATAAGGAAGTATTCCTCTAAAGGCCAGTTAATGTCTCAGCAGAAACCAGAAGGGTAACTAAGCAAACATCAGAAGTGATTAATTGAATTTATTTTTGGGACAAAGACTTCATAATCATCACAAGGCTGTTCCACTGTAAAAGGGATCTCTTGACAGTATGCTGCAACCTTCCTCTGGTCCATAAACTTTGCTTGCCTTTTCCAGTGTACCAGGACAGATGACAGGGACTCAACTTGCATCCCAAAACAATCTGATCCAGACACATAGCTGGATTCTGCAGCTGGAAATAACCACTAGATCCCAAAATACAGACAAAGGCAAGCACCATTTCTTAATGCCACCAACACAGAAACAAACCAAAACAAATAGTGCTATCTCTAGAAGATAAAATGGCACAGGTGACTGGTTTACCACACTTGCTTTCTAAGACAACTAGAAATACACTAGCTTAGTTGCCTATTCAGCATAGTTTTATGTCAGAGGACCAAGTGTGTAGGGAGACTTGTGGCAAAAAGTAAGGGACACTTCCTTCAAAATTAGTGACATGAGGGTCAATCCCCTAAGGTCATAAAGAAGCCTGTATGTATAATTATTTTTGTTGTTCATATTGCACTAGGAAGGATACAGTGACCTACCTTAATTGCACGGTAAGTTAATGACATTTTTAGCTTACTGTTTTAATGTATGTTTATAGCAACCATAATTGAAGTAGAATGAAAAGCAAATTTCTTTAAACTAAGAACTTAGGCCAAGCTATTCAAAATGCAATACTATTCCTGTGTCCTTCAGCAATGGAGATGTGTGGAGTAAGGAGGGTGGAGGTAAAGAAAACTGCACCATAAAAAAACTAAAACGTAGTGTTTTAGTCCAACCACATAAATAAAGCTATTGGTTTGTAGCAAATGACCAAATCCTATTGCACATTCCTTTCTGTCTTTCCCTCTGTAGACCCCTTGTTTTCCACAGTTTGAGCTGAAAATTCAAACTCAAGAGCCTCCAATTTCACTTCATATAGCAATTAAACTAACTTCTACATAGGAATGCCAAGGGACTTGCATACCTGCTACAGCTTGTCTACTTCCTAGAAAATACACATAAAAAAAAAAAAAATCAGTCCCATTTTCCTGTCCAACAGCGAAATGTTATAATTTTCCATGGATACCACTAGCAGCACTTAGTTTCAGACTTTTGAACTTCATCTTACGTAGTTCACAGGTACTTTAAATGTTTTCTTATAGATAGCCATCAATTTACAACATCACAGTATGAAACGCAAATGATCTTCGGTCAAATTCCAGCTCTGTGCTAACCTGCTTTATGAAACCACAAGCCAATGGCTCTTTCATTTTTGTTCAGTATCCCTAGCCCTGAACTGTCTTAGCTCAGGCACCTACTTAAAAAGTTAGGACTGATTACTCTTTTTTTCCTCAAAGGAATTCATATTGCTGTACCACTCTGATTGCAATACAGTACTCATCTTCAACACTGAAGGTGCTAATGTATTTTGTCAGTATGAAATACTAGCATGCATAAGGAGGCAGTGGAAGTATCAGACAAGAGGTGGAAAGGGAAACCTTATTAAATAGGCATGAGAAACTATGCCAGTTGGAACACCTAGCTTGAAAAACTAGAAGAAAGCACTGTGTACTAAGTTACCTTCAAAACAATTGTCACTTGCAAAAGATGATGATTAATGATATTCTGGGTACCATCACTGAAGAACTTTCTTTTGTTTTTTGTTGGGGTTTTTTAGTTTGATTTTGTTTGTGTGTTCCCAAAGGCAGAAACAAATGAATTAGTGCTCTATTGAAGACTTGGAGTCTAATTGGAATCAGAGTATCAATATATGATTTCTTTTAGCATGATACAATTAAAACTATACAGCCACGGAATACATAGAAATGTCAAGAATCAAAGATTTTTTACTGATTATTGATATGATACTCTCAATAGCAACTGCAAATGTTTTGAGTATTTGCACAATTATTTTGCAACATTTACCATGCTGTCAGATACCACTTTGGGTTTATTACTGCGTGGTCCTTCAGAGGGTCTGATCTCCTCTAACTTAAATCTGTAATTTATGAAAACTAATACTAGGAGATAGTCTCACACTGACATTATAACTGTATTGGAAAGAATCATAAATTTTCTACCGACACTTGAAGAGTAAAACTGCCCCTCTTGAGAGTACACTCAGAACTCCAGTGCACTTTGATGCCCCATCTTCATTACGTACTATAGTAAAACACTTTATATTGATAAGAAAACAAACAGCAGTATTACTAAGATCATGTGGTTTTCAACAGCTAAAGAACAGTAATTTATATTATTTTCTGATTTTAATGATACTAGTTTTCCATAGCCAGGGTCAAAAAACCTGGGTGAGAGTCAGCTGTCTCAGTTTTTTTATTTACCTACACTTAATTACAAATCTGACTGCTTTCATACTCTGTTCTTGACATGTTTATGAACAACATTCATTCAGCTAAATGCAGTTTTAAACAAAGCAACTGCAAAAATTTTGGCTCTACATTGCTTTCCTGTACAAAGTCTCCCAGCATATTTTCATCTGAAACCAAGTCAGACAGTTTTTTTAATTAGGTAATTTTAAATTTAACTTTCCCAGAATTTCTATTTGCAACAGACAATCTATGAGTTATTGTTGGTTAAGAGCATGGGATTAAATTATCAATTTGAAAAGTACAATTAGAGAATTACACAATCTGAAGAGATCTTTAGTTTCTTTCCGTTTATGGGAAGGAAATTACAGACGTTTTTCCTCATATCCCAAAACCAGAAATCTGTGTGCAGAAAACACATAATTCTTTGCCTGTCTTACTTTGTATTGTGTACTTCACGGTATGAGAAAGTAACAGATGATGATCTTTCTTCTAGAATTCAGACTAAGTATTCTGACGTCAACAATTAGGAATCCAAAGTCACATATGTGAGAAGGCCTGAGGCTGCAATTTATGCACTTGTGAAGATGGATTTCATAACAAAACCAAAATCAAATATGTTATTTTTCCTTGGAAAACAGTAGTCCAAATCCTGTTTTTCTTTGGAAAACCTCTTTCTCATTTGAGTGTTTGACACTGATATGAGTCTAGCTTCACTTTATGAACTCAACTGGATCAACAGGCTCAAGTGGAAAGTGGCACAAAGACTGCTAAGTACACGTTGTATGACTTCCATGCTATAATAAGTTCAGCCACTGCTGTTTTCCTTGGAGAACCATAGAGAAGATTTTCTCTCCTGGAGAGAGGTGGATTCTGGCAAGAGAATAGGAAATCTGTCACACAATACTTTTCATCTAAAGTGCCATCTGCTGAGTGTGCAGACAAGATAGGTTCTTCTCACCCTGAATATGGGTTCAGAGTTTATCTGCAGAATATAATAATTCTTTATTTTATCAGCCCAAACATCATAAATAGCCATTTTACCCAAAATCAGCCACACTCAATGAGGTTTTTGTAAGGATTACAGATAAGGATTACAAGGATATAGCAGGTATAAGGGGCAATATCTGAATGGAAGTCTGCATTTATTCTGAAGATCGTGTCTCACAATGCCTTTATGTAAAGGAAAACATGCCACTTGGAGAATTACTAAGCTAATAGATTCTAGAGAGGAAAAAAAAAAAAAGAACAATACAGTAATTTTTATAGGAGAGTCAAGCAATCCACTTTTTTCCTTGTGTTATAATTGTGGTTTGGACAAGGACTCATCTATCTCTGTTCTCTCTTTGAATTAGAAGGTTGGAGGAATAGAAAAATCCTTAAGGAGCCCCAAGCTACTTCCTTCTTCAATTGATTTATTTTCTTTAATCATCCTAAGTGGAATTCTCTTTTTCTGCTCAGCAGGCTGAGCCACTGCTCCAGGGCATGACAGGACCTGCACCTGCTCTCCGCAGACAGCATTAACCCCTTTCTTTCTAAAATATCTTCTGTACAGACTATCATATGTATATATTAAAAAACAGCACCCACCCTGAAATCCAAATTTAATTTCAGTTGAGGTGCCAGTAAGTTCATGATCAGAATAAGTATACTTTACAGCAACACTACTGGGCATTAACAATTTTTATTTTAATAAATTAAATTTACATGTGACAATAAACATTAAGCAACACTGGATTACCTTTATAAGGACTCTGCTACTTTGCAGGACATGCAAGAGAAATCAGATTTGGTTTGGTGTATTTTAAGACTGAACAGTACTGAAAAAATTTTGAAAAACATAAAGTTTCTGTTAAAGAACTTAATAAATAGCATCCTTTTGGTATTAATCAAAGTATATTTAAAAAAATATGTTAGCTGAAACAAAACTTTCGAGGAGAGAAACAGAAAAAAGCTTTCTATGGGAATTCCTTTCTTTAAGAAAAATTTAAAATATTATTTCATAATTTTGAAATATTCATATTTTGTGATTTTTTACACTATGTGAGGAAATAGGTATACTGAAAATATATTATCAGTGAAAATATCACATTAAATGCTGCAACTATAGAAAATGAAAAAAAACTGATTCATTATCAAAATTCCAAAGTGAACTTGGTAATGAGATCTCAGGTTGTTTTGTCTCTGTCAATGAGCAGCTTCATATTACTTGGAAAGTGAACAAGTGATATTAATAAAGCAGGATATCCATTCTTCCAAATCTGATTCCTATTAAAACCAACAAAAACGAAGGATAACTGAAACTGAATTACAAAGTCCATTTCATGTTATATAACACGTAGATCTAAAAGTATCAGTTAGTAAAAAGAAATGTAATACCCATCTCAAAATTATTCCAATTTTGATTTGTAAATTTAGATAGTGGCAGAAAAAAATAGTTAAAGTTCTGATTTTAAAAGCTTTTCCCACGGCCCAGTTCATCTAGCCACTGTCCAATAGGTTTTAAGCACATACAGATTTCTCACTGTTTTCTAATATGAGAAATTTCTGTCTCCATTATTCACAGTTCTGCAGACCTCTCTTCAAAAATCTCAGTGAAATAATGACGTGCACTTCATCTTTTGAACTTCTTAATTTCTGTCAATAAGTAGCACTAAAGAGTCATAAAATACGAGTGCTCATTTAAAAGGTGAAATAATATTTCTATAAGAATAAAATTGACTAAATACATTTGTCCATTTTAAGTAGAAATTGTAAAGTAAATGTGAAATTATCACAGAGAGGTCTAAAACAACTGGTAAGTAATTATGAAACATCACTAATGCAGTAGCATTGAAACATTTCACTAAAGTTACTATCTTGAACCAGAAGGCTTGTCTGCTGCCTTTCTCTTATTATTTGTTTAAATCTCAGGTCCAGTGACAGTCTCTGGGAAAAAATCTCTCGTGATTCATTCAGAGCCTGATAACCCCTGGCTTGTTTGGAGATCTCAGTTAAAATGCCTAAAGTTCAGTGAGAGGAATCCCAGCAGAAGTTCTAACTGCAGGGTTCAAAACCAGATTTTAAGGAATCAGGATTATACAGGTTTCAGAAATTTTCTTTTTCTTCAAAGTACCTCCTTAAAAAAGGAAAAAAAAAAATCTCATGCTGCAGCTAATATTATGCTAACAACATTTCACGTCTCTTAGAATGTTTTTTTTACCTTATCAGTACTTGCCTGTTTGGGCTGACTTTCTTTTGAGAGGAGTGGTAAAACTCCTGTAACTTCAGTGAGAAAATAATATAAAATTTTAATATCCTGGGACCAAAAATATATTCTTAATCCTAAAAAGTGTAAATTTCTTGTGACTTGAGCCAAATGCAGTTTTAAGTGTTAGTGGTATTTTGAGATACAGTCTGTACATTTTTTTATAATGTAGTACAGTGTGTCTCAAAAATAATAGGATTTAGATCAGGTCATCTGCCACTTATAATTTTAGATAAGGTGTGTGTTTCATCTATAATTGGCTTATTTAATTTCCTTCACAGCTCTTATTTCATATCGCAACATTTTAGTTTGATTATTGATATCTTATTAAGAAAAATAAGTAAACTTATGGAGTTGCAATACTGTGGATGTGTTTATAATCTTCAAAGTATAAGTAGAATAACTACTTATACTGTAAGCAATACAGGTTCTAAGCACCACACACAAAAAAAAACAAACAAAAAAAAACCCCAAAAAAAACAAAAACCAAACAACCAAGTTTCAGTTTGTAGGAGTACAATAGAAAGATACTTTGAATAACATCAATAATTCAGTAAGATATTTTAATAGCTTCAAATAACCTTTGAATATCTTCAATAATTCCTTCCCCCCTGTACCAGACATCTGTGATTAGAGGAACCTACCTTGGCCTAGAATACATGAGAAAAGGAAATGGAGGCAATGGAGGAGTAATCATTAATATCTCATCCTTGGCAGGTGAGAATAATTTCTGCATAAACACTTTCTACTGGGTTTTTTCCTAAAGAAAATGAATCATACTAGTCATTCTTTTTCTTCTTTCTTATGGCTCTTCCCTCTTTATATTGATTTTGACTTGGTTTTCATCATGGCAACAAAAGTATATCAAATGACCACAACTTTAATTTGCTTTTTTTAAACACAGTTCAATAGAAAAATTCAGTAATTTTCCTAACCTATCAGTCTCATGTTTAAAATCTTGAGCATGATGTAAATTCCTCCATTCAATTCCATAGGACCATAGTTGTAGGAATAGCTAAGAATAGACTGTATCTACTTTATTAAGGAAGATTGTCACACACCCACTCTGTTCCAAGTCTTTTCAAATGTGATCTATGTGTGCTTGAGAAGCCATAAGATTAATGTTCCTGTTTCACCAAATTTAAGCAAGTGTTTTCTTTCCTCACTATTTATATATGCTATAACTGTATTTCAATGTATTGACATAAATATAGAATTATATGGGTCAGGGTTATTGCTGCTCAGTTTTTAGGCAGAATTCTGCACCATTTCCTGTAGGTTCACTCAATGGTGCAATGACTGGGCTCACAGCAAGAAAGCACAGCTAAAGGGGAAACTGTACATGAAGAATGATTGTCATCTGACAACCTTCCTCAAAAAATTGAAGTACTATTTAAATTCTCTCTTTGTTTGAAAAGTTTGTTCTCTCTTTCTACTCTCATGCTTTCTGGGAAAAATAGTACATAAGATAGCTTACACTTGGATTGCCAGAGCTTTCTTTGGCATCCATGCAGATTACCAAATTATAGCAATTTTATTCCAGGATAAGAGCATTGGCCATAGTTACTGATTGTGAATAGGTGTGGATTCTCCGAGTATTAAGTTCTCCTGTTAACCTTAGCTTTTGTGATAAAAAGTCTAGATCACTCTATTAACATAATGCATATGAATCTGACTATAAGGACATATCTCATATGGGTGAGAGGTTCTTTATTAAAAGTCTCTATGTACTTTTAAGTCAGCATTTGTAATCCTGCCTAACACATTGCCTACTGATGCCTGTAAGTTTATTGGTTTGAATGAACATTGTATTGGGATCAAATTAAACTCAAAGAAGCTGCTGTTGCAGTACAAGGGTTCGTAAACACAAGTGAAAGATTAAACATTTTCACAAGAACGCTGGTGCCTAGGCAGTGCTTAAGAAAGGTCAGAGGCAGCAAGTAGTCTGATTCCTTTTCTAATTAATCTCAAATGAACACAAAATGATTTTGCTTTTAAGACCTAAAATCTTGGTTGTTCTATTTGTTAAGAGCTTGTAAGCACTGTTTTAATTATTTGATTGAAATTTGCTTTTATTTAATTATTTTTTTAACATTGTGCCATTGTGGGTATGATTGTGGGTATCTGTCAAAACAAAGTGTTCTTTGTTTTCTTTTACATGGCTTGTATTTAGGCTTCTATTCCAAGGTCATAAGAAAAAGAAAACCACTTTAAAAGCTAACACATACTATTTTTTATTGCTTCTTTATTTACTACTATTTGTGCTTTAAGACTGTAATTCTCCTTTCCAGGCTGAAGGTCTAAGTCCTGCAGTTTATTCCATATATGAAAGGCAAACTGCCATTGGCTTGCTCAACATTTCCTTTGAGTGTTTTCTTTTCTTAGTGCTTGCTTCTGTTGATTATTAAACTGCTGAGTGGTTTTGATCCTCCCTGTGCAAGTTCTCTATAAGATGCAGACAGCAACGATTCTTGTGTCTTGCTGAGCACTAAGAGTTGCATTTAGTGCTTACATAACATTCAATAATATTTGCTTTACACATTAATTAGTTTCCAGTTCTTCCCCATGGGAATTTTGCCAATGATTCTCACTAGGGACAGAATCAGGCCTTACAGTTTTACATTTCCAAACAGCCACGGAACCACTTAAATGCTTCCTATGAAGTGGATGCTTAAATTGTTCATTCAGCTGGATTAATGCCAAGCATCCGCCCTGTCTTTACAGTATTGAGTCTTCTTTTCTTTAGTCTCTTCAAAGAATAGGACTAAGAGAGGGGAAGAAATATGTGAGCACATGCAGCAGGCACTGAACTGTGTCTCAAGGCTATAAATCTGATTGGTTTTGGATTTGTGTATTCATATCAAGAAGTAATGCCACTAAACTGAGATAATGAGAAATATATTTTTCTTCTAACTTGGCCCCATGAAAAATAATTCCCATGATTGTAGGTTTTTGTATTGAAATTCAAGGAGTAAAATGTTCTAAAATTTCTTCTGTGAGAAACTGCACATTACCTTTATTTTGTTTAATGGAATAGTTTCAAGCAACACAAAAAGCATAGAAAATGAAATTTAACTCAAGGGATTATTTACCTGATTAAATTTAAAATTGTCCTTGACCTTGTGGTAGCTGGTACTTGTAGATTCTTTGCAAATAAAAAGAGAAAGAAATTCATGCATATGCACACACTATTGTTTTGATAGCTTTCATACTTTCAAGAAGGTATTCTGTAAAACTGAATTTGTATGTCTGGACTCTAGCAGACAAAAAAACCTTTAAAGTTTTCATGGAGGGCTTCAAAAATGGTAAAATTTTTAGCACACTATCTAGCACACACACTTTTTTGAGAGGTTTTTCAATGTGTAGCGAATCTGGACATCTTTCTGTTGTACAGCCGTATCAGTACTTTGATTGCACTCAACTTCAAGTACTCAGATTCCACAAGCAGCTGGTTTGTGGAATATAGAAATATAGAAAGCTTCAGTCCAAAGAAATACTTAAAGCACCCATCACAGCAAACCAGCTTTTTTAGGACCTGATCCTATATATATTATAAGAATAAAGCTAAGAATATGGTTAACATCATTGAGTAAGGACTGTATCACAGTGATACAGGGGAACACTAGTGTCAACGGCTGTACAACTGGGGCCTTCATTTCACAATCATGAAAGAACTTCTGGTCCCTTCTCTTTGTGAAAGAATGCTGTGCAGAATCCGCCGGAATGAGGTTAACAAATTTAGAAACTATTTCCTTGAGACTTCAGTTCATTACTAAAAAAAAAGATAGAAATGGCACAGCTTAGATTTTTTGCTAGGATTTCTCTTTTATTTTGGCACTCAGGAGGACTGCAAGGATGTCATGAGGGTATGCAGGGACAAAATCAGTAGGGCCAAAGTCCAACTAAAAACTAAAAAGGCTGATAAATCTCATCTTAGAAAGATACTTGCTCAAAGCTCTGAGGGCAACGTGTGTTCAATGGGAAAACAACTGGAGAAAAATGCTTAATTCTGTTTTCATCAAAGTTCTTCAGTGGACTGAAAGGAAAGAGCAGTTAACATGAGCAGAGGATTACTGCTGATCTGCTTGAACTAGTTTTGATAAACCAAATCATTGCAATTCACCATGCAGCAACATACGGAGAAAGAAAAATCTAACCATAGCTGCCCTGCCTTGATAAAAGAGTTTAAAACCCACATGTATCACTTTCTAGAACTGCACTGACCCATCACTATCCATTTGAACACCTTCCCCTTCCTCCCCTCATTATTTTGTGCATAATGTTCTCCAGTCTGTTTCACTGCAGTTCCGCTTTGCATAAGATAATTAAATATTCATGGCAGGAGCAAATAGAACCCAGATTTTCTAACAAATGAATGCCCTAACTAATATGTTATGAACTCATCATTGCTCACTAGTTGAATAAATAGGCAGAGTGAAATCTACATCATACAAAATCACAAAATCTTCATCACAAAATACTTGCTAGGAGAGTCCCTAGGACCCACCACAGCTCTTCCCAGGGCAGGGAAGTGGGTCAGAACTGGAAAGCCCACAGTGTGGTTCCGAGTACCAAACTCAGGAACAGAAATAAGACAGGACTGTCATTGTTTAGTGTCAAGGATGCTAGGACTAATCTTAGCTGCTTTGGCTGAAAATGAGTCAGTTGATTTTGTCTTCATTCTCCATTTCAGCAAAAATAATAATTTCAGTTTGAAAAAAACTGGTTTTCAAAAAAAAAGGTATTTGTTCCTCCCTTCCTGCTTAGTTATTCCTGCTGTCTTTGCCATTTAAGTAAGTCTTTGAACCTTATTCAACTTCATTATTGTGAGCTGTGCCCTTCCTTTGTTTACTTCTTGACTTTGTTTCTCTTCCGTCTCAAGTTGAAAGTAATTTGTCCTACTGTGTTTAAAAAATTAAAATAAAAATACCTCTAAATTCCTCCTCTATGTCTCCCAGTAGATTTTCTCTGTTTTATTTCTCTTAGCTACAACCTAATTGTTGGTTTTGTTTTTTCCTAAAGCATGTAAAACTACTTAGGAGTTTTTTAAAAATAGTATCATAATATTTCTAATGTGCTCATATTCCAATGTTTCCAATAATTTGAAGAATGGTGGTGATCATCAAAAGTCACTAAAAAGAATATTAAGCATTTGTTGTGATGACAACCCATAGGAGACAACATAAAAGCCATTTTCATAAACTGAGTTCTCAATCAGAAGCACAGCAAATAAATACAAGTTTAAGAGAACAACCAGCCACTAGGTTTAGTTCCTCATCTCCCAGTATTGAGCAATCCTAATAACAGTCTTGGTTGCACTGGATCTCTAAGATAGCATATAAACCAAGATAAAACCTTGAAGCTTGCAGATTTGTAACTGGAGCGTTGTGCTGTCTTAGAAAGTTTCCAGAGCAAAGAGCCCGTGCCAGTCTCTGGCACACATATTGTTTCTGGTAAATCCATACTTAAAGCTGGGTAGTGAATTCTTCATCTCCACTGAGATAAGTCACACCCCTTCTTGAATTTATCACTTAAAGATATGAAATAATAAAAACTAAAAGAAAACATATGTGAATTATTAATTGGGATGACTTCCAGTAGAATCAAACATTAAGGCATCAAAATCACTGTCCAGTGTTACAATACCATGGTCAGGAACACAAACTAATTTTATCCTCTAACTTTAGGGCAGGCTGAGGTTTGCTATTCATAAGTTGAAACTACAACATCCATGTGGTACAGTTCAGTTTTCATTGTACAGTGGAAATTGTTGGCAGGAATGGGCAGGAATGAATATGCACTCATGGTCTGTCATTTTTTCTTGGTTACCTTCTTTCGATTGCCTTCTTTTGCCAACAAACTCAGTCTTACTAGAATGAAGTTCTTAATTTTCCATCAAAAACTTTGTTCTCTCTCTTCTTTCTCTACTATAAATAACATTTTTTTGGTGCTCTCCCTCACTCACCATTAAGGTTCACAATGTTAGTAGTAATTCTTTTATTTTGCTTCTGCTTTCCCACACTCCTCCCTTAAGTGTGGGAAATTAACATCCTTTATATACTTTAAATAGCCATAGAAGATGGTTCAAAATTTTTATTCTTGAGTGTTTTCTTCCAAATCCTGTTCTGTCTTTTAAGTCATACGTCATCTAAAATATTTGATGTCCTTTATATACTTAAATACTTTACCAATCATAGATCACTCAAAAATCTCATTCTTAAGTGTTTTCTTCCAGATCCTGTCCTCTCTTTGTCACACTTCATAGATACAACTTTTCCTCTTAAAGCTTATACATTTTTATTGCTCTTCTTTTAACTTTTATCCACCTTGTATCTTTTCCCAGCCTAACCCAGATTACAAAATATAATCCTCAAATTTTTACTACTCTGTTGAATCTCTATAAATATATCACAAATTTTTTACATTACAGACCTATATGTATGTTAAAGGTAATCATAAATAGGAGTACTCAGCATCTTTATTCAGCTACCTTTTTATTTTAAAGGACTCATGCCTGCTGCATTCCAACCTGTGTACTGTGCTACAAAGCATGGTGTAATCGGATTCACACGATCAATAGCAGTAAGTATGTGTTTTTGAAAAGAGCATCAGCAGCTCCTTGGGAACATGCTGAAGTTTTTCATGTTCCTTCTCTATAGCCACACAACTGGAACTAATTTTCTGAAAGGAAATGAAGTGTCTGAAGCAGTGGAGGTTCCCTCCTTTCACAAAGGGAATCCAAAAATGGAATAAGTCTGTCATCTGTGTGGTTATGACTAATTTGAGGTTCTGGGAGCATGAAAGAAAGATGTTGCAAAGTAGATTAAGGACAGTGGGAGAAGCCCAAAAGCCAAATTCTAATTCAAGTTTTAAACATCTTTTCGGAACCCTGTGCCAGTCACTTAACATTTGATTCTCTTATTTGTAAATCAGGTTGATGACTTTTTTTTTTTTTTTAATGACAAGTAGGCACTAAAGTGTACAAAAGTTACTTGAACACACTATTATTTATTCTTACTGACTCTTTATAGTCTCAGAATGCAAAATGACACATTCAGGATGAGACATGTAAGATGACCATATAGTAAGTTTCAGCCTCTGACTCCAAAACTTTCTAGTTAAATTGAACAAGCGGTGTAATAAAATATCTTGGAGGGAGCAGATATGATCACTTTTGGTAGATTAATCTACTCATATAAAATTTCCAATCTGATTTCCAGAATTATTCACCTGGAATTATACTATTATATATATATTATTTGGATACTTTGAATACTAATATATATATATATATATATATTATTTGGATACTTTATCCACATTTTATGCCCCCATCCCCACGCAAATAACTTCTTTTTCAGATTAATCTAAAGAGAATAGTACGGATAAGTGTTTCATATTAGACTCATCATGCACCTGACACAAAGGCTTGCATTTTTGTTTACTCATTATAAATATAAATGACACCATCTAAGTGCAAAAGGAAATTAGAGGAAAAGCTGTCTTTAAGGAACATGAGTATGTCGAGGAGAAAAAGAATAATAAAATAGTGAACTACAGTATTTACCAGGGAAGGCAGTACAGCCTAATGTTGGGCTAGTCTGATACCTAACATCTAGGACTTCACTTTCTTTTCTCCCCCAGACCTAAAGGGCAGACTACCATACCATGAAAATGACATGTGACTTATGTAATACATGGAAGGATTCCTGTTAACTATTAAAATAAATAGAATGCAGTGTTAAACAGTTATGGTTTTTCTTGAATATATCATGTATAGTTCATAAATACTGTGCTTTTACTAGAAAGTTCATCCAGCATTCATCACATGCCTGGATGCTGATCAGACTTCTTTGCTACATACACACTTTGGTAGAACCACAAATGAGGGCACAGAACAACTTGTGCTTCTTGCTTTCATCATGTTCCTGAACTGCTTCCTGGAAAGGCTCATGCCTCTTTCCTGGAGTTCACAGGGACTTTGCTGTGGAGATGCTCAGTGATAGATTCATACCTTGGCAGGGACAACAGAGCAACTAGAAAAGTTTAGCATTACAGTTCTGGGTGTAGAAACCAGATCCTTTTTCTGTTGATGTGAGGAAGGTAAATACAATCTTAGAGTTTGGGTTTTTTTATTATATCAGAGTTGTCTTTTAATAAAGAAGTTCCTATATGGTTACAAGCATACATTTGGGAGATTTTTTTTCTTGGTTTTGCTTAGAAGAGTTCTGTCATCACCCTAGAATACTGTTAATGACATGATAAGAGCACTAATAACAAAAAATGTTAGACAAACAGCTTCATGAAAATGTGATTTCTTGTAGAATTGTTCTCCCAAAAACAGCAGATGAATTTTTCCTAATAATCTAGATTACTAGCATAAATGTGCCTCAAATTTAGTTGTTGAAACAAAACAATCAGTAGTAACAAAATCTGCTTACTAACCAAGGATGAAAAGTACTTAGTGTTAAATATCATTATCTGCAAAATTGCGCAATACTGTCTCAAAATGTTGGTGACAAATGTCTAACCCTTTCTCTTTTCTAGTTATCTGCTAATATGGAAAACTACGGTGTGAGACTCAACACAATTTGTCCAGGATTTGTCAACACGCCAATTCTTCAGTCAATAGATAAAGAAGAGAACATGGGACAATATTATTCATACAAGGATGAGATAAAAAATATGATGCAGTTTTATGGTGTGATGGAGTAAGTCCAGTCATATATAGTGGGGTTCTGCCCTTTTTCCATGAAGAACAAAGACACAATAGCACTTTCAGCAAAATTAAAATAAAAGGGGAATGCTGCCTCAGATAAAAGTCAAATGTGTTATCCTATAAACAAAACAAAAAACCCAGATATCTAAGGCTATTTTAACAGCACCACCTGCACAGTAATATATTCCTATATGCACTCCCAAAAATTCCTAAGCTAAATATAGTGTATTTAGTTTCTAATATATCTTGATGTTCCCTCATAAATTTGTTTAATCAAACTTGTGAGATAAGAGGTATATAATTTGCATTGAATTTTCAAAATTTTGCCAGTGAACCAAGATAGAAATCAGACCAAGAACTGACAAAACTGGACAAAGTTCATAAGAGCACAGTAGCAGCCATTGTGCATCAGATCAAAGAGTTATCTGGCCCATGACAGTGTTGCCAACAAAGGCCAAAAGCAGACATCTCAGACAGCCTGTGAGAACAAGAAAAGCATAAGTGTTATTTTTTTTAACACTCTCTTAGTTTCTAACAATTGGCTGCTCAGGTGCTTCTGCACAAAGGAAATGGTATGACTGTGTTGTTTCACCCATATTTTTCTGTATATAAAATGTTGCACCTATTGATGACAGCAAACTGCATGTGAAATTATCCTTATGCTAATTTGTGTGTCAGTCCGGCCATGGAAACAGGATAAATCAACAGCAGAGCTGCAGAG
The DNA here is from genome assembly GCA_013396755.1 of Sclerurus mexicanus. Lineage (NCBI taxonomy): Eukaryota > Metazoa > Chordata > Aves > Passeriformes > Furnariidae > Sclerurus > Sclerurus mexicanus. The sequence goes on along the minus strand of VWZF01003890.1, from coordinate 1,311,422 downwards.
GATTGTGTAAGGATTGCTTCTGTCCATTTCCCTGACAGAGAAAACTTTGATAGGAAGTCTAGTAGCATCTGGATGTCCACAGGTGTTTATCAGAAACAAGAGCAAACAAATGATGATTTTTAAAGTAGCCACTTCAGGTGTATGTTCTAATTGAGGAGACAGAGTCTCTCTCCTGAAACACTCATATCACCTCTGCTTTTCTTCAAAATAAATTTTCTCAAGCACCAGTTTGTCTAATTTTCAGGATATATAGATTAACAATGAGTTTCTTTACTTGTCCTTTCCACATGTCCTATTATATCATGACTCTGAAGTAATTTTTTTTTTTCAGCCCATCAATAATTGCTGAGGGACTGATAACAATAATTGAAGATGATACTCTAAATGGAGAAGTTATGAAGATTACAGCATCCCAAGGGATTCATTTCCAGCAATATGGCCAAACACCTTTTACATCATCAAAGAGATAAATAATTGTTTTGTGGTAATTACTCTTGGCTTTTCTTAATTATAAAAAATCTTGATAAGAGTAATTTTGAAGAAAAAGGTTAGTGTTGTATCTAGAGCAGTGACAGTGTTCAAACATTTGCATCCTAATAACAAAGAAATGGACAAGAAAATCTGGTGTGGAAAGAGGTTACCACCCTATTCTGATTCTACAAACACTAATAAGAGTATTTATTTAGTAGAATAAACACACTGCTCTGAAGACTTTTTTTATTGTTTAGTAAAAGGGGACACTTTTTTCATTCTGGTAGTTCTGGTCTACATAATCCAAGCAAATTTTAGTGGACCTGACTTTGTTAAAACTCTTTTCACTGTTGTGCCTACATACTTACATCTTGAATCCTTCAGACCAGGAATTCAGTTCAGGAATCTAGCCCACAAACTCTGTGAGGAGTTAAGAATTTACTTTTTCTTATGAAATGTTAAATAAAACAAGAGGCAAAATTCACATTCCTTATATATATCTGCAACTGACTATGTTGCATGTCATATGAAAAAGTACAGATTTTTTTATCTTCTTGGATTTTAGCTATTTATAAAATAGTCCAGAAATATTTTTGTTTTATAGATATATATATATGTGATTTTTCTCTCTCTGTACATACAAGGATGAATACTTTGGAATTGATTGAAATGTCTGCTTACTCATTAAATCTTATTTTCTAAGCCTTTAAATCTAATTTCTTGTTTGATTGATTAAAATATTCAATCCTGAATAATATGGGCTTTTTCATGTTTTATACACATTCATTTTAGTTTCACAATACATCTTCTCAGATGTAGCATGTCAATTAATGGCAATGCAAATAAAAATTGAACTTCTTACCTCCTGACCACTATTGGACCATCTGAATCCAGGTCAATTCCCAGATGCTTTTATGCAACAAACCTAGGTACTCCATGGCTTACATGTCTGACAAAAATAATTTTTATGTGGTCATTTAATTAGGCTTCTAGCAAAGAAGATTTAATAGCTCCTGGGAAAGCTGGTAAAAGTTAATATTTACCCTTCTTAGGAGTATGAACTTTAATTTCATGATCTTCTTTTCAGCATTGTATCTGAAAGAGTGGAAACACTAGGATTTACCTTCTATGGAAGCTGGGGCAGGGATAAGAAAAGAAACAGGCACACATACTTTGAATTACTCATCATTCTCCCAACACCTCCATTTTTGGCTATGTTAACACTGTTTTTAAAGCCCATTTTGAATGCACACATGATGCTAGCCACACCTTTACCATCCCTGGCAGCATCTGTATATCCCTCTGGTCTAACAACTACTATGTGATTTGACAGCATTATTTTCTACTTTTGTCTCATTAAAATCAGAGCAGCTCCTAATACGTGGCAGACTAGTGTAAAAGATGTGATATAAACTTGAAATCAGCATGTGTTAGTTAGGTCCTAATGGTGACAATCATCTACTTCTATGTGTCTCCTTGTTAAGCAGTATTTCACTATAGTTTACAGTCAAGGGAAGGCTTAATAATAATGCTACTACATGCAAAACACAAAAGGAGCAAACACCACTAAGATAGTAACCCAGCAGCTTCTCTTAGTAACACACTTCAAATAATGACGGGAATGTTGTTGATAATATATTGCTGTCTTGACTGCTTTTGTTCATCTCTACTCCTTGCTGTCCCAAAAGAAATATCTGTTAAACATGGTGGGTTGGCTTTCCCAAGGGTTCAGTGAAAGAACATATAAATTAAGAATGTTAATAATAAAAGCCGTAAGTCAAATGTATGCTTCCTGAAAGAAGAAAAAACAGAAAGAAATGTAGATTTAATTAGAGCTGATCACTTTAGACATTGCACAATTAACTTGTGATAATGCATTTGTACAAAATTCTAATCCTATGAACTAGCAGTATTCTAAGAGTGAATTCCATTTATGTGGTATATCAAATTTATGTGGTATATCAATCACACAAGAAAAAATTAGATTCATAAAATATACAATTAGACTCCAGGACACCTGGAAGATCTAAACCTATATCTGGGAAAGAATTGAAGTCACATCTTTCTTGTACATATGGGTCTTTTCTTCTAGATTAGTTCTGTAACTCAAAAGACAGATGTTTTCAAATCAAAACCATACAGAAAATGTCATGAAAGGCACATACTGCACTGATTTCCTTATGATAATCTGATAAGGAAGTCTCAGAATGCAATACATGCTCATTTGATCAAATAAACATTTAAACTAAAATAAATCTCAAAATAGCACATCTGGAACTCACTGCAAGAAACGTGTATTATGAACCAAAACCCTTGATGCAAGTTATAATGGGAAAAATAGCCATCAAATTTCTACCTTTTAATTAAGAAGTGCCCCAAACCAAATATTACAGCTTTCCAGTTTCAGGTAGTCTGCATTTAAACACGTCTGAGGGTTTTATCTGCACAGGAAGAACAAGTCCTACATATGTTTTGGAAAGGTTTCCTGTAAGACTTCCTCCCAACCACTGGAAGTCTTCCAGTAAGAAAGAAAAAGAGCATATGTTTGATTTACAGAGAGAAACACCCAGAGAAGCAGTAGGTAGAAAGATGAGTTAAAGGGAGAAAGTGAGTTTCATTTTTGCACAAAGATTGTTTTTAAACTTCAGTTAAAAGCATTGACATAATTCCAAGACTTAATTTATTTTGCCTTGGAGACCATCATTTTTAAAACAGCTGTTCCAGTTTTGTGGGGAAACTTAGCCAAAAGGAAAAACAAATATTTTAAATGAGATAGAATAATTGCCAAGAACATAAAATAACAAGTAATATTCTAGACTCATATAATGATCATTATTTGGAATGCACACTCAACCCCATGTGACACAAGTTTACTTTCCAGTGGGTCCTTACAGTTTCAACTAGGATTTTTTTAAGGATAAAGAAAAAATATTACTAGTGAACTCTATCTTTTCCATAATTATGATCCTACATGAAGGCCCAAATCATAAGGCATTTCAAATGCCTTGTTACATGACACTGTTACTTTCTATCATTTAATGCCTTGAATCAAGGCACTTAGAAGGTACATAAATACAATCAATTATGTAGTTAACACATTACATTGTGTACAGTTCAGAAGGACCCAGAATTAATTTGTATCATATCATAAAATCATATGTGTATTAATTTTATTATTGAGGGAGTGAGGCATGCAGTAACAAGCCCTTAGTTTCCTTAAATTAAGGAAGACTTGGTATGAGAGTCTAGACCCTTTCCTCTTGTTTGGAACATAAACTTTGCAAATAGCAAACCAAAAATAAACTTCAATAAAACAAAAATCTGGTTTCCACTGAAATCTTGAATATGAGACCATCTTTAAAGGAACAGCATTAGCTAGCTAATTCTATGGCTTTTAGGCAGGATGGGGTGCTTCTGACAGATAATGATTTCCTTCCTCCAGTGTTGAACTGCTCTAAACTTTGTACACGATGATGCTCCAGCCTGAACTTCCCTTTTAGCTAAGTCTGTTTGCTTTGCGTCAAGAGACGTTGACAGTTTTCAGCTCCAGGAATCCAGATGGTTCAATGAAAGTGAAGGATAGTACCATATGACTTAGATTTTCTTTTCCCCTCCAGTACAGAAAGGAACAGCCTAATGTCAGGTTGAATTTTAAATTCAAACTGAGAGGGACAGTAAACAACACGAGTTATGCTCTTACTCTGAAGGGGACAGTAAACAGAAAGAGAACAGATCAGGTAGAAATATATGAGATGCAAAGAAGCTAAACCTGAAACATCTTTAAGTAACTTAACCTTATTGTTTAAGTGGAAAACCATTACTATGAACTGTAGCCCAAATTTAAAACTTAATATTTTCTGACTTGTATAGAATCAATCTAATACATTGTTCTCAAGGATTCAGAGGATAAAATCAGGATCTTCACAGTAAAAATGAATTTTATTTAAAAAAAATCAATCTATTTCAAGTAATCATTCTTTTAGCAGTGAAGCATTTGCAACAGTTATATATTCAGCTCCTTTTATTTTATACAAGCTCTGTGCTAATTCAGTGCTGGCATCTGCTGGGCAAACCTTACAGAGATTATTACTACTGCAGAGGCAGAATTGATTTCTTGCTACAAGAATTGCACTTTTTCAGCTTTCACTTCCATCAGAGGGTTCCTAGCCCTCCTGCTTTCACACAGAACAGAGGTACACAGGACAGGATGAACATCTGGTGATAGGTCTGACATCTGGTCCAGGAATTCTGGATGCTTGAAGGCTCTAGATTTAGCTTCATGAAGCAGAGATTTATTGTAGTGACATTCAAGAAGAGTGCAAAAGATCTATTCCCTTATCTGTCACCCTGACAACTCCTTCTCTGCATCTTTCCATTGGACTACCTTAAGCACAAGCACATCAGCAGTGAACTACACTCCAACTACACAAAAACACAGCTGTGCCCCTTCATCAGTCACTGAGGACATATTCATTTAAGACATCACTTATTTCACTCATTTCAGACAAACTGTAAAGCCAGTTTATTAGTTCCCATGATGCTCCATGCCACAGAAATGGCTCAAGGTATCTCAGCAGCATTTTTCTCTTTGCAAAGAGACTTTTCCTCAGCAGTCACAATCTCGAGAAAGTAAAAGAAGAATAGGATATTGGGCTCTCAGTTACACTCTTTACTATAGAATGTGAGAATAAGCACACTTCTGCTCGCTTTCATTAGAAAAAAACAAAAAACAAAAACAAAAACATAAAAACAAAGACAACTTTCAGTGCACTTTCCCACAGCTACAAACAAAACCCACAGAAGATAAGATGAAATACAGATATTTTTGGGACACAGTAACGTAAAACTCCTCAGAAAAGATAGTTGTATTTTAGCTCATCTAACCATTCTTATTTACACAAATGACTAACACTTCAGAATCTTGTACAGCATTTGACCTTGAAGACTTATTTCTGCAATCAAAACTACAAGCAGTTCACTGCAAATATACATGAACAGTGCAGTTCTCAAAAAACACCAGAGATGGGCAGAGAATACTGAATTCTCTGCTACTTACTCTGGAACAGTTCTTACAAAAGTGAATCAGCTTTCTTGTACAAAATCCTTCTGGCAATTTCACTTCAAACAGATACAGTGTTCTTTTATGGATCTTTTATCGCTCTCTGCATTTGTAAATCTCTTTAAATATACTGCCCTCAGCAATACTTACAAATTAGCTGACAACTATCAAAAGTATTGCTGTTGTTTTGATTTAAGAGAGTTACTATGCTTGGTACATGCAAGGCTAGAGAAAATGCAGATAGCCCTTTTTTACCTATCTATATATATACACTCACATATCTTCACATATATGTTACTTGAAAAGCAATCACAGTCATCTAAATAAACTAAATGTGCTTCATTTCTGTAAATTTCAAGCCTTGGTGCTGCATTTACAATAAAACATCTTTATCCTCAAATTAAAGGAAACTTTAGCACTGAAACACTCACGATTTTCTGGAAACATCTGCATGCAAAGCAGTACTTGAAAATGCATGCTAAGCTTCAGGGAAAAGCTTCAGTGAAACTGAAGCAAGCCTGCAAGTCAGCTGAATCTGCATTCAAGTCTCTGCACTATAGATGAAAAATAAAAAGATAGCATATAGCAGCGAAGTATTAACTGCATATAGGTCCTGAAGGCATGTCAAATCCTCCTGTGAAGACTAAGAATTTTGGACATCACTTGTACTCAGGAAAGAATTCCCCAAAGAAATGAGTTGGAATTTTCTGCCTCCTTCCAACACAACATTGCTCTCCGTCTTTCTGGATAAGAGGGGTCTGCATTAGCTGTCTTGGTTTGTGAGCCTTTTGCCTACAACTTCCCTTAATTTCTGGACATTCAGAGAAACACTCAGTTAAAAGTCATTCTGGCCTATCCCAGAAAACTAAAGTTGATCTCCAAATGTATTGGGACACAGTTTCTGAGCTGCACAATTCTGGAGAAAATGCAGAAGAAATTGTTAATTTACGTGGACTTGGGCACTAACTAATAGTAAATGCTGCTCCAGAGCATGTGACAAACTGTGAAGCTTTGCTAACAGTAGTTGAAAATATTAATAAACTGAGTTATTGTTCAATTTCTAAATGAAATGGTAATGTTGAACCAAATTGATGATAAATACTCTTTTGCTCCTCTCCAGGCCATGCTCAGTTCCTCAGTTCTGAAAGTCAAAAAACAACATCCCAGCAGAAATGAAAAGAGAAAGAAGTAAGGAAAGAAAGAGCTGTCATGAGACGAGACATCACAGTCACAGGTGCAGATAAGAACAAATCTACCTAGAAAGACTGTAGCATTATAGTATAGCAAACATTCAACATTTTCAATATTTATTGGGATTTACTTAAGGGAGCTTGCTATCAATTAATCAGATAATTTTAAGCTAGCAAAAGTATCCTCAACAAATACTAATGCATAACACTCATTGCTGTTGAACTCTGGAGGATGAATACATTTTACAGTTCTATAAACAGGCTATAAACTGCTAATAAGCAGCATGACTACCTTGTCTTGGAACTAGGCTACCTCTATAATATTACAACTCTGAGGAAAGATCTGACCTGCAAAATCATAGTTATTTGTTTCTATTTACTTTAGTTTTTTGTTCCTTGCTTTCTGGTAGTTTTTTGTACATGAAGCACTCAGAAACTATGAACAGGCCTCTAATTTGACTACTGGATCCTCAGTATTTGCCGGATATTCAAAATCAGGTTTGTAGGTGATCAGAAGCTCTGACAGCAGTGTTTGGCACAGGAGTTGCAGTCTGACTCCCAAAGCAGAGATGCAAATTACAGTAATACAGAAAGAGAATGCATTTTGATTTGCAAATCTTTGCTTTAGATTTAGCAGTTATTCACGTCTGATTAAAACCCAGAGACTGAAATACAACTATTGTAACCGGATTTCTAAAACTTAATTTCTCAATTCATTAGTAATTCATGCATTTTGATCAAGTTTTCACTCTCTAGTAATTCTTTAAAGCATATCTTTGAAAGTGAGCTACATAAGAAGTTCTATGATTAGACAGATCCAAACCAATTCAGTAGCTTTGTTTATAAGGCAGCTGCCAAGACTTGAGTCACTAAGTCAACCTGTGACATGCCCGCTTGTATAACTTGTATTCTTTGGCAGCATTTGAGGGTTTTGCATATCTCTTGTTGGATACATAACTCTACTCACATATCAAAAAATGAAATAGAGTGATAAATTTGTATAAAATTAGTTTTAAAACTATACTGATTAAATCCAGTGGAGATCAGCGTATTTTTTTGCATCCTGTACCACCCTCTTACATGGTGACCAAGGAAAGAGCAAAAACTTGAAGCTAGTAAATGGTAAACCTCTTGCCTTACCTCACACTTTTCATTAAAAGAACAACTTTAAATCCACTAGGATACTGTATCTCCTCTGATAACAGAAGCTGGTAGATATAGCAAAAGAACAAATGTAATGAATTTGTCACAAGAACCATCGACTTCAGGCTGCAGCATATTAATAGCCACCCCTGTGTGGAGAAAGAAAGCACATTCTCTCTTGCTCTCTTTCTCCATCTACTTAATTGAATTAGGAAAAGAGCAAGGGAAAGGGTAATAAACTTCAGGCACATTTGTTAGGATTTTTTTAAGCTGAATTTGGGTTCAATACTGAAATAATTGGTCTCTGCCATTCAGAAATCTGTTCCACTGTTTTCCTGCAGATTTCATGCTGAGAGCTGTTTCCTAACTAAATGGCTCAAACAATAAACATTTTGAGAGACGATTTACTTTGCTTCCTCTAATGTCTAGAAAATGGTTAGGCTTTCTAAACCATCAGCTTTTAGTCTGATACACCACATTTCACTTCTGGATTAAAAGAGTTTCTGGTCATCAACTGTTACTTTTTTACTCCTAAACAGAGGTTTATTTAGTGGAACAACCAACTCTTAACAATTTGATGACTCTGGCATCCTCTTTAGGTGGTATAATACAATCCAATTTCATATCAGATTTTAAAGCTTGTCAGAGCTTGTTTAGCAGTTCCTATTTATCTTTCTCTGGAAAAGAAAGGAAATGTTTTGTTTGCTTTCTTGTCTCACTTTCCCTTGGAGGACAGCAGTAGGGCAGTTTGAAATCCAGAATATTAATTACCTTATATACCATTACGTCAACATGATCTGGAGGAAACAGATTTTTCTGGGTTTCCTGTGTTAAATGATGTGAGTTCAGATAGAACATTTGATAGTTGAGGACTGGGGCCTCTCTATGTGCAATCAGTTCTTCCTTATCTAGTAAAGCATTGTTTTTAATTTCATGTTCTGTTAGTGCCAGGCTGAAATGAAATTACATTATTTTTCAAATTTGACCTTTCCACACCTAAAACTTTGCCTTTTTACACTTTGAGGTAGGGTATCAGATCGTCAAAGATGAGAAGGTGAAGGTTGACACTAAGGAAGTGAATCTGTAGAGCCTGATGTCACCTTAGAGGACAAAGAATCAGAGTGTTTCCCCACTATCTAGAATCAGACTGGTATTGGCCATGTTTTGCTTGAATTCTGGAGAAACACATTCATCAGATGACTAAACAGAGAAGAACCTGAAGAGGAATGTGTCACCCACTGGCTGGAGATTAGTCCACAGCCCGAGAGGTGAAGTGTCAAAATCCCTGAGGGAAGAACATGAACCAGTTCCAGTCAAGAGAATAGAAGAATTCCAAGCTGCAGAAAAGCCTTGTTAGAGGCATCTCCTCCGGGACAGAGAGCTCCGTGATGTTTTACATCATCTAAATACTCTCATCTATGTACCATTTCCCATTAAAGGTTGGACTAGATGATTTTTCCATGTGTCTTCTAACCTTGCCTGTTCAATGGTTCCACATATTATGTTTTTAACACCCTCTACATAAGCCATAATATGGTGCTCCTGGAACTACTCATTTTCAGACCACCATAACACCCTACAACCAGCTAATCTGCTCTAATCTGCTGACAAATAGTTTATGTCAGGTAGTGGCAAGCAATGGCATAAAGACCCACCATATGGCTAAGTATATGGCTAGGAATTTCCTTCCTAAAAAGAAATCAAGTTCTAGGCTTTGATCAGAAGGAAAAGAAGGTCAAAATGACTTTTTGGGTGCAAAGATTTTGGGAATCAGAGTGTGACTGCATAGTTCTACTTTCCATGACAGATCCTGAGGTTTAGAAGTTATAAAGAATGGACTGAAGGATTTTATCTTGTAACAAGTAACTGTTAACAACAGTGTTAATTGTAGTGTAATAGGAAGAAAAAAAATACACAGAATGCTGGAGGCAGTTGTGAGGCTGGCCTCTGCCTGAAACAGCAAAGGTCTGCTTCTGTGCACACAACCTGATAAAGGAAGGGAAATTTCTGTTTATGGTAGAAAAAAACCCCAGTGCTAGCAGCATGAGGGCACCACACACACCACACCAGAAGACACATTGTTTCTGAGTCACTCTTGATGGACAAAACTAACACATCTAATTTAATCTGAGAAAAGGAGGGTATTTTTTCCTAAACTGGCCTGGAATTGGCTGTGAAGAAGAAGTACTTAACACATTAAAGGTCTTCCTGGGCCATGGTATGCTGCTAAGGAAACTCCAGATGTAACAGACAGGGATAGAAAAGAATAACCTGAGTGCTTGTACATCTCTCCCACACCAGCTTTGCTGAGGGGGTGGTGTAAGTAGTTTATTGTACTTGCCTTCCTCTCACCCTTTCTTGGATTATGTACCAGCAGGAATTGCTCAGCTGATCTGGAGTATGCAGTAAGTGCATCCCTGGCTGGTCTTAATTATGTAGCTTGAAAATCATCATAAAAAAACTGACACATTTCCAAGCCTGGAAAGCAAGTTAGCAAAATGGACTGAAAGGCTAGGGAGGGAACTTACACTCATAGACCCCTGCTGCAGCATTTACTGATAGTCTTTTCAGGCTTTGCAAAAGCAAAAAGTTTCAAGATGGGAGGCAAATTAGAGAATCATAGAATCATTAATGTTGGAAAGACCATTAAGATCATCAAGTCCAACTGTCCACCCAGCACCACCACCATGTTCACCATTAAACTATGTCCTCAGGTGAGATATTCACATGTTATTTGAACACATTGAGGCATGGTGATTCCACCACTTCTCTAGGGAACCTGTTCAAGTGTTTAACAACTCTTTCAGTGAAAAAATTAAATGGGATTACTGTAGTAAGACAGGATTCCTCACAAAAAAACATCAAATTCTAAATTAGTAAATATTCTCATACCTCTGATTTCCTTTAATCCTTTATTTGTAAGAAAATCTTTATTCTGAGCCATCATCATATTGAAAAAGCTTTTAATACTTTCTTAGCATTAAGGGAAAAACAGAAGTTTCATTTTATCCGAAAGATAAAAAGTGCTTCATATGAAAATTTTAGTCACTGATAAACAGAATTCTGAATTTTTTTGGTCTTTTTGAGGCTAGGAGTATTAGATGCAGTTACTAACATTTTGCTTGGCAGGTAAGGAGCTCAGAGCAAAATACTTCTATTGCAAATAGTGTGTGCTATTTCACCATAGAAAGCATTTCCAGCATTATTGGCCTTTACTCATATTGTTTGCTCTCAAGAATCCATTACCTCTTTGGAACTGAAACTCACTTTGACCTTTAACTAAGTGCTGCGACTATCCTATTGTGCAGGGGTAGCGATTTTATTTTTTAACTAGCAACTGATACTCAAATATGATTTCTATTTTCTTATGAACATTAGTTGTATTTGTCATATTACATTGCAAACCCATTAGTCTTCAATATACAATATATTTTAGAAGGAAAGAAACTGAAGGGGTAGAGAGCTGAAAGATAATTTCTTTCTATTAATATTTAAAAACATCTACGTAACCATGCCTTCCCTACTCTCTTGTAAACACTTGAAGTAGCCAGACAGGTTTTTGAAGGTCACATTGCATTATTATGGAAGAAGCTCCATATAAAAGAAGCTCCATTACAATGTTTCTGCTATAATTTGTAGAAATATGTAGCCATAAACATGCAACCTGTACCACAGGTGCTGCAATTCTTAAGTTTTTTCAAAAAGAAACAAATTTTAGAATAGCTCTGTGAGTGTGCTTGTTGGTTTGGGTTTTTTTCCAACCCATATATAATTGCTTTTATTACATAGATTCCGTAAGAAAAATATGGAACAAATTATAACCTCTGTTTCATGCATTAAAAAAAAATGAGTGACAAAAGTAAGCTTATTGAAAAGCAATAACTTTGGAGGACTTGCTTAAATCCTCAGATAGTACTAAAATTTAGGATGACAGGTTAAAAGTGAACAGAAAGTGGAATGAAGAACCTGCCTATACCCATGCTGTCCCTGTTCCTCCACTGCCAGGCGTTCATCCCATTTGGTCCCATTACAGGCTTTCTCAATGAGTTGTTCCTGTAAACCAGCCAGCTGCTGACAAAGTGCTTCAGTAATCCAACAATCTTCATACCTCACAAATTTGTGTGACCACTTTCAGAAGGTTGACCCAGTTCACATCACTAGGGAGCACCAAATCAGCACTGGTGTGGGATCATGGAGGTGCAAGGATGATTAGCAAACCCACACCCTGATCATGCAGGAAGATGTTTATAAGTACATAACCAGGCTTGGACACTCTGTTTTCCTTTCATACACCTGGCCTGACGAGAAAAGCCTATTGGATTAACTAAATGGTTAATTTCCAAACCATAGATGACACTTGCCAATTTAGAGCTGCTGAAACTTTGAGGGAATTAAACTGTACATTTATAATTTCCTCTCTTTTGGCTCCATTTTTTCCTCTGCCTTTTAGATGTCTGATGCTAGTTCATTATTAAAAAGAAAAAAAAAAAAACAAAAACCAACCTTTCATTTCTCTGCACTTGTAGATTTTGAATCATAGAATTCCATGTATCATTAATTTCCAAACGATTTGCTATTTCTGGTACACTATGAAGCAACTGAATGTACTCCCTCTCACTGGAAATATTACACCAGTCAATGCTACAGAACAACATGAAAGGTGTATGAACCAAATATAAAGAGAAGATGGAGAAAAACATTGCAAGTAAAATGCCTTGTGAAATTCCTATTTTCCAGAACATTTCCATGTGAAGTTTATCCTCATAAAAAATAGTAGAGTGTAAAATCAGTAGCCCTAATTTAATTTAAAAAGTTTCCTTCAGAAAAATTACATTAATTATAACTCCTGACTTTCTGTTATAAGGTTTACAGACATGACCTATTTAGAATGTCTATGGAAAACTGATGAAGCACTACGCTGTCAATAGGCAGTGGCAGTGTCCTGTCTTTGTCAGAACTAAAGCATGAAAAATGGTTTGTGTTTACAGGGGCAGGTAATTCTGAAACTCTTTCCTTCTCCTAATTTTTACACTCAAGTGTTTCTTTCATCCAGGAACTGGTTGGAACTTCTGACTCTGTCCTTGGGTCTATCAAACTACTGACATTGACCCTAAACTTCTTTTTCAAAAGGCCCTTACTGAAGAAAAGAAACTTTCAGAAGTTAACAGTACCCAGCAGCTTCTGGCAAAGGGATTTAAAAATAAAACTAGAAAACAAAGAGTGAAAAACAGAGGTCATAATGAATAAAACTGTAATTCCAAATACCACCAAAAGTTACAATAGAAACATTACACAATGTTTTATGGTTTCATCTTTTACTCAGATCTTGTTTTGATATAGCCCCTAAAAATTTATATGACTAATATCACAGCAATACCAAAAATCTTTCTCTTACCAAGAAAACACTTACCAAGAACCTCTTTTTTGGAAACATAATTTTTACTGAATATGGGTTATGTAGGTGAGCTTCTACTAGAGTTAACTAAGTTTCATTTTTAAAATTGACTGCTTCAACTTCAACATTTTGCTTCCCTTAACACAAAAGTTGTCAACTGTGAGCTTTTGTTTATATACTGATCAATATAATTTCTAACTGCTAAAAAAATGAAATATGCATTACTTAATATGTTTGCATATTTTCCTCCAGAGTGCACTGTATGATTTCCAGAATTTTTTTCTGCACTATCCATAATCCTGCAGGGGATCCAGGCAGAGAGAAATTTAAGCAAAATTAAATCGATTGTAGAAAGCCCAGTCTTGCAATCACATTCTGCACTACTACAGTTCCCATTCTCAAGTGAATGAAGCATATTCATTATTTCCTATGCTTGATTGCACAGAAATGAATTACTACAATTTACAGCAGAGCATCTGAAACAGGAAGACATTAAGTCCTACCTTCAAGAAGTCTATAGGCTTTTACAATTTTCTTCAATGAAGATAGTATTTTCTATGGCAAAATTAATACGGGCACTTGATAGCTATGGAGCATTGAAACAAAATTTTGGGTTTGTTTCTGATTCTTTAACCACTTGACCTGTCCTTTTTATACAAATCACAGCTGCACTTTGCACTTAGCAAGCATTTAGTGGAGAAAAGCAAGGTATTTTCTCTGGGAAACACTAAGAAGTGAAACAACCTGGAAGTTTACCATCACCAACAACCCCTTTCCCAGCTACCACACAGAAGACTATTTCACCCTGAGTGTTGCAGTTTCGTATTCTAAGAACTTTGATTTGCAGAATGGATTTTAAAGGAAGAGTTCCCTAATGTGCAAACTCTGTTTATCTTACCAAAACTTAATATCCATTTGTTCTGGAAGCTTCTTGTCTGAATTTTAAATGAAAGCAACTGGCTTGCCCTCAGGGCTTAGTACAAACAGAGATTTGGGAAATAATTAATTTGAACCCAGAATAAGTAGTAAGGGAAGAATATTTACATATAAAATATCTTTAAAAAAAATCAGAAAAAATCAGTGAACTGCAGGAAATATGCAATTGGAAAATGAGATGCCAGATAAGCAATAAACTATAATTTTTTGCTGAACATGATACCAATTTGAATTTGCAAAAATTAACTGTGAAATATAGATGAAAAATGTAGTTGAGTCAAAAACCCCATAGTCAGATACATCACTAAACTTTAGCACCAAAAAGTCCTTCTAAAGAATATAGAGAGATTAAAGACCATGTGTATGATATACAAACATAACTGTTAACAAAATCTCATGAGAAAGCAATGAAAGTACTGTTGGTTTAGCTGTAAATAAAAGCTGGTTAAACTTATTAATCATAGAAGAAAAACACTCAAAGACAAATATAAAATACACATGTAGAGATAAACATACACTTTTTGATCTGTACTAAAGCAGAAGGTAATGTTCTGGAAATGTATTTTTTTTAAATTTATTTATTATCTCAGCAGGGTTAATTTTTTTCATATACATGGGGTTTGTTGGGGATTTTTAATCAACCCTTACACTTCTCCAGTTAATTATTAAAATGCCTAAAGCTTCTGCATTTAGTTCTTGTAGTTAGCAAAATGGAAACAGAACTGAAGAGGTTTTCCAAGTAATTCTATGAACATACTGTTCAGAGCATAAGAACGGGGACATCCTACCGCATTATTTGACTGTTAAGAAAGGAAGAGCTGTTAAGTTATGTAATATCATCACAGATGTGGGTGTATTACTGGTAACATCCTAAAAAAATTTAACAGATGTTATGAATTCATATACATGCACCTCCACCCTATTGCCCAGACATTTATATGACCTTTCAGTATCTCCCACGCACCATACCCACAGTCATCAGACTTCCATTCCTATATTTAAAAAGGATCCAGGAGGAAAATTATTTCCTGTATTTATGGCCACAAGTCAGAATAGCCCAGAGCCATGTTCGTAATGACATTCCTTATCTGTCGCAATCTTGGCTTCCTTTTGTTTTCTGGGCTTTTTGGGAACACTTTGTATAGTAATTGTTCTAATCTTGTTCTTTTTCCTAAAACACTTTGGAATTAAAAAAAAAAATAAAAAAAAAGGAATGCAATGCAGGATAATTAATTTATACTGTTAGACACAAATCAAATAAACTGGGAAAATCTATCACTGTAAACAGGACAGATCCTGAGTACAAAAACTGACTACAGTTGGGCAAAATACATAAATGGGAATAGTCAGCAGCTGTTTTACAGTGTTTGGATTTTTTTAAACAGAAAAACAGGGATCAAAATTGTTATGAAATCGCTGAAAGTGGGACAGCAATGTCTTTTGTGTTCCTTCCTCCTAGAGGGTCAGGAAAGAAAAAAGTTAGTAAAAAATATTACATGTCTGAAATTATGCAGCGTCTCCTGCATATTTAATAAAGTACTTTTCTGGCACACTGACTTTTCATTTAGTCTTTTTGGATGTTTTCTCCATTAAAACTATAAGCAATGTAGAGTGAAAGTATTTCCCTCTGATTTACTTAAACAGTGAATGTATCAGAGAGTACACAGGAACTGTCAAACTTCCATATTGTGACTCTGATAGCAGTCACTATCACTGTACCAAGAAAGTAGGCAACAGTAATGAGATATCCTTATCAATGGGCAAAGCTGTTCCCACCCTCTGAAACTGATTTATATATAGAAGATAACTACCCTCCAAAGAAC
>VWZF01003890.1:1260508-1295365 GCA_013396755.1 Sclerurus mexicanus | reverse complement strand
AAAAAAAAAAAAAAGGATAATCTTGTTACCTCTGCAAAGTGGCAGTCTGTTCTTTTGTCCTTTGGCTTTGGTGTTGCATAAAAATTCTGGACCTTCTAGTGTATTTCCAAGACAACATCTCATTTCTCCATCACAGCACAAGATCCCATCTCTTGCTAAATTGTATTGCCTAATGATAGAAGACCGTTCTTTTTCCCAGGCAAAACACACACATATCTAGCGCAGGATTGCCAGTGGCAGCATACAGAAACAAGCTGTACCAGGTACTCTACAACCACTCTCAAGATATGCCAATGATGTCCAAATAATGCAATTCATTTGTTCATCATAAAAATTTATTCAGATATTATTACACAACTTCCTATGGAAATGTACTACCAATATCAAAGCAGATTCCATTGAACTCTCTACTTTGTCAGTAGGATTTTTGTGAACCTTGTGCTGCTTCCCAGTATCAGACAACATAATTTGGAAAAGCCATTGATATATTCTTAAAATGCATCTAATTCTTCAGACACGATGTGAAATCAATCAAAAGAACAACTTAGCTTCTTTTCTACAGCTCTGGTACTCTGTTTAGCTGTAAGAAGTCAAGTCTTCTTTAAACTAATCTCAAATGTGAACTGAAAAATGAAATTGAAAAACCAAACAGGAGGTTTTTCAGTGTGAGTATTGAATATTTCCACTGGGAAAACTGCAAAGAAAATTCAGTATAAAACAGTATCATCCTTCACAAACTCATTTAACTTTCTCCATTGAAAGCTTCAAAAATGTTATTCACCAATGTCTGAGGTCACGCAAACATAATTTTTCATTAAAAAGTCAGTTTTCAAAAAAGGTAAGGAAAAGTTACAATGAGAAACATTGTTACTTACCAAAGTTACAAGTGTTCCTGAGAGAGAAATAAGTGATCTAGTGACCAGTAAATCCTAGTAAGAAGGATTTAGGTGAAACTTTGGAAAGAGTTTTAATTTACCAGTTCACCTTAATATCACTTTTGTATTCCCCTTGTTGCTGGGTATTATCACATCTGATAATTAGAACAGTAGTATAGGATTTCAAAGTTAAGTTTTTCCTTATCTTTGGTATCTGCTCCTTCTTTGCCATTCCAAACAAAAATCTGTACAGATTCTGCTGAATTAGATCCTCCAACATATCTCAATACAGACTCCTCCGTAGAGACAAGATTGCTTGTTCTACAAAAACCCATGATGGTGGGATTTCCTCAACCTCTATCAAATGTCCCTTTCTTCACAGATTTCACTCTAGAGAAGCTTTCATACATTCAAATATGAATTTTATTTTACAGATTTCACCCTGTTGTATTGGCTTCCAGCTCAGTGGATTATTCTAAATAATTCCTCATTATTTGCATCTGAGCTACTGGTATCAGGACAGAGATGCAGGCCATGTAACAGCTGAGTGTGAAATAGAGAGAAAGCAAAGAGATCATCCATCAAGTGCTCTTAAAGTGAAGGGAAATTGCCCAGTTAGTATGAGATATGCTGGGAGCCAGCACAGAGATGCAAACTTCCAAAATAACTTACACTGCCAACTATTCTGTTTAATAAATAATTAGTGACTGACTAATCTACTTTAAATTTCCAAACTAAGAGCAGTGTGAAGATTTATTACACAACAGAAAGGGAGGAAGTATAATGTTTACATTGTTTTCACATAGCAGTACCATTTTATACAGAACTAGATGAATAAAAATAGACCATATAAAAAGAATTTGAGCAAAACTGTTAAGTCTTTCAGGATGTTGGATATCTGCATTATTTTCTCCGTAAGTGTTTTGATTCATTCAGGATTCCCACAAAGGGAAGTCTTACTATGAATCACCTCAAGCCTGTCTGGCTTTCGCAAGGCCACAGGAATGTTCCCACTTTGAAATGTACATTTAATTGGAAGGAATTAATCAACTGTTTTAGAGTAGAAGAAAAACACAATAGATTCCATAGGCCTGAGAGCTCAAAAGTAGATTTCCCTACCCTACTGAGAACCTGAAATATCTTCAGCATACAAACAGCTGGATTCTCACCTCTCTCATCTGTTCTTTCCTTCCTTTTCTCACTCCATGTTCAACAAGGTGAACTTTGTTGTGTGTCTGTAAATATTGTTAATTATTGTCCTAGAACTATTTATCCAGGAATTCTAAAATGTTTCTAGTTTTTCCCATTAAATTATTCAAAGTGCAACCTTCCCATAAATAAAGGTTTCTATCCCTACCTGAAAGTGTAGTGGTACCTGGCAAATCCTGTTATTGCCAGACCATGAATGGGTTAAATTTTAATGTGTTATGATGGAGACTAGTACTGCACAGTTATCCCACAATGAAAAGAAACACCGCATTGCAACATAAAGGTCTCTGAACAGTCTGTACAATCGTCGGTTGATAGCACGTCAATGTTAATTAAATAGAGTTGACACAACTTTTGTAAGAAGGTATGGAGAAAGATGTCTCAGCCTGAGGAAACTTGTGCAGTTTTCTTGAGTAACTTACAGTTTTAGGTAGTATCTGATTCATATAACACTTACCCGTTCTACCTGGGAAAAAGACAAGTATTACGCGTGTGTACTCAAGCCTGAAAGGAAAAGAAAGTTAATCTGCTTGAATGCCATTGAGGTAACATGTAATAAATGGATAGTGTGAGAAAGAAAAATAAAGTATTTGTACAAAGTAATTCAGCTTATGAGGTAGAAATATTCCTGGTCTCTGTAGTGGATAGAAATTCACTAATATTACACAGTTGTTAGAAAAATACACTCTATTTTCTGAAGAGTTGTTAGATGGGACAGAACTATTGATTTCATAAATCCTGCAACACAAATGCATAACAAAAGGATTTAATCACTTTGCTGATCAGAAAAGTAATGTTTTATATTTATTCTAAACAAAATAATCTTTACATGTTCTTAATTCCATCTGTCTTTTAGATAATTCCATTGTGCTATTCTATGTGGTAGCTACACATGCACTGTCATCTGAATGTTTTCCATGCAAACAGATTATTCCCTAGAAGCCAAGAAGTATCCACTTTTGAATAGGTAAGAAGTACAGATCAATAAACTCTTCACATGCAGCACAATGCTCCCAAGTTCATTAGGACAGAGTGGATAAGAAAACTTTGGAGCAAGACAACTTACTGTCATGGGTTACCTGCAGTAGGAAGTCAAGCTCCACCCAGCCACTTGCTCACTCCCCCAACAGTGGGATGGGGGAGAGAATCAAAGGGTAAAAGTGTGAAAAATGTGAGTTGGGATAAAGACAGTTTAATATGGAGAAGTTGTACACACATAAACAAAGCTAAACAAGGAATTAATTCTGCAAATACATACCATTTCTGCAAATACAAAACATAGCACCATATAAGCTACTGTGAAGATTAACCCTATCTCAGCCAAAACCAGTACATTCACACACAACAACAATAAAATGTAATCAGAACCAACAAAAATTTTTAACAAGATGTAGGTCAAATATGCAACCAGAGTCAGCTCAACCACATTTATAAATTAGGTTTTTATAAGCCATGAAAAGAGGAAAAAATCAAAAAGGAGGGGTAAATGCAACCTCTCTGAAATCACTATCTAGTCAATATTTTTCACTTAAGGAAAGTAAAACATTATCAAATGCTAAGGGCAGAAGTGTATTATACAGTATTATTTTTAATTAATTTTTCCCGTGAAAGCAGGTATATACAGACACAAGTCAAACAGCCATCTCAAGGTTTTAAGCCAATCATTTTTTTGAGAGAAGAAATTTAAGTCCAACAGTGCACACATTGAATTTGAGATATCTGAGCACTGAAAGAGATGACAAATTGCAAAAATATTTCTGAATGTTTTCCCTTTGGTACAGGACAATTCTTTTCAAAAAGACAAATAGAAAAGCTGAGAAAAATGTTGAACTTTTTTTTTTATGTGAATGGTAGCCTCAACAGAGGTATCAACTCAGTGAGAAACCAATAATGCAGAAGACGAACTGCAATGAAAATTTAGTTTATTCTTCTTGATTAAAACAAATAAACAAAAAGAAAGGGGAAAAAACAAACAAAAAACCCAAAACACGACAAACAACAAAAAAACCCATAGCCTAAGGGTGTGTATTGAAAAGATTAATTTTACAGTGAATCAGACAAAAGGAGTGGATGTTTGTTAAGAAAAGTACCTGTCATATCTTTTTTTGTGAAGTAGGTCTTGGCGTACCTAAACATCTGATACTGGAGAAAAAAAAAATAATTTTTTAAAAATCAAGGGCATGAACAAGTATGGCCAGTAAAAGTATCATTGGTGCTTTCTCTCCTGTCTCTGCTTCTAAAAAAAAAAACAAAACACAAATTATTAGTTTACATAATGAAACTATTTTGGCTGGACAAAGGAAGAGCAGTGGCCACCATGGTCTGAGGCACTGCACAGGCAGCAAAAGCAGAAGTTGCATGTGCATTAAATATGCCAGGAAAAGATGACAATTTGTGATGCACCAGGCTAGCTCCCACTTTAAACCAGGTGTAGGGAGGAACAAAATTCCTGAGGGCAGAAACCTCTCTATCCCATTGAATACCAGTCGGAGTTTATAATGATGTTCTCAAATCTGGCTCTGACCTGTCACTTTCCTTTGATGAGATAAAAACAGCCCAGACACAAGCAGCGATTAGAAAGCATAAAAACTCTATTGCAAGGGGACACACCAGCAAGGGATTCAAAGACATTGCCTGACAGCTAAGCAAAGTAAGCATCACAATGTTTTTCACCTGAACCGAGAGAGTTCTCCATGAGCTGGAAGCACATGGGACAACAGCCAGGTACAGTTCAGCACTGAATTGTGAAGATGGCTTTGAGGCAGTACAGGCTTCAGTGACTGTCACAGCAGGTAGAGTAGCATGAGGTCCCAATTAAAATGATTTGGCAGATATGCAAAGACTACTGTTAGCTGGAGCAGCAAACACATCCACTCTCTGAAGAACAAATTCATTCTCCTGTCAAGTGAATCTACGTCAGAGTGGCTTTCCTGTTAATCTGAGTCATTTACCTCTTTAAATACTATAACTTAAGCATGGTTATTGATATGCTCATAGCATACAGAAATTCTCAGAAACACCCAGAAAATTTCAAGTGCAAAGCAAAGCTGCTGCAGTAGCAAAACCAGTATGGTTTGTTGCTGTACGTTGACACTACAGAGTGCTGATATCAACAGCAGTAACACATCAACATTCATAAGTCATTGATTATAAAACTGCTGCTAGTGGGACATTCTCAGGTCTTCATGCCACTTTCTCAGTATCTACAATGAGTGCTGGTACTCTGCAAACAAAATTGAAAATATCTATTAATGTTTATTAGCAGCTTCTCTTTATTTGAAACAATGAATCACCTCTTGGCTGCCTGAAACTCTGAGTTAATCTTAGCCACTCCTGCACTGACTCATACTCATTATTTTTGTGCGGACTTCAGTGAGATACTCCAGTCCATATTACTAGTGCTATAACACATCTGATTCATCCCAGTGTATTTCCAGTGAACAGAGTGTGATAGCAGGGTGTATGGGAGAATAGAAATATAAAATCAGAAATATGAAATATTTTAGCTAAAGGATTAGCAACCAGACAAGACACTTGGTAGCTCTCAAAAATATATTGCTGCTTGAGATTGAATTAGAAAGTAGAAATTTTAAGGAAACAGAGAAGGAAAATATTCACTTGCAGGCAAGGCATCATCAACCAGGAACCACCTCATTTGTACTCTTGCCTTAACCAAAACAAGAGGAAATGCACTCTGACCACTAGGGATCATTTTCACCATTCAGTTTTCTCAAGAATCTTGAAAAACATATTGTAAATGTGTGCATACCTGGCAATCTCTCCACTAAATGATGATGCTATGAGCCTACCACTATCACATATGAACAGGTACTTATAAGAAGATCCAGAGCAAGTCAAGATTGTAAGGGTTCCACACATGAGTCTTTCCAACTTCAGAACTACCTTATGTATAGTAGAACTACCTATATGTAAAATAAAAAGTGCTATTCCTTAGACCTATTAGTTAAACATCCATTTGCTAAGGATTCAGAAACAGTAGAAGCAACAATGCAGTAGCATAATCCCTTAAGGGACTATTTAGCATCATGTTACAAATATCTAGCTGTGAGTCCCACCAGTACAAAGTTTGTACCCAGCTCAGAGATAATACAGCCACAACTGTTACCCAGCAATATAGCATGATTACAGGTCTACTGCCTGTACTCTAAAGCAGCCTCCCAATCCTGCAGAGTTGGTTTATTGGTTTGTTTTTTGTTTGGTTTTTTTTAATTCAAATGACATTTCCCTTTTCTGTTCCTCCTTTTCTGTTTTGCCACTAGGAACCTGAATAGGAGAATAATACATGGGTCCATCAATCCACAAACTGGGGAGGTCATCTGAACTAAAACATACTCCTGAGCTTGCTTAGACTGTAATGCACCAATGCCTTTGAAGTGTTAATCTAATCAAAGTGATCTAAATGAGAAAAATAACAAAATAAAACAAAACAGCATAATTCTGTTTTATTGGACATGGAGCTAGTAAGGGTAAGACGAAGTGAAGAAATAGCTTCTTATTCTTTATTTTTTTTAAAAAAAAAAAGAAGATACTTTTCACTACTTCACATACCTCCTTTAATAAATGAAAAGTCAAAAATTTGCTACTGAAATCAAAACAGAGTGTAATTGCCAGACAGCATTGTTCACCTGTATTATTACATTCAGTATTCAGAAACATAGTTATTGTAGAGGATAAACCTCATTACTAGTAATCAACCCTCTTCCTTCTCACAGTCAAAACCAGACTATTTTATTCCAAGAAGTAACCTTCATTAAGTCTCATGTCCTGTTCTGTCCAAGGACATCATTCTCTCATGCTCTGAATCGCTCAATAATCATTGAATAATTTCATCTGGAAAAGACCTTTAAGATTATCAAGTCCAACCAATAACAAAGCACTGCCAAGTCCACCACTAAACCATGTCTCCAAGTGCCATATCTACACATCTTTTAAATACCTTTGGGGAGGATGACTCAACCACTTCCCTGAGCAGACCATTCCAATTTTGACAATCCTTTTGGTGGGGAAATTTTTCCTCCTATCCAATCTAAACCTCTGCTGGCACAAAAAAAGGCCATTTCTTTTTGTCCTATATCTTTTTACCTGGGAAAGAGAATGACTCCCACCTGGCTACAACCTCCCTTCAGGTAGTTGTGGACAGTGGTGTATCTTTAGTCACAGTCCAATATTCCTCTTATCCCCAATTTCCCCCTAGACAAGGTTGCTTTTTTGAAAAGGTTGTCTAAGACTTCCTTCTCATCAATTTTCTCCAGTACCTACTTTTATTAACTATTCTGATGGTTCTTCGTCCTATTTACCAGTTTTTAGGTGGGTTCCTTTTACCCTTTTAAGTTCATGTCATCAAAGTTCCTGACAATGCAAGTCCTCTGAGTTTTTTAATCCAAAATTCTTTTTACAAGCTCGAGACTAGAAAGATTACTGCTTCTTTCCTTACAGCACATAGCTTTCCCCTTCAAATTTTTCTCTCCTCTTTTCTGATGAAGATTTTGCCATCTGAACAAAGGAGCATTTAAAGATGAATAAGGCAAATCTGGATTCATTCAATCCACCTACCATATTCATCTTCAAATTTGAATTTAAAGGAACAAATTATTTCTTGTGTTTTGTTTATCTTTTCTGTCTTTTCTGTCTGCTTTTCTGCAAAAAAAGCCAAGATAAACGTGTTCAGTAAAACTGTGCAAGAATTAAGGTAACCTTGACGATGAATCTGTGGCAATTGTGTTACGTAGATAACTATAGTTTTACTGACAAGACATGTACAGCAATTCTCTTGTAAGTGATAGAACACATCACTATCAGTGTCGGATGAGATACAAAAGGACAACTTTAAGTCTGATTAAAATTCAGTTGCCTATTTTAGCACACACAGCTATGCAGGAATTGTGCTTGATTGCTCTGTGAAGCACTGACACTGATGTGATGAAGTAGTGTGCTCTGAAACAGAGAAAACTGAGAATTTAGCAGGCTGGCACTGAGATTGCCAAGAAATTGACACACTTAGTGACTCTGTTGCCTAAAATGGGAGAAAAAAACTTTTGAGACAATATTATTACAGATAAAATAGAGAGCTGGTCTTTAATGAAAGCGCTTTCAGCCGTAATACATAAGTGCCAATATGGGGTTCTTACAAATTTATAACACTGCTTAATTATATCTAATGGATACATCCAACCTGAAAACCATTTTCCCCTGGTATCACCCTCAGAACTGCCCCACTGGAGCCTTTCCAAGGGTTCTGGGCCCTCTGTCTTGTTTTGACTACAATATATCTTATTATTCTGGTCCAGGTGCATGTCCCAAACAGGATGTACTTGTTAAAATCTCTTTTCTTGAAAAGATTATTAAACAGAATTTCAAGAATATGGCAGAAACCATAAGAAAGGGGTTTAGAAACTGTTAACTGGGATTTAAGAGTGAGAAACTATACACTATATTAAAATCTACAAATATATAAAAATCTTTAGGCATGAACTGAGCCCATTGACCCAACAAACTAAATGAGACAAATTGCTTTCAAGAAAAAAAAAATATATTCTGAAAGCAGTCAGAAAAGTAATTTCTTACACAAAGTTCATATTTGTTCTATTGTCTTCAAAATACTGAGGAATAATTGAAAATCTCCTAGTATTAAACCTTAATTCTCTCATCCCAACTTTTATATACAACTCAAACCTTTCTGGGCCACTTACCTATGTAAACACTTTGCTCTGATGAATAAAATAATCCCATCTGAGACTTCTATGTGACTTTTGAACATAAAAATCCACTCCTTTAAAAAGCTTTCACTGGGCAGTGCAAGCTACCTCTTTGTCACAGTATTCCTCCAGCCCCAATTCCAATTTAATTTTTCCTGTATTTAATTTATAAATTTGAATTATTTTTCACTGGCTTACTAATTCTGGAATGCAAGGTATATCCTATCTGTCATGCTTGAAGTGTCATGTTTGGCTTGCCCAACAATTTTCAGCCAAGTAAACTCAATGTGGGTTTGCTATCTCTACTTATCTCTGACTAAATTCCTCAGGGCAGTGACTGAGACCTCAACAAGGTACTGAAATCTGCTAAGCAAACAACAGTAGTTGACCTGTACAGTAAATTTCCATGACTTCACTGACAAACATATTGCCAAAGACTTTTCTCTACAATAAATGCCAGTCAACTAGCAAAGTTCCTGAACATTATATCAGTTTAGAAGCCAATATAAATTTAAGAAGCATATTGAAACTGTACGATAATGCAGGTAACATAACACAAATCCTACTGGGCACTAAAATAGTAAACGTATTTGCACCAAGTTAGTGGTTGCCAGGATTAACCAAACATATTCTTTGTTGGCTATCTTCCATACACTGGCAAGATGTTCTCCATCCTATCTCAATACACCTGTGGAGACACATAAAACACTAAACAGCCGTACTGCTAATCAGTAACATACCTGTGTAAAGTACTAAAAGCCTCAACACTTCCCTAAAACCCACATAGATTTGGCTGTGCCAGCTAGATAAGAAATAGGCCAAAAGGACAAAGATAAACTTGTGAGGCCTCCAAGATTGTAGCATAGTTTTTGTGCACTACTGCAACACAGCAAGGTATCTGACATAGATACACCATTACATTTCATGTGGTGATGAGAGAAGGTTCCTTCTTACTAAAGCTCCTCTCAATTTTTTCCACTGTCCCATGGCTGCAGTCAAATCAAATTACAGAAAGCCTAACTCTTCACATTCTGGCTTCTCATTATAGCTACACTTAATCTGGAGCAAAGCAGATCACTAATGAATTAATAGGATTTTAAGTTTACTGCACTGTCAGATTGCATTCTGTAGCAAGTATTTGGTACACATACATTCCTCAAGAAAACAAAACAAACACAAACCAAAACAAAACAAGACAAAAAAAAACACAAGAAAGAAACTTTCTATCACTTCTACTTGAATGATAATTCTACCAGTTGAAATCAACACAAAAACACAAATTATATCTTAGAAATTCTATATGCTCCTAATGCCCTACTTGTGCAAGGAACACTGACTGTGGTTTGACCTTTATTTTTTCCAGATGTATATTTGCATTTTCAGGTACTTGGGAACACAAGTTGGGGAGGGAGCATATTTGCATATTTTAGTCAAATTCCAGTCCAGAAAATTAAACCACTCATTTTACAAATAAAATCACTTACCTTAACTGAAAGCTCTCAAGCACTGTGTGCGAAAGCCATCTGGAGCACTTATCAGTGGGTAATTTTTATTATACTGATTAGAGCAAGATATACAGTATGCAGAAATTCTTAGATGCCAGAAGAACTCATGCCTATAAGTAATAAGGTGTTTTTCTCCTTTTGGGGGGAGAAAAAGTCAGCAAATTTGGAAACCTTTCCTGACCCTTATTGATTCCTGATGTATAAAATAAAACTTTTATGGTTCAACTTCTGAAAATACGCTACAGTCACATATATTGCTTGGTAAGTTTTTAACCTCCAGCCTCTCTGCCTCTCCACCTTCCTTATTTTGAAGTGTTTTAGTTATTTCTCATACAATGACAACAGAAGTATAGGCAGAACCAAACTGATTCCACATACCTAGTAAAAAAAACCTGAACAGCATTCATGGAACACTTGTAAACCACAGTCTTTATTATTTAAGAGCATAATCCTGCCCTGCTTCTAAACTAGTAGCATAGATAGCAGTTAATAGCAACTAGAGGACTGAATGCATTATGAGGCCTTTAAGAATACACACACAGGTAAATGGGTGTCCAAAGAAAGGACCACATACGTAGAAATTCTGACTATACAATAATGCACAGAAGTCTGTTTTCATATATTTGGTGAATAAAATTCCGCCAAAAAACATCATTCACTCTCCAGTTTGCAGGATTCTATTTTTTTCAGTCCAGTAATGATATTTTCAAAACACATGTATATTTTACTCCTTTGTAAGACATGAAAACTAGGTTGCTGACTGCTTACGATTAGTAGGAGTTCCCTTTCATTTTCCAAAAATCTGGGATAATACACCTGTGTTTAATTTTCAGCTTTTTATTTTCATTACTTCCAGTCCTTTTGACTGGAAGATTAATTTCTTTTCTTCTGCTCTAGGTATTTCAAGGTATTCTCTATTCTATATTAACCTAAGTATTAGGACTTTAATAGTTCTTCATCTTCTTTTGAATGTTTTCACTAGTTTTGTACAAATGAAAACAGTCAGATCTCACAAACAAGTTCCCTTTTTCTTGCCACAGGAAAACATAATTATTCCTGATTTTTCCAATGAACAGTCTGAAAAAATTAGTAAAGCAGTCTGGCAGAATATGTATTAGCATCTTATAATATTAAAAAAAAAAAAAAGGCACAGAGGTTTGAAAAACAGTCTTTTGTTGCTTCCCCGCTCTATTCAAAACAACACCTATCTAAGGGCTTTTAGGGAGTTCCTAGATTAGAGAACCTAGCAGATAATTCTATGCAGCTCTTGCTGGAAAGCAGTGCTTCCAGCCATCTCCAGTGCCTCCCAGTTGTGTTTTCCAGTCCTTTGCAGATGCACCAGCTGCTCATGTGCACAATGAGTCATATGCTGGAGACTCTCTAAATTTGCATAAATGAAAAGGTTTTGGCAAAATAAGTTTGTGAGGTTGGCATTCTCCAAGACACATTGCTATATGAAGTACAGGCTAGTATTTTCTCATCACACTTGCACTCTATCTCCATGATTAAGGAGTTTTAAAGATCAGAATATGTATTTGTGGGTGCACATGAAATTCCACTCTGATTGGCCAGAGAAAGATCAGTCTGTTGAATGAAACACATTGCAGAAAAATTCACACAGATACAAATACTTACGAAAGATCCCTTGCTACATTGAGCAGAGGAATTAGTTAAAATCCTGAATTGACTTATAAGTGGAGGAAGTGGGGGAGAACCTACAGGGGAAACCCACTCACCTAAAGAAGCCTATCAGCCTTTTCTTGATAAAAATGTAGGACAATTAAAAGCCAATATTACTTATGGGAGAGCATTTTGTTTCTTAACACCAAAACAAAATATTTTTTCCTCATAGAAACTTTTATTCTGTATGTTTTGATGATAAACCTTGCCCTTGTTTTTACCTTTGAGCGAAAAGATGCGAAAGCTTTTCATCATCTTTTGTGTTCCTTCACCGTACATTATCTAAACAGACACCTCATTGCTCAGAGTGCCTATGAAGTCTAACCACAAAACAAAGGGCAAGAAAACAGTCATATGCATTTTAAATAAATCATATTAAAACACAGTGACAATGGAAGCTAGTGAAATTCTGTAACACCCAGGATCTGACTAATTACAACAATAAACCACTTAGCAATTATTTGTAGCTATACGTGGCTAGATTACCTCTAATATTCTCTTGGGTTTTGCAGAACAATTTCAGTTCAGGAAAGTTTAAAAAATGCACCTGCACCGCCATCTTGTGGAAAGCATCCACTTTCCATTGATTGGATTTCGCCGGCTCAACCTTCAAAAGGAAACGTTTCTTCAGTTGCTCTTATCTATTACACACGTAAACAATTTTTTTAATAGGACAGTGTCAACTTCAACTCATTTTCCTATTCTATAATATTAAAAAAAAAAAAAGATAGACTCTGCACCGAATATAACCAGCAACTGACAGAGAAAAAAAATTACATTACACTGAATGCCTCTCAGTGATCAGTTGGAATATTCTCATTTTCCAGAACCAGATTTGAAGACTCTCCCTTCTGAACATATCCTCTCACCTACAATTTATCCATCGCCTGCCCGGCATCGTCAATAACACCTGTACACTTCTTACCCTCAGAGGAGATGTCACTGAGCAGAATTCATGGCCAGAGTGGGACTAGCTCTGCCGTGAATCTGGAGGAAGCACTTCATCACCTTTTCCAGGTGAAAACACACTTCCTGTCCAGTGTAGCCTGCAAGAACCACAAGGCGTGTATTTTTCACACAGGGCTGGTAAAAAACCCCATTGATCAGTTATAGTGAGTGTTATATCAGCTAGCTGCAGCAAAAGGATAAGAACTTGCCTAATTTTCTATTTTCATGAACTTCGTTATATTGAGATTGATAATGTTGAAGGAACCACCCGTAAAAGTTAAAAAAACAAAATACCACAACATAGGGTGTGTCAAAGTTAAAGGGAACTAGATTCTGGGGAAGTTTCAAATGAAGATAGAATAAACCCAGGTCCAAGTCTGAAACCACTGTTTATTACATTTCAATAAATGATAACAAGCAGGAAAATAATTGCTTAATAGAAACATTTAATCTTTCCAAACATGTACACAAAATGTTGTATGCATACATTTGGTCTAAGACCAAATACACTGTTTGTCTTGAGCAATGTATACCATACTGTAATACGGTACATAAAAAAAATCTTCATCAAATAATTTCCACTTCAAACACAGAATATGGCACAATACAATTCAGGTTGGCAAAGACCTAGACACTGCTGTTTTCTGGACTTGATAAAACATATATTGGACACCCGCTTATTGTATAACTCTAGAAAGGACATCATGCCTGTATGGACAGACTGCAGTACCTCAGGTATTTGGAAAATGCTGTCACAAGCTAGTTTTATTTATATGATATAAAGAAATACACGTTGTCATATGTATATTTTCTCATTGTGTTATCACAAAATAATTGCTATTTTAAGGCTGTTCCAAAGATGAAGGATGAAACCACAAAATATCATGTTAATATTATTGTCACGGTTCCAGTTTTTAGAAAAGTAGGTATCTGCCATGGGAGGAATGTCTGGATAAAAGCATTCAAAAATAAAGTTCCTCTCATATGAAATTTGATGACAAGAAAAATGCACTAACATTAAGAAGGGAACTAACTCAATTCTCAATTAAATTAAAGTAGTAACAAACAGGTTTATATTTAACTATTTATACCTGATGACAACTTATTCTTTGAATTTCTATTCTTTATAAGATGTGATTATTTTAACAGAGTCAAATATGTCTTCAAACATGTCTGTCTGTATTACTGCAGTGATAAACAGATAGATACAAAATATATGCACAGAATTAATATTCTTGCCAAGCATTTTGTATTAAATTGCATTACCAACTGACAGATATCTAATTAGAGTAATGGATGCCTAACTTTCTGAAAACATATTAACCAGTTTCACATGTTTAAGGTCACTCAGTCGTTTCTTCCAGTGTTACTGAAAATGCAGAAATGTTAAGGAATAATTCAGTGTGTTGACAGTAAATATGCTGCGAGATAATTATCACCTGGCATATCCTGATAGTAGACCAGATGTCAATTGTATGTCACCAGCTGAGCTGAAAGTATATGAGAACTATATAACGCTACTCTGAAAGATGGCGCAATTAAAACAAGTCAAAACCCTCCCACACTCACTCTCAATTCAGTTAAACCAAAGAAATTTCACCTTGAATTTAGCTCAGACAAACTTGAAGACCTTCAGAATTCACCATATGCTGTATGTATAAATACAGTGCTTCTGAACATATTTGATAGGAAGCATATGACTGATATTTTTCAAACCTTAGGGACAGGTATAAACTTAAATCCACACATAAAATATCAGAGGTAGTTCACATGCCTAACAAAACAAATCAACAAAAAAACAGCCAGCAAACAAACTAAACCCACAAATCATAGTTCTTTGCTATTCATTAGGCAAATTCTGCAGATTCTGCAGCTAAAGTCACAATACAGCAGAATATCAGAAGAATACATTTTTACATATCTAATTACATGAAGTCCCTGACAGATTAATTTAAACTGATGAGGACAGAACATTCCTTACATATAATGAAATTAATTATTTTCCTGTCTTTTCCAATTGAATAGCTGGTTTTACTGTTAGGTCTCTCTTTCTCAGGGGGTACATATAATTCCATAGAATACTGCAGAAACCTTTATATAGGAGTTACACAGGGGATAGACTAATTTAACACAAATTAGCAGTTATGAGGAAACAGATAATCTGATCTATAGATAGTCATATTTACGCGTAATATATGGTTATCTTTAAGTCTTACATTGTTTTACTTATTTAACTGCAGATGGAAGTACTCCATTCTGTTTTGTGCAATCCAGTGTCTCATCACTCATTTACTCAATGACTGGACCTGTCTTCCACCTTACAGAATACATTGGTAAAATTGTTCTATACATACTAATGCCAAATATCCTACATGCTGCACTCTTGAAGGCATCAATGCTTTGGTTTGGAGCTCCCGGGAACTAAAAGAAAACTGGCACCCTGGAAAACTAGAGTAACAGGCCAAATTCACCAAAATTGATTCCGTTGTCAATTCTTAATATTGTCTGTATTTTTAATAGTCTTCTAGTGTTCCTGGTGATGTATTAAACAGCAGAAACTATGTTTTCCAGCTTCAGCTTAGACTTGTGAGCTCTGTATCTGCTCAACTGTTGAGAATTAGAACCAACCAAAAAAATATTTTGAGATTATTGCTTAACTGTCTTGTTGCAATAATACTTTCTACTCACTCAAGTAGCATAGTTTATCAGAATAACTGTCTGAATTGGAATTTATAGAGCAAATTGGTTTAGGCCCTAAATAATGAATCATTTGCAGGGCATCTCTAAAGGTTCTGCTCTGCAAGATTCTGTCAAGTCTATCAAATAGCTTGCTTGGCTTTAGAGAATAACAAATTCAGGGATTGCATTCCTCTTTGGCCACCTACAAAAGTTTATCTGATGCTAAAAAGCAGGTGTAAAGTTTAATGTTCCTAGATATATTTTCTTTTCTTTTTTCAAGCTATATGAAATGGAATGCTGATATTATGTAATGAACATAAGCTGCTAACTGTGTCCTTAAAATCAACAATAAAAAACTGCAAGCTGTAAGTAAAAACAAACAAACAAACACCACCCTTCAGGATTTTGACACAAACACGTCCAATTCAAAGAATTCTTCTCAAGCCTCATGCTACCCTTTTTTTTTTTTTTTAATTCATCATTCATGCAGAGATAATAACAATGGAAGTTTGCCATGGAAGAAATATACTCTTAAAAAAAAAAAAGTTAAAAATTAACACCTTTGCCTAGGTTACTACATTGCCCTTCTTCCAAAGATATCCAAGCCAGGAATCAAGAATAAAGCCATCTGTTATGAAAGGTCTTTTTTTCTTCCTACTTTTAAAACTACTTCAAGACACTTAATGCTTTCCTTCAATTCAGAACAGAACAGAATTAAATTGCTGTGCCACAAAGAGCAAACTCTGACAGCTGATTGCAAAGCAATCCTTCAAGACAAGTTCTGACTTGCCATGCTTGTAGTCAGCACCAAAGGAGATTACTCAAATGTAGGACGAAAAAGAGCTGTTGTTATACAACCTCAGTGGTCTCAAAACTGTAGAAGGAAACATATGGGTAGCATATCAGCACCAAAAATGGCAGGTGTGCAAATGTGCAGCGTCCTCCTGATGGCCATTATTATTATATAAGCCCAGTATTCATACATAAAAATATGAAGATCTATTTTTATTGCCTTAGAACTGAACATCAGAAAACACTTTAATATTTTAGAGCTCTCTTAACTCAGTGTGTCTGAAAGGACCATGGGTCCATGCTTTGTTCAATAAGGATTTAGGTTAGTAGAGAATTTCTCTGTATTACTTAAACATCCACCTTTAGGGGATTTTGTGTCCCCTTTCCCCACAGTATACTTACATAATTTCCCACAGATTCTTGAAAATCCATAGAAGTTTTCTGTAAGTGTGTCAAGGTAAGAATAACCACTTTCAAGTAAGTAAAGTAGCGACTATTCTGAAAACCTGTAGACATCAAGAGAGCTATGTATTCCTGGGCTGCTTTAGGGCCTTGACTTTGCGTTTGTTCATGTGTATCTCAGGAAAACTACTGTCTACATGTTGCTTATATTAATGGCACAATGATATACACAATACCTTCAGTGCTATACCCTTGGACATTGAACAGCTTTTTAGGATGCAGAAACCAGGAACCTTCTTTAAAGATTTATTTTTTAAGCATTCCTCCTAGAGGTTATGATTTTGTTCTTCTGAGGTTCACAAATATAGTTTGAGCCTTCAAATTCTCCTAAATATGAAATTAGTGAGGTGCTGTTTTAATGAGAAACTGTACAGTTTATTCAAAATCAAGTGATTAATGCACAAGACAATATTGTCACAGACTTCAGTGGTGCAGTATCATGCCTTATAAGAGCAGTCATTTCTGCCTTTTCTGTGACTTCTAAATTCAAATTATTTTACTGGCAGTTTTCTTACAAGAACTGCATTTTTGCACATTAGAGAATGTTTGCAACATTCAAAATACTAATTAATAAATTAATCAAGTACATGCCAAAATATTGATTTAGACACTATTCAAAAGACATAAGATCACAGTATTTTATGCTCATTAAATATTTAAACTGTCTAACGTAGACAAAGTGGGTTTTTTCAGATATATTATTCTTTATGCTATCTACTTATAGAAATTTATTTATCTCTCTTCTTTTCAGTACAGCTTGAAAGAATAGAGAGCTATGAATGAAAAGACAAAAATAGGCCAAGCAGCAGCATGAATTCTGAATCATGATTAATACCCTTGAAACAAGTTTCCTTTGTGCATCCCTCCCTTGTTGTTGAATGTTGGTTATAATTTCTGCAGGTGTCCAGAAAATGTGTCACACCAAACATACTCTGTATCCCTGAGAGAAGTTAAAAACATGCTCACTGTCTTGCTAATGCACTTCCTTTGAGACAATGATATTCTCATGCAATAGTGATACATATCAGACAAAAATATTGCATTAAAAATAATAAATTAGTTGAAGTAAGGACTGTACAGGAGCACAGAGACTTTAAAGAAAATCCAACAAACCATTTCCTCAAATAATGGGACTTTTCATTAATATACACTTAAATACCATTCACTTACTGCACAAGGAATGACCTGCCCCAGACTTCTTTACACATAATAAATGGAAGAGTTAAACTTGTGAGTATTGATACTTAAACAACCTTATAAACTTGTGCACGACTTACATGGCCATAAAAACTCCATTCATCACCAATAAATCACTGCCTTTCTTTATTTTAATAGCACTAGCATAAAAACAAATGATAATAGTTACCATCCAGATTTACTTTGATGTAACTGAGGTTAGTGCTTGTGTGTTTTAGTGAATGGTTATTTCTATGCATACTTAAAACCCTGGACCATGTAGAATTAATGAGACTGCAAACAAAGAGAATAAAGTTCTACTTATAATTTGTCTGTATGCCTGATACACAGCATCTGTGCTGTCTCTCTACAGCAGACCTAGTTTGAACTTTATATTTAAGGGCTTATAGTTAGCAGGGGGGAAAGAAGTGCACAGTAAGACACAACAAACTGACTTTCACTACTGTCCTGCTCTGCCTCTGTGCAGGCAAATGATCACTAGATTCCATAACAAAGAAAGACGTGTGACTGACGTCTGTTGAACAGAAAGTAGAGGACCCAGTAGTTCAGTTCTGGAAAGAAAACCAGCCATATTGAACAGATAGATCAATTCAAAAAACACCACAAACTACAAAACACCTTTGAACATGCACCATCACTTGCAGAAATCTTGTTGTTTAATTTAGCTGGAGAAAAAAAAAGCTGTGACTGTTGGAGTGCTGCATTTCACTTCATGTGGGATAGAGGAAAGAGGACAGAGAAAGGGAACGAGACCAAGACTGTTTTTCTTCTTGTACTGTCTGGCAGGGAATTGGAGAGGGGCTCTCTATGGTGCCAACAGAGACAGTCATATCACACGTCCTTGAAAAAGCCTCTAAAAAGATACCTATGTTTGCAGCTTATTTCACTCTCCAGCATTGCACTGCCAAGCACTGTAGGACACGTAAGCAGAACTTCAATGAAACTAAACTTACAAATCCCTTCTAAATGTTCTGTTTTAACTTAATAGAAATACGCTGGTGTGCCACCAAGAAGGCCCTCTCTCCATAAGTTTACTGTCCAACTACATTATTACAATTTTAAAAAAAGGAGATAAAGTTAACAATGAATAATGCAACTGACTTTATTATTTCATATTGCCTATCAGATTCTAAGCTTGTTTTGATAGCCTCTATTTTCCTTTTTTGTATCCACAAAGTAAAAAAGGCAACAAAGTCTGATGCATTTAAAGGGATCTGAGAATGCTCTTGGCAGAAAAGAAATGCACATGAAATTATTGTTTCTGGAGTACTTACTTTTGTAACCAAATCAAAATTTCTCTGCACCTTGTTTAAAGCCATCTTGCCCAGAAGTTTCTTCACACATCTAGAAAAAGCTCTGTAAACACACCTCTCACATGCAGGACAAAGGAATAGCAAGCATTAATTGCTTTCAAAAACATTTCTGAAGAAAGATAAATGTCAATTCTTTTTCTCTCAATTTTACACATAGGACCATGGTATTTTCAATAGGTTTTGAATGTCTATGGATTACTATGCCAAGACTCAAAATACTGCATAAAATATATTTGCCACTTCTGCCCAAAATGCATTTTGTTTATATAGAAAACAAACCAATGAACACCTAGCCCTTCACTGGTCTCCTCACCAAGCTGACATGCACCCTTCCACACCAGTTTCTCACAAGTTGGAAGGATTCCAGAGAGTCTCCAAGGACAAATTTTAGAAGGAGGCTCAAGTTAAAAGATTGGCAGCACATAAATTTGTCTTTTTAATGGCAACCACTTTACATTGTTTAGCACATTTAGCAGGATTTAAGAATGAATCTAATACAGTCACAAACTCTCAGAAAAAGCCTGTGAGGTGTAGGTGAAAATATGGTGAGGGATGAAATATATAGTCACTGCCAACAGGTCTTGAGCAAGCACTGCATGAGCAGGTGAAAAAAAATCTAGTGACTGTGAAGAGCTTGATGATAGCTCTGGGTCTGCTTCTCTTATTCAACTGTTTCCACTTCTATTCACTTCTACATCTGTTATATATTTAGGGGTGTTTTTATTAGTAGCTTTAGATCCACTGAAGCAGGTGAACACGTGTTCAAAAGACAACTAAAGAGAAAATAAGACCCTAAAAAGAAAACATGAAACAGTTCAGAGAAAAGCAGAACAAAGTATGCTCTTTGCAAATAAAGGCATCCACATTTAACTGAATCTATGCCATTTGAATGTAGACAAAATGAATAAAACAGTTTAATTTTAAATTAAATCAGGGGAACATAATTGGGCGCATATAATCTTTCTTGGCAAGGACTACTTAAGAAGGATAGCAGCAAATATATACACAGGCCCCCTGCAAGTATCTGTCATACAATGATCTTCCTTAAGCAGCTTTTCCCCATCTTCCCACTCTCCTACTTTAAACAATTATTCAAAACTCACTTTATAATCATACCTGTTTTATTTATTTATTTGTATTTATGTGTTGACAGAGATCCCAAGTCAGGAAAGCACATGGTATGCACTTGAGATCCAAGTGCATAGTGACACAGAGAAGAGTTAATTCCCCACAAAACATCTTTCTGAATATGAACCCTTTGGCCAAAGGTGATGAATTCATGCTTTTGTTTTCAAGCTGGTCTTGGAGGAAAAAGGAAAAAAGAAAATAGTAATCCACAGACTTGTCTCTAAAGTACTTCATATTTTTTGGGTTATATGTAAATAGGTTTTTGTTAGGTTTTGAGGTTTTGTTACATATAACCCTGTTTTTATACCTTAAATGCTGGGTAGGACAATATGCAGCTTTATGAATGGGACTATACACAAAAGTATTAAAATAAATTATAACAATTATTTTTCTTTGTACTACTGAGATCACATAACTTTGACAGGGACTGTGAAGGACTTCACAGTCCAATAAATTGTAATTTCACATCTAAAAAACTTAGAAGTGCTGCAGTCAGTGTCTTAAGCACCTGACTAGCTCCTCCCTCACAGGAATACAAAGGAATCCAAACATCTGTATTAAAGCACAGTTACATGATACATTGTCTTGTCTTCAGCCATCAAAGCCAGTTTAAGGTTTTCCCATACATTTCCTGCCTGACCGCAGCCATTGATTTCTTCCTTTAAGCCAATTATATAAAACTCCTACAGAAACAAAACAAAAAAAATCTTCTTTGGGGTTTAGATGTTTTACCTACAGTAAAATACCTCTCTCTAATTGCGACCACAGATGAAAACACCCTCCAAATTACAAGTACCTACATAGGAAGACACTTTTCTCTTTTAAAACACCTATGGTGTTGATAACAAAGTAATCCAGAGAAAATTGTCTGGATAATAATGACAAAAAAAATCCATGATATTCTGGTCTAGGCACCCCAAGACTGCTTACCTTGTAGCTGTACATATAATGCAATAAGAAGCATAGAGTTGTGAAGGAAAAAAAAAAAAAAAAAGAAAAACCCACACTCCTTATGGGAACTACTCTACATATTGGTGATTAAGACAACCTCTGAAAGGAGCCACATATTTGCATTCCTACTGCTGAAGAAACTGCTACATGTCCTAAGCTGTAATACAAAAGGCAAGTCGCAGAATCATTTAGATTGGAAAAGAGCTCCAAGATCACAGAGTCCAACCATTGATCAATTACGACCTTGTCAACTAGACCTTAGCACTAAGTGCCACATCCAATAGTTTACTGAACATTCCCAGGGATATGGTGACTCCAACACCTCCCTGGGCATCCATTTCAATGTTTAACAATCCTTTCTATGAAGAAATTCCTTCTGATGTTCAAGCTGAAACTCCCCTAGTGCAACTTGAGGCCATTTCCTTTCATCATGTCACTAGTTGTCTGGGAGAAGAAGCCAACTCACACCTTGTTACCATCTCCTTTCAGGCAGCTGTAGAGAGCAACAAGGTCTCCCAAGACTCCTTTTCTCCAGGCTAAACAATCCCAACTCCCTCAATCACTGCTCATAGGACTTAGACCCTTCATCAGCTTTGTTGCCCTTCTCTGGACATGCTTCAGCACCTCAGTGCTTTTCTTGTAGTGAGAGGCCCAAAACACAGGACTCAAGGTGCAGCATCACCAGTGCCAAGTATGGGGGACAATCGCTGCCCTGGTCCTGCTGGCCACACTGTTGCTGATACAGGCCAGGATGCCACTGGCCTTCTGGGCCACCTGGGCACACTGCTGGCTCATGTTCATCTGCTGTCAGCACTCCAAAGTCCTTTTCCGCCAGGCTGCTTTCCAGCCACTCTTCCTGCAACCTGTAGCGCTGCAGGGAGCTGTTGTGACCCAAGAGCAGGACCCAGCACTGGGCCTTGTTGAACCTCATCCAAATGACCTTGGCCCATTGATCCATCCTGTCCAGATCCCTCTACAGAGCCTTCCTGCCCTCCAGAAGACCAACAGTTCCACCCAACTTAGTGTCACCTGCAAACTTCATGAGGGTGCACTCAATACAGGTCATCCATAGATATTAAACAGGACAGAGCCCTGGGGAACACCACAAGTGGCTGGCCAACAACTGGATTTAGTTCCATTCACCACTTTCTGGGCCCGGCCATCCAGCCAGTTTTTAACCCAGTGATGAGTGTACCTGTCCAAGCTGTGGGCTAACAGCTTTTCCAGGAGAATGCTATGGGAGACAGTGTCAAAGGCTTCGCTGAAGTACAGGCAGGACACATCCACAGCCTTCCCCTCATCCAAACCTGCCACCAATCTTACAAGAAGATCAGAGCAGTAAGTGGGCTCCAAGGACATCTATCAGACCAAGTCCCAAGGAAATATGTGTAAATGAGCTGGTTTGGTTTGGATGCTGACTGTTGGAAATGCTGCTCAGCACTGTTTAGGTCTGGACACAATGAGATGTTCAAGTTTGTGGAGCTCTAGACTACAGGAATTTTAATTTTAATATTTCTTTTGAATTCTGGTGGCTTTTGAGAGACAGCTTTGTGCTTCGGCATCCTTAACTTTCTTCAAACATAGTTTAATAACTCCTTTGAACACTCCATTTACTCAAGTTTATAAGGCAACGTCTTTGTTCACATTCAGATAAAATATCTCAGATAAACCACATCTAGTGTTACTAAAAAATGTAGATGGATGCTTTCTTAAAAGTAATCATCATATGGAAGAGAACATATGATTTAATCAGTGAAAACATTTCAGTTCTTGAGAAATATATGAATAATAAACACAGGTCAAGAAATATAAGCATAGAATTTTGAGAAATATTTATCCCTGAAAACCTTTTCCAAACGTCTGCAACGCTGTAGCTTAGGTCAACGCTCATCATTTTGTCCAAACTGCAGTCACAGTGTGAAATCAAAAGCACAAAGCATGATAAGACAATAAAGTATATTATCAAACTAATTTCCTAGTAACTGTGTGCTAGTCTCACAAGAGGAACTAGATTTGTTTTCATTTTTCATCACATATTTGACACATTTACAGATACCTCTGGAACATTAAATTGGTCAGATTTAACAAAAACAATTGTTTGCCAACTGCTGAGCTGGGGGAACTAAAACATTCTAACTAGTGATAGGTATTCATTCTACATGTCCAGATTAGGTCTAAGCCAAATCAAAGCACGCAGAGTATACACCACAGGGTCACATTAGCTGCAAAGGAGTAAGAGCTATTCATAGCATTAACTAGGCTAAGGGCAGAAAAGGATACAGGAAGAGGAGACAATGTATAAATGAGTCATTGGGATTCACGCAGTAGAAAAGAAGATAGAGTCTATTTGGAGACAGATTTGTCAACTTTTGTTAGTTCACTCTAATACATGAAAAAAATTTAGTTTTCTCCAGAACACATCTAGGGAGGCAGACAAAAATAATGCAACACAGTTCAAGAAATAAATTAAGCAATCAAATATGTAACTTTCATTTAATTTATTAATTAATTATTAATTATTAATTATTAACATTTCATTTAATTGTGTTTTTAACTGAAAAAGTTTTATTCTTTTCAAGATAGTTACAATACCTAATTCTGCTGACAACCTTAATAGAATTTGCTTGGCCCTATAATTGATCACCTTCATTTTTATGTGCAAAACACTTCACACAGCTGCAGAAACACTAGAAACACTTGTTGCTTTCAAGTTCCTGAAGGTATTTTAAACAAATACATCTCAAAATCCCATTTTATATAGAAAAGATCTTGGATAGAAGAGATCATCCCAAGACATATTTGTTTCTCATTCAGGAAGTAACCAATCTTTCTTAGTCAAAATATCCAAATACATGAATGGACACCTCTAAATGGTGCTGTTATGATTAAATCTTTGACATTCTGTTGCATGGGAAGACTAGTGTTATATTCTTAACAGATGTATTGTTAGAATGATTTTATGCTCTTCAGTGAAATTGCAGAGTATGATTTATCACCCTAACTCAAGTGAAATGGTACTGAATGGAGTGCTGTCAGTGATGAATGACAACTCCCGCTGATTGAACTTTTCTAAAGAAAGCAAAAGATGGCATCATTTCACTCTTTTACAGTTTGGAAAAGCAGTCTGAAGTGTTGAAACCTGCCAGAATCTCTATAATTAGTGGCCTTCTACTATCTACTTTAAGCAAGGGAATTAAACCACGTAGATTATGAGACCACACACAGTGTAATTTTCATCGTCTCTGGAGGAGGATTTAAATATGAGTACATCTTTATGCAGACACAAATTTTCTAAATTATACAGCATTACTATACAAAACCACTGAAAGTTAGATGTTTGCAAATCCTTGCAACTTGAAACCTAGATTTCCAACATACTGGATTTGAATCTGCCACAAGAAAAAGCTAAGCACAAGGTAATTTTCAATGAGATATTTCAATAGAGAAATAAACCAGTTTCCAAGTCTATGACTGGTATACATAACCTGAGAGGATTTAAAATCTGCACATACTAATTCCAGTGAAATAACTTCAAGGAGGACTTGAGGTCTTTACTTTCAATACCAGATCAGCAGAAAACAAAGAGGCAAACCTTGCTCACATTACTATGTTCACATTACATTATCTCTGAAATGGTTTAAAACTCGATTTTTTTCTTAAAAGAGAAAAATTAATTTCCTTCATTAAAAAACAAATATTTAAACTTATTCCCCATCCTTTTTTATTTTTTTTTTTTTACATTTTAACATTAATATTTGAGGGGTTTAAGTTCTAGTCAGCATTGCATTAACTGTTGGTCTAACAAGTGTTAATGCAGTTCCTGCCTTTCCTCGGAAGAGCTATAAAAACACAGTGCTTTCAAAATTTAGGTAAGGATATAAATCTCAGCTCCAGGTGTTTCTGAATTACTTTCCATAATCTGAAATGAAACTAGTCTTGACCAACTCTGAATAAAGTTTGAATGCAGTATAGATTTGTACTAAGTTAAATTACCAGAAGAATGAGTATGTAAAACAAACCAAAAGTTACTGACATATTTACTTTCTGGAAGGTATGTCAAATGAATTTTAAAACCAGATTTGAAAATCCAGCTGTAAAAAGGGTATGCAAAAGTGATTAATGAGTGCTGAACACCATCCAGATTACATACTTACTTGTAAGAACTACAGCAAGAAAGTAAACATTCCACACTGAAGTGACAATTCAATTTAAATTAGAACTTGCAGTTACTCTTCTAATTTAAGTCAATAGTAATTTTACAAATGCCGTATATCAAAAAAACTTTCTTAGTAAGAGTATAAAACCACTCAGTGCAACAAACATAAACAATGACCTTTTCAAATTTCATTCCTTAGTGAAGGGTGCACAACTTTTTCACTGCCAACCCTAGCACAAATCCTCCTGAGCCTGTACCCACTAATCATGTTTCTACTTTCAATGACTTTCTGAATGTCTCTCCTACTCCCCAACCACCACCACTCACCAGAAAATCCTCCCTCATTATCTTGACTGATTGCTTCAATTAGCAAGCGACTCAGTCACTCACATCATGTTCAATGTTTCAATTCCAGGAAGGTAAAAGTTCAGTGATATACCTCAAGTTTACTTAATTAGAAGGAAAATTAACTTAAATGTTCTATAGACACTGTGCTGGGTTAGACTGCCTGACTAATGCTCATAAACTGTTTGCACCAGCCAAGGCTTTCCTTGTCAGCCATGTCCTGGAGGGGCATGAGGCAAAGCATCACCAGCCGGTGGAGGGAGGGGATTGTCTGCTCTGCTCTGCACTGGGGCAGCCTCACCTGGAATATTGTGTGCAGAATTGGGTGCCACAACAAAAAAGATCTTAAGCTATTAGAGGACATCCAAAGGAGGGCAATGAAGATGGGAAGGGCCTTGAGAGGAAGCTGTATGAAGAGCAGCTGAGGTCCCTTGGTCTGTTCAGCCTGGAGGAGACTGAGGGGAGACCTCATTGCAGTTACAACCTCCTTGTGAGGGGAAGAGGAGGGGCAGGCACTGATCTCTTCTGTCTGGTGAGCAGTGAGATGACATGAGGGAATGGCCTGAAGCGTCAGGTGAGGTTTAGGTTCTTCACCCAGAGGGTGGTTGGGCACTGGAACAGGCTCCCCGAGGAAGTGGTCACAGCACTAAGCCTGAGAGAGTTCAAGAAGTGTTTGGATGATATGCTAAGTCACATGGTGTGACTCTTGGAGATGGTCCTATGCAGGGCTGAGTTGGACTGAGTTGGCTAGGAGGGATCCTTGTGGATCCCTTCCAACTCGGCATATTCTGTGATTCTGTGATCACAGATTGCTTTCTCTGGTTGACAAGAAGCTCAACATGATACAGCAATGTGCACTGGCAGCCCTGAAAGCCAAGTGTATCTTGGGCTACATCAAAAGCAGCCTGGCCAGCAGGTTGAGGGAGGTGAATCTCCCCCTTAAATACCGGGTTCTGCTCTGAGATCCCAATGTAAGAAGGACGTGGACCTGTTAGAACAAGTTCAAGGGAGGCCACAAGGCTGATCAGAGGAATGGAACAGCTCTTCTATGGAGATAGGCTTGAGAGAGTTGGGTTCATTGAGCTTGGAGAAAAGAAGCCTCCAGGGAGACCTCATAGCAGCCTTCCAGTACCTAAAGGGAACCTGAATCAGACCAGGAGAGGTACTTTTTACAAGGTCATATGAAGAAGAGGGAATGGCTTTAAACTGAAAGAGTGTAGGTTTAGATTAGATATTAGTAAGAAAGTCTTCACTGTGAGGGCGGTAAGGCCCCAGAGCAGGTTTCCCAGAGAAGCTGTGAAGCCCCATCCCTGGAAGTGTTGAGGTCAGGCTGGATGGAGCTTTGAGCAACTTTGGTCTAGTGGAAGCTGATCCTGCCCATGGCAGGTGGGCTGGATCTAGATGTTCTTTAAAGTCCCTTCCAACCAAAATTGTTCTA
Source organism: Sclerurus mexicanus (assembly GCA_013396755.1). NCBI lineage: Eukaryota > Metazoa > Chordata > Aves > Passeriformes > Furnariidae > Sclerurus > Sclerurus mexicanus. The sequence continues at coordinate 1,267,971 of VWZF01003890.1, read as the reverse complement.
TGACTATTTATTTAGAGGTATTTAGAGGCATATATTTCTCTTTGTATTTATCTCAGAACAACAGATGGGTAATAGAGATTTCAACTATAAGTGCTGTGAATTTAGTATTTGGACCCAGTGAAACATCCATTATTAGGTGCCTTGATTAAAAATAGCCCAATTTTAGTGATTATTTTCTGATCATTGTGATTTAGTTTCCATAGGTGTTCAATGATATTTACTTTAATAAGGTTATGGATTCTTTAAATTTTCCTTTTTTTTTTTTTTTAAGTACTTAACACTCATTTGGACCCATTTAACCTTTAAATTTTATGAAATACTGTTTACATTTTATCTGCCAATGCACTTTTGTCAATTACCACTGGTTGATTTAAGCTATCAAATTCCAAGTCTAGAGTTCATATAATTTAATCATCTTACGGTATTTCAAATTTTTATATCAATTTAGGTTTTCTAGCTCTAGAAAGTAGACTGAAATAGACTTCAACATTAGTTTCTAGATAATGCTTGAAAAAAAAAAAAAAATCAGGGATCCACACAGAAAGGCTACAAGGAAAACCAGGTTTTTTGCAATGTAAGAAATCCAGGAAATTCAAGTTTGACTAGCAAGACAAATTGCAGTGTTAAAAGTCTCCAGATTATGCAATAGTTTTAACAATTAGGTACTTATTCTAAAGCTTGTTAATGGTAGGACCATTTGACAGGAGGAAAAAAATGAGGAGACAAAGACCCTGTTTCCTGTGCGATTCAGACTATATGCCAAGACAACTCTGTGTTTCAGGTTAGAAGAGAAGTAATTATATGATGGCATGCACTATAAACAATTGTTAGTGGCCTTTCTTTTACTTTTTTAAGTAAATGAACTATCTGATCTCCAGTCAATAGCAGAAGTTAAACTCTACTAAGAGGGCAGTTAAAAAACAGCCCTTTACCTTCCCCCTTTTACTCCATTTGGAAATGTAATATGAAATCTTGTTTTTTCTTAGCTTTCAGATAAACCTGAGCTTTGAAAAACTTACAGAAGCATGGAGTACTTAAAAAGAAGGAGAACCTAAGGGAATCAAGCCCATCTCTTTCATAAAAGGTTGAAATAGCAAGCATGCACATTAAAGCAGAGGAAGAAGCGACAGGGAATAGTATGGATAAATAGTTACCATTTTAGAAAAGGAAGGACTTGTGTTTTGGTGGCTTGGTACAGGACAGGGATATGGAAAGGAGATCAGAAGGCTTTTGCTTATCTCAGAATTATTAAATACTTGATTTCTTTACAAACAAAAACTAGCACAGCAAATTTGAGCAGTTTTAAAGAGAGACAATACATTCGCATGCAGATAATTTTTATAATACAAAAATAAATAACAAAGTCTAATGAAGAAGAGTTAAACAGACTACATAAATTAGGTTAGATAGGTTATTTCGAGAAAATTGTATCACAGATGTCACAAATGTGACTTCCCAATATATCAAAGAAGTGCTGAAGCCTTATCTAAGCAGAAGCAGTTTGGACCAGCTGTCCTTCATTATGGGTTTCTAGCTCAGCTGATGGTTAGACCCTCAAGTCTCTGCTGACAGATGTTTGAGTAATACTTTATTTGGTTGCTTTGCAAGAAAGGGCTGAAATGATTGCATTTGCTGACAGGAATCTTAACATTAACTTGAATTTGCAGTGGTACCTGTTTCTCACAGGTCACCTCAAGCAATTTTAGCTATATAAGGAGCTTTGAATGTTCCACAATTTCATCAGAGACTTCTGCATGGCTCTAAGGTCTCAGACAGACAAGTCTGGGAAAATTTAGTATCAGACAGGGCCTCAGAAACCCAAAAGAAAGAGGAAAAAAAATGCATAAAGTCTTCATACTAAACAGTCACAATGGTTAAGTGAGCTGAGTGCTCAGTTTCAAGGTATTTATTTTTTTAATGAGAGTCTAAATATAAAATCAATACCTCTAAGTTAAAGTTGTTATTAAGTACCAAGTAATCAGTTATGTCACAGTACTGACGGTATGAAATTCAATTCCCTTTGAAGGATGCTGCACTCAGTTTAAATTTGTAGTTTCTGCAATTACGTGATAGATATGCTCATTCCCAAGAATCCATCAAGTTTATCTATATTGTCTTTTTGCACTTACCTGTGACAAATGCCTAATTTTCTTCAAGTCAGATAAACATTAGATATACAATACCCTCAAAGGACTCAAAAGAAGCAGAACTTTTCTTCAGCATCTTTATTTTAATAGGATTTTTATGTGGGAACTTCTGTTTAATATTATGTTTCCCAAATTATCCATTACAGATTACAAGGTTATGAAGATCAAAAGCATTCCTGAATTTTGGGAATTTTTCTTTCAGACAATTCTCTGAAATTTCTAGAGTGATATTTTTTTAAGGATCAGACAACAGAAAGCTGAAGAAAACTTCCAAGAAGGCGGTTTTGACAAAGATTTAATGTCAAATTTTCACAGACTTAGCTGAGCAGCTACTGCTAGAAAACAGAAATATCAAATGCAAATCTATTCATAAATGGTCTAGAAGACAGGGTTATCTTGTGATATGATCATTTTGGCTGATAATATTCGGACTATTAAGATGAGAAATGCTGAAAAAATGTTTGCTGAAAAAATGTTTACTCAAAATACTGAGTAAAAAAAGGAATTGCTGGAAAAGCTCAATGCTGACCAAAGATATATTACAACTCTAACTTTGCAGTGATGAATTAATTCTCCCTATGTAAAAGGGAGATACTGGGTGTACAGATGCATTTAGGAGGCAAAATAGCCCCTTTGGAAAATCTCAGAGATATTACATTTTGCTATGAAGAATTCAGGTCTCAAAAAGAAAACAGACAATGAAAATATAATTTATACACAATCCCAAACTAACACTTACCTCTTCAAATAACATTGGAAATACTCACGCTAGTTTCCTACTGACCTGTTTCATGTTCTGCAAGCAGTTTTCATAACTGAAGTTTAGTGTCTATGCATTTGGACTCTACTGTTTCTCTCCAGTCATGCAAATGATACAAATATAGTCATAATATTACTTGTATGCTTAACTATGGTTTCTCTGGGATATTTCCCAGATTTACCTTTTCTAGACCATTCTGCAACATCCCCAGTGGCCTACATTTTTGAAAAATTATCCTAAGTGATGTAGAATCTCTACCAAAAGAATAGAATGAGGTGACAAGAACAACACTTTAGCCACGGTACTTGAATGATTCTGTTTATTTATTCCCTCCATTTCTCCTATCACAATAATAGCTTCTCTTTCTGAAATGCAAGGCATAAAAGAAAGTATTGGCAGCAAAATATTCACCTGATACAGTAATAAACATCATTAACAATTTCTTCTTTACTGAAGGAGAGAAAAACACAGATCAGCTTAAGTGCTATTCATAAGAGGTAATGCAAGGGCTTAAAGTAACAGGTATGTTAAGAGCTATATTACAATAATATGGCCAGAAACAGGATTTCTGTCATTTCTTAAAGCTCCTGCTTTTGGATTCTTTTTCTTTGACATAATCACAGAGTGAATTCATTAAATTCTGTTTATCCAAAAAATAAGGGCAGGGTTGATCTTTTTCCTTTTCAATTAAAAAAAAAAAAAGAATACAAAGATAAAACTAGAAAGGAGAATCAGCTTTAGTACTGATAAAATAAGCAATGAGCTTGCTCTTCCCCCTTACCCCAGATACGTAGTCCGGACATTGAATGCAAGAAGCAGTTTCTGAAACAGAAAACATAACTTCAATTTGTACAGAAGGAAAACATTAGCAGGCCAAGTACAAGGAAATGAAGTAAAAGGGGACTAAAACCCCCTTTCAGTTACAAAAACAGCTCTAACTGAACTTACAATAAGGACTATGTGATATACCTGCTAATAATAATAGCAAGAGAGCTGGAAGCCTCTAAGCCTGTCCACCATTACATGCAATAACATATTCCTCACTGACATTCTTGGGTATGTTTTCTCAGATGTTAGAAACAATTGAATTAGAGGTATTATATGCGCAACATAGGCTCAGTGAGAGCCCACACGAAGAATAAAAAGTGAATATTAAATTGAATTTCTCTTATTAAAAAAAAACATTTAATTTTTAAATATTCTCTACATTGCAGGCAGCTTTAATTTTAAAGTTTAAGAGCTTGAGCTTTTTATAATAAGCTGTATAAATTAACATCTTTATCTTGAGTTCGTATTTCTAAGTGATTGAGTGATTGCGAATTTTTATGTAGAAAAAAGAGCTGATTTTATGAGGTTATTGGGAAGTTCTTTAGTCTTTAATCTTTTCTCAAACACAAAGGCCTTGCTTCACCATATTCAAAGTTGTTCTTATCTTCCTCATGACTTACAGAACTGCAGCTAACCATTTTTCTGATAAGAAAACACTGGTTACTGTTATCTGGAAAAAGCAGCAAATGTCAATCTTTTATGAAAAAAATGTAGCTTGAGAACTAAACTGTTTGTATTACAGTAGACAAGTCTGTCTACATTTGCTAATAAACTACACTGAAATAGCAAACGTATGATAATTTATATGCTTTATTTAGAGTCTATTCGACAGTAAGAGTCAACTTTTTATTTTGCATGACTAACAGTGGAGGAACAAGAAAAGAATGATCCTTCAGCAAATTGTCTGACTTAATATTTGGATTTAAAAACATCATTTTTGCATTAATAACAGACTTACTTTACATCGGACAGGATGTTATTTCTTAAATCACTCCTAATACGACTTTTTAACAGGAAAGCATTGAGCCCGTTTTAAAATAGAAATCTTGAGTTCAGATACTGTGTACTTGACTTTACCATTTCTGTTAAAAACTAGTACTAATTATGTTTTGAACATTTTATATGTATTTTTAAATGTATTCTTCCCTTCAGTTCCCACAAAAAAAACCACATGCAACAATCACTGTGGGATACATGGGATATTGCAACTGCATAACATGAACTACTGAGAACACCATTTAACTTTAGATCCCGCATTCAGTTAATGAGGTATGTGATGCTGACCAGGGTGCATTTTTATTGAAATATTAGCATAAATTAATATTAGCAATGAACATTGGACCACATTTTTTCTTTTAGACAAAGAAAAATTCCATTCCATTTTCCACAAGCCCTCTATACACCTCACCAAACACACATGCACTGCACACAAATTCCTCCTTCACCTTGGTGACTTATGTTCTGAAGCATGAGAATTTGATATTTTTAACGGAGTTAAAAGTGTTCTGATGAAAACACAGAGAATTCAGATGGGATTACCTAAATCCTGGAAGCAGAACAAAAAAAAAATAAAAGGCTTTGAACAGAGACACAAATTCAGATTCCAAATCCAAGTACCTCACTCCAAAGGAATACAGCCTCATTTTTTTTCCTTTATGTGCAAATCAGAATTATGTCAAACATCTTATTTACATCACTGCTCCCCATTCTCCTAGTTTCAGAGGCATTCCTGGGTGGAAAGTTTGCTGAACTTCTGAGGAGCAAAAGTCTGAATCACCTCCTCTCTTCCTGCACATTTCATTTGGAGATTAAGCCGTAATCATGCTGTCTTGGTCATGAAAATATTCCATTGTCTTATGCATTTGACCACCATAATACTGTGTATTTTCCCTACTCATTTGAGCTGTTTTAATTTCAAATGGTTCTCAATATTAGTATACTTTTAATTAAATGCACTCCCTTGGTATTTCATGCTGTTTGATTGGCAGACACATCACATTATGAAGGTAACTTTTAAAGCATTACTTAAATAAAATATGTCCTGCTTTTGGTTCATCCAGAGCCTTTTTCCTGCTTCTCTTGTAGTTCCATTTTTACTTCATACAGAAGAATTTCCAGATTTCCTGATATGTGGACCTTATTTCAATAACCAGGAAAGACCTTCATATTCTGGGTTTTGATATTTCAAGGCCATAAACATCTCTATTAGGACTTCAGTTCGCTCTTTACTAAACACAGCTTCTCTCCTTAAGCAAGAAGGAATCCATAGGTCATGATAACTTATCTAATTTATTGCTAAAGTAAAACTATACCAGTACAGCAATGCTCACAAACCTTACCAGAACAACTACAGATCATTACAGCTACCTGTAGTTCTACATGGGTATTAGTACATATTTATGTGAAATCTTTAAGATGGAGGCAAGACCATCAGAAAACTCACTAAATCAAAATCCAAACACATATCAAAGACATGCCTGTAACAAAAATACTTCCACTCAAGGCTGAAGTAATGAAATCAACTATGAAATAACAATAATCTCAGTGCCCTCACAATCACCAGAATAACTGCCTTTTTTTTCCCCACACTAAAGCAATGTAAGAGTTGTATCCCTTCCCTCTGTAGAGGTTAAGAGGATATTTTATACTGAAGACTTTAGAAGAACACTGAAGAATTTATGATCAGTGCATAATGCAGTATTATGCAAATCAAAATCAGTTTCAAAAAAAAGTTTTAACAGTTTTTAATATGACATTTAATCACTAAATACTTAGAGCAATAAATTGTTTGCTGGTATATTTTCACGAAAAAGGCCATGTGTAATAGAGACTACAGAAATGTTCCAACAGTGATATATGAAAAAAAAACTTACAGAAAATTTGAGTCACTGGTCTTAAATTGTTATATCTCAGCTTAAAATGGAACTTTGTTAAAGTATTCAGGCTAATTATCTTGCACCATACGAGCACCTATTTTCCCTAGTTCACACAGAAGCACAACTACTTTATCTAAAATTATCACAGCTGTCAACTACTTTTATAACTACGAGAAGCTGAAGCTTAAGTTAACACTAACACACAAGTTCAAGTTCATGAATTTAGTCTTAGTTCCTTCCATAGGTTCCAGCCGAATGGTTTCAATTACAAGAACTCTTAAAACCAGACTACATTTTTTTCCATCAGCTTTTTTCCTAAGTAATTCTTAAAGTGGGCATAAACACTGAATCTTCAGAACAGAAATGATCAGGAGAAAACCAAGAGGGAATCACTTAATTTTACAGTTAAGAGAAAGCAGACAACAAAATTACTAGAAATGACTTATGCAATGACATGGAGATAAAGACTTTGCAATCCCAGATCACGACAGGAAAAGCAGAGTGCATTCTACTTGATCACTTATGAAGCAAACCAACACACATTGCTAAAAAATAACCAGAGTCTTCATGCATATTAAAACTTGCTTATATTGATAGCAATGAAATGCTTCAAACTCCATTGACTATATTATCTAGCTTATTATTTTACAGTTAGACTAAGGTTTCATATAGACTAATTTGTTTCATATTTTTGTAATACAGTGTGACCGTCTATCTGGAATACTTTAAATGCATTAGACATTCATACATGTTTATTATACAATATGAAAGGTTTCAAAAAAATTTTCCCCAAAGATTGCGTTTGCATTTGCCTGTATATCTTATGGTCCTTTTACACAGCAACAGAGTAGA